>BCJJ01000002.1:1935517-2307866 GCA_039545355.1 Trichosporon coremiiforme | reverse complement strand
GGTGCAGTCGAGAGACGCCCCTAGGCCTTGTTCTTCTTGGCCTCATCAAGGACAGCCTTGACGCCGTTGATGATCTTGTCGACGTCGCCGCGCGAGGGGTCGGCGGAAGTGACACCCATGTGGCCGACACGGAAGTACTCTGAGGCGATGTCCTTGTGGAGACCACCGGCAACGACGATGTCACGCTCGGCGAGCTTAGGGATGACGTCGGCGGCAGCGACACCCTCCGGGTAGCGGACGGCGGACATGCCGTTGGCGGCAATGTCGCGCGAGAGGGGGACGAAGCCGCAGCCGAGCTTCTCGAGCTCGTCCTTGACGCGGTTCGAGACCTCGCGGTTGCGGGCGAGGCGGTCCTCGAAGGAAAGGTCACCCTCGAGGATCTCCTTGAGACCCTGGCGGAGCGAGTAGATGAGCTGAACGGGGGCTGGGCGTCAGTTAAACTGATGGCAAGGCAACTCACGAGTAGCGAAGTACATCGGGCGGCCCTCCTCGTAAGCCCTCATGATGGGGAGCCAGCGCTTCCAAGAGATGTAGTACGAAGGGATGCTGTCGCGGGCCTCCATGGTCTTGATGGCACGCTCGGAGAGCATGCAGACGGAGAGACCAGGGGGAACGCCGAGTCCCTTCTGGGTGGCGGAGATGACGACGTCAAGGCCCCAGTCGTCGAAGCGGATCTCCTCAGAGGCTACGGCGCAGACGGCGTCAACAGCGATGAGCGAGTTGGGCGAGGTCTTGTGGATGATCTCAGAGTACTGCTTGACGGGGGAAAGGACACCGGTCGAGGTGTCGACCTGAGTGATGGTGACGAGCTTGTACTTCTTCTTCTGGAGGGCCTGCTCGAGGTCCTTGGGGTCGACGATCCCACCGACCTTGGCCTTGAGCTCGTCGACGTTGGCACCGTAAGCCCTGAGGCAGTCGGCGAACGAGTCGGCGAAGTAGCCGTGGTTGAGGACGAGCTGGGCGGTCAGTATCCGCCGTATCCAGGTGCGCCTAACGCAAAACCACAGCTCCCCCACTCCCCGGACCCCACAGTCCGTGCCAGATCGAGTCAGGCGGAGCTGAAACGATCGGGGCGGACTGGTTCTGAAGTGTCGCGAGGCAGAGGCAGCGGTGGGAAACTCAGTACTTACGACATTCTCTCCGGGCTCAACAAGGTTAACGGCCGCAGCGTCCCAGCCGAGGGTTCCAGAACCAGCGATGAGCATGGGCTGGCCCTTGGGGGCGTAGAGGACCTGCCTCAGCATGCGGATGCAGTCGCCGAAGACGGGGATGAACGCCGGCGAGACGTGCGACATGCCAGGGGCGGCATTGGCGCCAAGGACTGGGATGGGTTAGCTGGAGATCTCATCGGGACCACGTCACAAGCTTGTCCGGCAGTCGGTCTTCCGGAGAGCTCGGAAGTCCGATTGCTGCTCTACAGCGCTGCACGGCCCGCTTGGCAGCGAGCAGCGCCAGACAGCTTCGGTGAGTAGGTGCGCTAGTGCCTTGCTCGCCGCCACAAAGCTGGAGGATGATGGCTGCGATGCCACACACCAAACACACCACATCTACACCAAACCATCACTTCTCGGAGCTCTTCTTTCGTCCGACGTCCTCGACCGCTTTTCGTCTTTGCGACACGTACCCCCGTCTGAGAACTCGATGGGCCCCGGGATGACAAGGAGCTTGTGAGGCTGCTGCTTGAAGTCGGTAGTCATGTTGCGAATGTTGTGGGATGAAGAGATGTGGGCGGTGGGAAGAGATACAGTGGAGAAATTATACAGTTGGCGGGGGAGTTGGCGTCTGGTGAGAGTCGGCGTTGTGCGACTAGGGGTATTCCTGGGAGCGAGACCCTGGGCAGCGGGGCTCTGGGTCTGCTTAAATGATGCAGCAAAGTCGACGCCCGGGGAACCGGAAGAGCGGCGGCTCGCGGCCCTCGCAGCGCCAACAGCTGCTCTACTGATCTGGGACGTGTGGGTCATGCGGCAGGTTGTCATGTCGACGCACCGAGCCTCCACCGTTCTAGTGTATTTGACTTGGAGCCGGGCCGAGTTTCTAGGCCCAATTTCGAACGGAGGGCCGTTCTGTGGTGGAGGTGGAGGCGTACGAGCGCTGTATTTCGATTCATTTCGCCGTGTTGGCAGATATGGCAGATGTCCGGGATCCCCTCTCATATCCCGATTAGCCCACAGCCGCCAGTGTCACTACGCGATAGGAGCACGGCACAACGTCACCCGGAGTTTTCCTCCAATCGCGCGCTGCCAACATCCCGAGGGCGGGCTTGGTGCCCACCTCCACTCACGTGGCCCCGGTGGGCGTTCCTTGCTGATCCTTGTCTCACCGTGGGAAATCTGTGCCTCCATTCCCGATGATAAGAGCACGGCTTTGCGGCTGTTGAATCAGCCAGCCCAACTGCGGTTCCTGGGCCAATATAGGTCACGTGAACGTCCTCCAAAGAGCTACCGTGGGACATCTCTCCTCATTACCTTTGATCAGCTCTTTCCTAATGCATGCCCACTAGCTTTTCGTCTAATGCTCGCCATTAGCGGACGCATCCCCACGTGCGCCCTGATTATCTGTGGCTCTTCAAATGTCCGCCGATCAAGCATTGTTGTTGCCTCTGCTCCCAACCGACTCCGTCACCACTCTCCTCGGCGCGGGACGCAGGCTTCCACCCGACACACTCAGCAGCTGGGACAAGAGCACTGACCTCAGCGGCGCTGTCACAGCCTTAAAAGACCCCAGTGGGAGCGCGATCGCCGGCCGATAGCCATGGACTCGAACGCGATGGACGTCGACGGCGCTGCGGGCGCGAGTGTGCCCTTGCAGCCCCTAGCGCCTGCACCGCCAATCGAGGCCGGAGCGCAGCAGAAGGAGACACCCGTGCTCACCGTCGAGCCGAGCGGAACGAGCAGCCCCGTCCCGAATGCGCTTGCGACGGTACAAAATACAACGACGCTTACAGCCGACAACGTCAACGGTGGAAGCGCGCGCATCGCCCGCACCGGATATGTGTACGACCCGCTTATGATGCTGCACTGTCAGGATGGGTATGTACCGACAGAGGACATCCACGACACGGGCGAGGGCCATCCCGAGGAGCCGATGCGCATCAAGCGTATCTTCACGCGCCTCAAGGACAACGGCCTCATCCGCCGCATGAAGGCTCTGCCGTCGCGGGAATGCACGTTCGATCAGGTCCGCCTTGTCCATGGTGATGAGCACTGGTTGAAAGTGCAGGGAACGGAGAGTGAGTAGATGCAGCGAGCCATCGCTACCTCGCCACCCAAGGCGGATCGCTGACCTCCAAAGCGTTCACGGACGGGTACATCCAGGAGACGAAACAGCACTACGAGAACCTGTCGCTGTACGTCAACCGCGAGACGGCACACTGCGCACGCCTGTCATGCGGCGGCGTCATCCAGGCGTGCAGGGCGGTATGCACCGGGCAGGTGCGGAACGCGTTCGCGATCGTGCGCCCGCCAGGACATCACGCCGAGCCGGATGAGCACATGGGATTCTGTTTCTTTAACAATGTCGCGGTTGCAGCGCGAGAGATGCAGAAGGAGGATTTCGCGAAGAAGGTTCTGATTCTGGATTGGTGAGTTCTCTTGAGAGTACCTCGTGTGGCTTCTAAGCATCTGGGCCCCTAGGCTTCTCAGCTGACAGCAGGGACGTGCATCACGGAAATGGAACACAGCGCGCGTTCTGGAACGACTCGAACGTATTGTACATCTCTCTGCACCGCCACGACGGAGGCAAGTTCTACCCTTCGTCTGACTTTGGTGCGCTCGACATGGTGGGCGAGGGACCAGGCGAGGGGAAGAGCGTGAACATCCCGTGGCCGAGCGGAGGTTTCGGCGACGGAGACTACATCTACGCGTTCCAGAAGATCGTGATGCCGATCGCGTACGAGTTTGAGCCTGATCTCGTCATCATCTCGTCCGGTTTCGACGCGGCCGACGGCGATCATCTCGGCCAGTGTCACGTCACGCCAGCCGGATATGGGCACATGACGCACATGCTGAGCGCGCTCGCCGGGGGACGGCTCGTCGTCGCCCTCGAGGGAGGGTACAATCTGCGTGCTATTAGTGACAGCTCGCTCGCCGTCGCGCAGGTGCTGCTGGGCAAGACGCCGGCGGAGCTGACGCATGTCGAGGCAAGCGAGGCGGCGACCGAGGTCGTGCGACAAGTCGCGAAGGTGCAGAGTCGCTACTGGAAGAGTGTGGACGTGAAGGCGTGTGAGCCGCCCGAGGCTGGGTGCGAAGCGTCGGTCGTCGCGATCCCGGACATCCTCAAGATCTACCGCGCCCACCACCTGTTCGAGAAGTACCGCCTGTGCCCGATCCCGCTCGCGAGTGAGGAGCTGGACGACGCGTACGCGAACCAGGTCCTTGCCTCCCAGGGGCTCTTCGACGCTGCGCCTGGATCAACGCTCGTGCTCTTCGTGCACGACTTTGGCAACCTGCGTGTCGAGACGGACGGCGTCGCCACGACTGACATCCAGCTCACGAACAGCTATCTGCTCGACACGTCCGACGCCGTCGTCGACTGGACGCGCGAGCGGGGCTACACGCTGATCGACGTGAACATGCTGCGCGCGCTGCCGACGACCCTTCCCCGCGAGGGTCCGCGCATGGTCGCGAACAAGGGCGACCCGCGCGATGGCAAGCTCCTTCGCTATTTGTGGGACAACTATGTGGACCTAAGCGACGCGGACAACGTCGTTATCATAGGGCACGGCTCGGGATGCGCAGCGGTCATGGAGCTGATCAACCACCGTGACGTCGAGAGCAAGGTCAAGGCTGTCGTGCAGGTTGGCGGGTTGCACAGTCTCGTCCGGGTCGATCCCAACAATGAGACGCGGCGGAACTGGTTCAGAGCCAGTAACCGCATCTACATTCCCAAGAGCCATCCGCTCATGAATGAGGAAAGGCTCTGGCGCCGCCTCGGCGGCCAGATCCACACGAGCGACAAGGCAAAGGTCGTCGATGTCCTGAACGACTCGATGCCACAGATCAAGGAGTTCGTCGCATCCAAACTCCCTACTGGCCCCGCCGTCAATGGAGAGCCCATCCCCGCGGCTTAGCACGCCTACCAGTTCCGCATCTGATACCCTGCACCGACATAGTTGATAATGTATAGTACATAATGCCGCCGTATGCACGATTACGCGTTTGCCGTTGCAGCAATGGTCTGAAAACTAGCACTCACGCGTGGTCAGACGTCAGCACCCAGTCAAAACTTAGGTTTACGGTTAGGCAACGGGTCTGTCGGCGCGGAGTTAAGCGCGTAAGTCAACGTGACAGGACGGTACGGCCACGTTTCAGGTGTTGGATGAGCGATTTGAGGTGAGATCGGTGAGATCTGGCAAGCTCGCATCATGCCACCAGGCATTTCGCTAACAATATGCTTGAGCTGATAGCATGCAGCCTACTCTTCTGATCTTCTGATCAATCTGAGGATCTCACTCGCGCGCCATGTTGCAGAAGAGTCACCACAGTGTCAACGGCATGAATGGTCACAAGCTGATAGTACCTATCGATGCACACACCACCCAGGCACATGGAAGTGCACATGTAGGCGCTGGCGTGGGTGGCTTGGAAGTCAGTGGGTTGAGCTACCAGGGTGGCGTTGCAGAGGCTCTGCCGACACCACTGCAGAGGGCTTGGCACGGCGTTGACGGCGAATACGAGCCGCTTTGCTTGTCTTCCTCGGACAGTCTGTGTGTGTTGTGTGCCTTCCTCGGATTGCCTTGAGGGGTCTTCCTCAGCCTTGTACGATCGGCACGTCACACCAACGATCAGTGACCTTCCTTATCCGCTGAAGACATAGAAGTTAGGGAACGACCTTCTCGGACGGCCAATGCGGGTTTCGCGGCCGCTCTCTTGAACGCTTCTCGCAACTTCTCGAGGTCAGCCTGACGGCGGCTCGGAAGGATCCGGAGATCCCGGACCCCGTTGGCGGCCCGTTCGGCGACGTTGCCTGTCATACTGACACCTAGCAGATACCGACCATGTCTTCCTCGTTCTGAGTGATCGCGCGACAGTCGTGCAATGTGTTCCTGTGTTCCTAAGCGAGTGACCAGCTTGACACACGATCGAGCATCCGACAGACACACCTTGCAAAGTGGGCACGGCATGGCACGGCGTGGGGGGAGACCGGGGAGGCATGCGCGACGCCACGCCGTGACGCCCGAGGCCGGCAAGCGAGGCAAGATGCGGACTCCGAGTGCCGTGGTTGGCTGAGCGGGCTGAGCGGGCTCGGCGGCTGGTCGAGGGCCCTCGCCGCTAGCTCGCAGGGCGCGCAGGGCGGTGAGGGGAAATCGGGGGTCCCCACGAAATGACATCGCCGCAGCTGCTAGCATGACGCACAGACGGACCCCAAAGATAAGGCCGGCCCTTAGTTGCGTGCATGATATCGCTTTCGGCCCTCCGTCCATCTATTTCGGACACGCGGGCGCAGCACATGACGGCCCAGCGTACCAGAGTAGTGGGACGCTACCGCTGAGCTGTGAGCTGCAGAACGCGTGTACGCGTCTGCGTCGATACGTGAGGCGGAGTGAGGATGACGTCGTGCGGGCTATCTTGCGGTCTACAGCACAGGATGAAACCCGCGCTGCCAGTCCTGCTAGCCCTGAGGCGTGAGGCATCCTCCTGCGGTGGAACCCTGAGCAGCTGGGCACACCTGGGCGGTAATTTGCCCAAAGGGGAAGAAAATAGCGCATGCAGGGGGCGCGCACTACGTCACACACTGCGTCTGTCACCCCGAATCACTTGTCTTGTTCCCACGAAACCACCAGAGGTAGCAAGGAGACTAGAGGAAGTCAAGCTCCGCTCGCCTGTGCTGCGCCCCCCGACGCGAGCCTCGGGTCACCGACGCCTGACACGCCGGCCGTTCCTTGGCACCGACTGAAGGACCGGGGGAGCTCAGACAACCGACAGCGCCCTCCAGTCCAACCCCACCCGCGGCACTCGGCACTCCCCAGTTTAACCACCGCACAACGTGTCATCTTTGATTTCTCTCATATCTCCCACCTCTATCTCTCTCTACCTATCCACACAAAAGCAATCGTCAGTACATCCTCCCCTCACTGAGCAGCTTCCTCTTGGCTCTCGAACAGACCGCCTTGAGCTAACAGCAGACAATGGTCAAGGGTACTGTTCCTACCGGCACGATGAAGGCGCTCGTCTACGAGAAGGTGAGATTTGCAGTATGCGCATGTTTGCTGACAGCAGCCCCGCGAGTTCGAGGTGAAGCAGGTCCCCATCCCCAAGGTCGGCCCCCGCGACATCCTCCTCCAGGGTAAGTCCATAATGATGCTGCCTTGATTGTTCCGACTAGAGCTAACCCCCAGTCCTCATTTGCGGCTTCTGTGGAACCGACGGACACATCCACGAGGTGAGTTGCGAGCGATGCAATGAGCAGACATGTGGTAGCGCACTGGCGTACTGTTACCGCTCTCAGGCGGGCACGTACGCGGAGGCTCCACAGGTCACAGGGCCCTCGCTCGAAGCCGCTTCGTGCTTCCTTGGTGGGCGGTGCCAGCCTGGATTTCATGCTTCTGGCAATCGCTGTGCGCCCTCCACATCCCACCGTCTCAGCCGCTCAGCTGGTCCCGAGAAGTCTTTGACACAGCTAACGTTCAGGGTGACTTCAACCCCAAGTTCCCGCTTATCCCTGGCCACGAGGCCGTCGGCAAGATTGTTGCTATGGGCGATGAGGTTTCTGGCTTCGAGCTCGGCGACAAGGTCGCCGCCGACGTCGGATCGACCTGTGGGCACTGCCACTACTGCCGCCGCGGCGAGGTTCTGATGTGCGAGAACTTCGCTGCTGCCGGTGTCCGCTCCGACGGTGGTTTCGCCGAGTACATCCGCTACCCCTTCGAGAAGTGCTACAAGATCCAGAATCTCTCCGACGAGGAGGCTACCCTTCTTGAGCCCGCCTCATGCGCTATCCACGGCATGGACAAGCTCAAGATGCCCTTCGGCGCTACAGTCCTCCTCATCGGTGCTGGCCCGACCGGTCTCATCCTCGCTCAGCTCATGAGGATGGGCGGCGCCTCTAAGGTCACCATCGCGGCCAACGCCGGTGTCAAGATGGACCTTGCGCGCAAGCTTGACGCCGCCGACGAGTACATCGACCTCGACCGCTCGAACCCCGGTGCACAGTGGGAGCAGATCAAGAAGGACAACCCGTTCGGCTTCGACGTTGTCGCCGAGTGCACCGGTGTGCAGAAGATTGTCAACGACTCGATCAACTACGTCGCCCGCGGCGGAACCCTCCTCGTCTACGGCGTGTACGAGGACAGCGCGACCGTGACCTGGCACCCGGCCAAGATCTTCGGCGACGAGCTCCGCATCATCGGCTCCTTCTCCCAGGCCTACTGCTTCCCCCGCGCCATTGCCCTGCTCGACGGAGGCAAGATCAACGTCAAGGGCATGGTCACCGACGTCTACACCCTTGACCAGTGGCAGGAGGCCATGGACAAGATGAACTCGCGCAAGGCCCTCAAGCTCGCCATCCGTCCCAACTAAACACCAAGATCCCGTTGTAGCCTTACTGACAAAATATGAAAGCCAGTTGTCATTAGACACTATCAGCAGTTAAACAGATGCATATCCATAGTCTTAACCCCGCTCACGGCAACAGCGGCAGTCTCGTTCACGTATGGATAGGCTCGAGATCTCCTGGAGCGCAGGGAGACCGGCGAGGACAGGGGACGGGATTGGCTTTCAGGACTACCGAGACCGGACGAAACGCCCGTCCTTACCTCGTTTGGATCGCAATGGATCGCAATGGATCGCAACTTCCTCTTGCCGCGGTGCACAGTTGACGGACCGGGTCCACCCTCAGCGCTAATGAGCTCGTTCTTCACCGACCGCTGCTTCTTGGACACGCGCTTACTCTTCTTGCCATTGTCCTCGTCGTCGACGTTACCCTCAGCGGAGCTTTCAAGGGGACTCGACAGGCTGGACAGAACGCTGTTCGATCGCTCCCGCTTCACGGCAGGGCGGTACTCGAGGAAGGTGATCTCGTCGTCCTCGAAGGGCGAGCAGGTCGCGTTGCGGAACCCGGCCCTGTTGCGGGTGCCCTCTTTCACTTCCTTAAGGAGGGCGGTGGCGACGCCGCTGGTCGCATACTGCATGAGTCAGTTTCACCGCAGTTCGACACACAACTCACGGTGAACTTGACTGAGCAAGAGGGTGTCTGGGGATCCGGGTGCAGCCGGATCAGATGAGTATACTCGTATAGGCCGACCACCTCGCCACTAGCCAGTCAGCAATCTTCTCACTCACCCAACGTCTGACGTCAAGCGAACCTGAAGCATTAGCCGTCTTCCTTTTCGATTGCACTTACTTTCTTGACTTTCTCATCGACGGTGGGCCGCGGCTGCTGCGAGATGTGCGGATGATGGTTCGAGGTCGCACGGGGCACGCCCATGCTAAGCTTGACCTCGATGGTGCCGAGCTCGTCACCCGAAACGCGCTTGTCGGGCTTCTCTCCCTCTACCCAAGCCCGGACGACTTCAGCGTGATCTTTTGCCCAAAACATACCAACTTAACATACCAACTTCATGAAACGCAGGGCCCTGCGCACCATCGAGCCGTCGTTGACGACCTCTAACCTGTCGCAGATCGAGACCTGCTGGGGGAAGCCCAACCCGTATTCCCAAAACCTTCAATTTTGTTTCCATCAATGGACGGCCAGAAATTGAAGTCTCGATGGTTGCTTAGAGGAGGCTGGACAATGATCTTGAAGACCTGCAATGTTATCATCCGGCGGTACTCTGCTGCTTACCTTCTCGTGCTCGCACTCGACCATGACCTCGGCTTTGCATTGGAAAGGCTCACTGCCATCCTTAGGCGGCGTGTACGTCATACAGTGAAGAGGCTAAGATGCTGAAATGTAATGCAGCTAAAACTCTGGAGTAGTGCACACCGGTTAGGGTACAGATACGGCGCAGGCATCATGGGACGGATGCACTCAACTTCTGGCGCTGGGTTGCAAATTGCTGATGCCCAGACATCAGAGTCGCTCTCATCACTTCTTAACGCGCCCATGCGTATGGATTGATTGCCTTACGCCTACGCTTGCGCCTAGACCGGTATTCGATCAGAACGATTTCGTCATCGCTGACCGGTGAACACCGCAGATCGCAGAAACCGGCGCTGTTGACCGTGTCAGCCATGCTGGTGTCGGAAGCCTTCAGCGCCTGCATTATGTTTTGCGTCACATACTAAAACGGGCACTCACGCAGCGTTACTGAGCACGCCGCTTATCTTAAAGATGACCCTTCATGTTATACAATGGTGACCTGTGTCTAAATTGTAATAGGCAACTTGGGGCCTGATCTCCAAGCTTAGTCACACAACCTTTATGGGCTTCAAACAGCTGTTGCTCCGGTCAGTTGCGACAGTTGCGATGAAACGAATGAGCTGTGCGGAGTAAATGACAGGTTCGTTTCGAATGTCTCCATATCGGCAACTCGGCGAAAATCTGTAAAAGACCCTGAACCCTCAGAAAGATAAGATTGAGCAGCAACATTCATCACGGTTTTCGACCCCAACCACATATGATGCTATCAGGAAGCAGGGTGCAAGTGCACAACGTCGTGGGGGAGGATTGCACAATGCGTACTTCAGGCGACGTTCACCGATTAACTAGCTGTCATGCCCCCGACGTGCCCGCAGCATGACCTGGGAGCAATTCTTCGCCGAGACCAGACACTTGTACGGTTACTCATCTCTCCTCGCACGTCTTCTTATGTAATGAGGCGTCGAAGGTGACCTAACCTAACCCCCTCTGTGTGCTCTTTTCGGTAGACGCCTTCCCTAAATTGAATGTTTCTCACGGTCGCCCTCCAGCCGCCAAAAGGAGTGCATTGCCATAGTGTGAGTTCCATTGCATCCAAAGCCCCTTACTGGTCACATGCCACCCGGGGGACAAGGATCAAGCTGAGGGCAAGGAGACGATGCAAGTTTTGTGATCAAGATTGGACGGCGAGCCAAAGAAAGAGGTAAGCTTCGGAGAAAGCCTTTGCGAGAATCAAGGTTCTCACGACTGTCACCCACCGCCCGTGCTGGCGTCAGCCTCCAGACTCGCTAAGTCGATCGCGGCCATTAAGCGAGGCTTCCTTTCCTCCTTACTGGTATCCGCACTTCACTCGTCGACAAATAGTGCGCATGACGAGCCCGAGCTTGCGTCAAGTATGGGAACATGACGCTGCAGGCGACCACTGCCCGCAGAAGCCCTGAGCCGAGTGCGACGACGGTTGACGCCCCCAGCCCTCGTGGTACCTGACACCTGAGGCCTGAAACCGAGTATCAAGCGATGAGCCGAACTCAAAACAGGTGTTCTGCCTTTTAGGAGAGATTCCGTGGGGCTGGGAAAGGAGGTTGTTCGGCAATGAGTCACCTGCCGTAACATCGCTGCATGGTATATAAAAAGGCATGGGCTTCGACGCACTTGCTTCACTAGAACGACTTAACCAGCTCCATCCGCCATGCTCTGCCTCTCAGTACTCACCTTCGCGATGGCCGCTCTCGTGTCGGCGGCGCCGCCTCCCAAGAAGGATAAGAACCAGTTCACGATCCGCCCGATCGCCCACCAAGACAAGTGCCTGGATGTCGAGCCCGCGTCCGGCGAGAGCGTCGGATATGCTCTGGTGTAAGTCACATGGATATGCTCAGCTGACGGTTAGCAAGCCATGCCGCAAGGAGCGCGGACGCGCTGTCGCTTCCCAGACATTCGAGTGGGAGACGCAGGCACCGGATGCCGACCCGCTTGACTTCACTGCTGAGCTCCTCCGCTCCAGCTACCAGGTCAACGGGGCCCCTGGATGTCTCTGGACTGAGGCTCGTGAGTTTGTGCTGCCTGTAGCTGCGCTGATGCCCCAGCGGAGGATACCCCGTACCCCGGTGTTGTGCCGTCGGTTGCGGCGTGCCCGGCGAAGGACAGCGAGGAGTATGACTACTTCCGCTGGCGCAAGACGGACAATCAGGGCCTGCAGATCTATCGCCGCCGTGGTCTCCGCCCCGGACTGAAGATGATCAGCCTCGCGCGAGAGGACAACAACCAGATCAACACCGTGGCGGCCCTCAAGTCGCTCAGCGACACGGACGACATGAAGTGGGTCTTCATCAAAGCCTGAACCTCGCCAGAGCGTCGTAGATAGTAGTGCAATCGGACATTGAGCGTACCATATGCATCCCTTGAACTCTGCCGATGTCATTCGAGGTGCGCTCCGTTCTACGAGCGCGGATGACGTTCCGTGCTCCGCTACGCCGCTATGCAAGCACCGAGCGGTGCTTAAAGCATGTAATGTAATGATGTCGTCTCGATCAGTGCAGACGATGCGAGGAGGGACCGCTCCTAGCGATAGTGGGTCTCGAGCGTCGCACTTTGCAGCATCGGCGGTCGACATTCGTCAGTCGGTTCCGAAACGTTTCGCCGTGACACCTTGACGACCCCAGGACTCTGGGACAGGGATCCAACGTACTGCACTGAATTGCAGAGCAAACGTCGTGATCCAGTTTGCCGGGCCCGTTTCCTTTATTACTCAGTTCTCGTCATCAGCCCGCATACCCGCGTACCCGGCTCCCCTCGGACACTCGGCTGCGCTTGCATGGCCGTCACACATGCCCGTCACAGAATGCGTCCCTGGGCCGTCTGATTGAAACATTTGAGGTAGATCTACCCGCTCTAATGGGTATGCTCTTCCCACAAACAATACCAGGCACCTTGAGAGTCGATTGCGAGTGCTAGCGGTGTTCGGACAAGCAAGCTCATGGCCATCGCCCCCGAGTGCTTCCCACGATTCGGCGAGATGATAAGGGGCCCGCACTGTCGAATTGGGCCTCAAGCTTCTTACGTTTAGTTCAAGCACGGGAGTGCGCCATCAGACCCTGGGTCACAACGAAACTCCAAGATTAAAGTTCGGGCCGTGATGTCTCTTGGGCCCCGCTGAGGGGTATCGGTGATGGCCATGTCTGCACAGCCGCATTCATGTGTGGACGACCAGGTCCATATCAGTCAAGGAGCAAGGTGACTCTTAATCTGTTAATATCTAAGTCGCTGGATGTCCGAGTAACGATCTTACTCGTAGCACGACTGAGACAGGTCTCACTCAATTTGATCAGTCCTGTCTTAAGTCGTGCCTCGAGTGGCATCGTTACTCGGACATCCAGCGACCTAGACCTTAACATCGCGGTGCCGGTATAGAGGAACGCTCTGCGGCCTACCGCTGAGAGACAACGGGTGGGATACCAACAGCTATATAAGAGCTGGCAGTTCTACTTTGCGAAGGCGTATCCGCCGGCAAGACCGCTTGCCTGACATCATGTTCAAGACACTCGTCTACCTCGCCACGCTCAGTCTCGTGCTAGCCGAAGGGCCATTCTTCACGGTTCAGCCCAAGTCAGACCCGAACAAGTGCATCGACAACAGGCCACTCTCTGGTTCAGACCGCTCCTATGCGTCTCTGTGAGCCCCTCTCTCAGCTCCGCTGACGAGATAGACAGCCGTGCGAGTTCCAACAGGACGGATCGCCGATCTCGGTACAGACGTTCCAGTTTGATAACCAGAGTCCGCTAGCGGAATACCCGCAGAAGGAGAGACTTTATGGCTTCTTCCCCGACGGCCGTCGTGGCTGCTTCGCCACCTACATCCCTGGTGCGTTTCCCAGTAACAGCCAGAACAAGCTGACAGATAGAGGATGAGAGCGTGTTCCCGGAAGACGGTCCCCCGCCCGGCGTCACTGAGTGCTCCACCGCCGAGGAGGACGTAGCCGGGGCCCAGTGGTGGTTCGACCAATGGGGCGACGACGGTTTGAAGTTCCGTAAGGCCAAGCCCGGCCGGTACGGACTCTGTACGTAGGATGGTCAGTGCAGGCTAACATTACAGCTCAGGCTCTCGAGCTCCGGCCCAAGAACCGAACCGGATATGGGGAGCAACCTACCCCCGAGGTGTGGAAAATCAGAATCATTGACACGCAGCTGTGGACCGTCAGGATTTACAACAACACCAGAATGGACCCTTAGAACACCGAATGGGACATTAAGCCCAAGTTACTCAGAAGGACAAAGAGACTATTGAGCTTGCCAGCCCGTCATCTGTAGTCAGTGTATGAACCTCAGAAGGTGTTGAGTGGCCACAGACGGTGCCCCATGTAAGGTGTGACCAGATAGTCCCCGCCTTGCCTGCCGACTGCTGTCGTCGAAAGGATAATGACGAGGATATTGCTGATCACCAACGGTCTTCCTGGCCCTGGCCGCCAGGCGTATCTCGTGCTCGAATTCACAAGCTTGTGTGAGCTAAGGTTAGAGTTCAGTCCCGTATCATCGGATCCGGGATCCCACGATCCTTTGCTACCTTCCATGTCTTGGTGTGCGTGAACTGGTGCCGATCGTAAGATGCTTGGCTTGGTGTGATCGTTAAGAGTGATTAGCGGGCTGCAGTGAGGTTTGGCCTATAAGAGACGACAGCATGCATTCGACGTGAAAAGCTCTCCAGTATCGTCTCTCCCCATGATCAGATCACTGCTTCTCGTATCACTCCTGGCGGTCGCGTCGGCTGAGGGGCCGAAGTTCACCCCCACCCCAAGGCGCAGCCGGACCATTGCGTTGGCGTTGCACCCCTCTCGAGTTCCAACCTCTCTCACACCACTTTGAGAGTTCAGCTATTGTTCAGGTCTAATAAACAGGCAGGCGTGCAAGTTTGATAAAATAGGTCAGCCTACTGTGGGTCAGTCGCTTCGGTTTGAAACCCAAGCCCCAATCGCAGGCGACGGTGGTTTGGAGCCGCTGTACGGCTACTACCCGGATGGAAGCCAGGGGTATATCGCCGAGGTCTTCGACGTTCGCGATAGGGTGTACGAGGGCCGGGGCAGCCATTGGTCACAGACTGGCACCCCCCCGCCGACTCGGAGGAGCTTCACCGCTTTCGGTGGGCATACTTTGACCCTAGCAACCAAGACGGCTCGAGGCAACTTCGTAAGAAGAAGCTGGGACGGTTCGGGCTAGGTGAGTCTATAGCACGCTGAGGAGGAGGACGGAAGGTGTTGGCATAAGCTGTGGCCCTTGGCATACAGCCGAGGAACCGTACTGGCCACGGGAGTTGATGGTCCCTATGGTTTGGAGGGTTGGAAGGGAGGAGAGTCAGAAATGGTACGTCAAGGTCTGGAGTTAAGTCAAGTAAGGTGACCGGATGGCATGAAGGACACGTGCAGGGCTGTAGGGTTGCGGGCAGATAAATCTGCGGTGGCATAGCTCGTTGCACGCGATCTCTACGAATGCAATCAGAAGTATGGATATGCATATACCTACGTGAGTCGGGTCAGATTTATCAGACTTACTGGGACGTACAACTTACGGGTGAAGTCAGATTGAAGCATGCGCAAGTGGATATAATGTTTGACAGCGCTAAGCAGTTTGTTAGGTGACGTCATGAAAGATAAGATAACGGTGATGGAGTTGGCTACCATGCAGGCTCCAGCGTGTTCGGACAAGAAGGGGTAAGCAGGCAAGGCAGACATGTGGAGAGACGAATACAAGGAAACCAATACGCTTGCGACATATGGCCGACACAAACCGAGTCGTTGAAGCTAGAACCGCAGGTCATCAAGTGGGACGAAATCTCATGGCCATACTCCTCGTCCTGTCGTCAGCAACCGGACCCGTGCACTGGCCATGTGATCGCCGACACAGCGGATGTCACTCTCAGAACGCACCGCCCAGTGTGCAACATGCATGGAACATCCGGCGACGCATCTCTCACTCTTGCGCAGCTATAACAGCTGGCCGGATCCGTCCACACGCTTCTGCGGAATGGATCTGGCGTATCGGCTCCGTTTGCCCTATCGCCACCGCCTGCGCCGAAAATACACCAGGTCCTGCCCTCCAAGCATCCAGAGCTCGGACTATTTAAGTCCCGGCATCCTTTCGCCTTCCTTCCACTACAGTGTCTCGCCGAACCGGTTACCAATATGTTCAAGACTCTTATCGCACTCACGCTCACGACCGCTGCCATGGCGGCGCCCTGCCCCTCCACATTCCGCATCCACCCGGACGGACACGACGACTACTGCGTCACCGTCGCGAAGACGACCGACAACCCCGGTCCCGCTTACGTGTAAGAGCTAGCGGATGCCGCACTTAGTTAACCCCAGTGCGCGCTGCGACGGCTCGGCCGGCCAGCTTTGGAAGTTCGAGACACCCCCAGGCACAACGGACATGCACCACATCCGCACTGCCGACGCCGCTGATGGGCAGGGCTTGTGCCTTGCCGCAGAGATCTGTGAGCTGTTCCATACGTTCGGTAAACTGACAGCAGACCGTGTCGAAGGCGCCTACAACGGCCGCCAGCTCGCGCTCTCTGGATGTAAGTTAGGATGGAGCTAGTACGCAACTGACAGCAGGCTACAACGACGGCGCGCAGAGCTGGAACTACGACGAGTACACGGGGCAGATGAAGATGCTTGGTCAGGTCGATGGGCGCTGTGAGTTTAACCATCGCAATAGAACTGACGTAACAGCTGTCTGCTTTGACGTCCGCGACGGTAACCTGAACGGCGGCGCTGTGCAGATCTGGTACTGCACCGACGGCAACACGAACCAGATGTGGAACCTGGAGAGCTACGGCACTCACTAGGTGCGCTCTCTTACTGTGAAGACGACCCATAGCCAGAGTGGACGTTTCGGACATTGCGATGTTATGACCTGGACATTTGACCGCGTGGGCTCGGATCAACAAACATCAGCGCAACGGCCGATCGGCCGATAAGGCGGTGCACCCAGATCAGGAATACTGGTGCGAGATCAAGGTGTGGGCGCGACCCACGTGTCTGACGTCGTGACGATCGCTTTGAAGGACTGTTCTGGTCTCTACGTGTCCTGAGCTCCCGCATGCTTTCCGCGACGGAATTCCTTTTACTTCTCGGTACCGCCGACTCAGCAGAAGTATAGGCGACTTTGGTCCGCAGCAGAGTAGCCTCCGAACCGAGACCAAGTCACCGAGATCGGTGGTTCGTTTCCGCATCTTCCCTCTGTTCTTCCAGCCCTGGGTTATGGCATGCGGCACGAGATCTACTTTAAGTAGTGCTTCTCGAACGTCTAGAGCCGTGGGGTCTTCTGCATGATCGCCAAAAATGCAAAACTCTATCGAATGTGCATAAATAGATCTCCGCGCTTGCATCCCAGCTTCGGTGTCACCTTTGATCCACTAAACCAAGATGATCGCCCCCTGTTCACCTCTTTGGCTCTCGTCTCGCTCGCTGCAGCGGACAGCTGTCCCTCCCGCTTCCTACTGCACCCCAATGGAGACCCCGACGCCTGCCTGCATGTCGACACGATCACCGATGGCGCCATGGCCAGCATGTGAGCTCCCATCGCCGTAGAGGCTAATGTCGCAGCCAGCGCTGCAACTCCTCCCCCGGGCAGTCTTGGACCTGGATCTCCAAAGGCCAGCTGCGTCTTTACGGCACTGGGATGGAATATTGGTGCCTCGCCGCAAAGTATCGTCAGTCCTTCCTATCCTCTCACCGTCACCCTCCCTCCCCCTATCCGGCCATAAACACATGGAGCTAGCACTGACTGAAGACGGGACGGACCCCCAGCCCCTTTACAACGGCCGCCAACTCTTCATCACGCCATGCTATGCCGAAGCGACGATGCAGTGGGAGCAGAATACGGCGCTGCAGATCATTCTGTCCCAGCCCTTCCAAGGACGAACGGTGTGCATGGACCTGAAGGACGGGCAGATCGATGGCGGCGCCGTGCAGATGTGGCACTGCTACGACGGGAACCCGAATCAGCGCTGGACGGTCGACGACTGGTAGTGGCCTCGCCGAGGAGGAAGGAGTGCAGGGGGCATGGAGATTGCGGAGGTCGTCGGAAGCAACGGAGACAGGGAATGGCTTGGCAGATCTGGATCTTGAAGGTTACCGAAGAAGAGCGGTGAAGAGGTAATAGTCAAAGAGCAAGAGAGTGCAACGGACACTTCATCGTATCAGCTGGGGATCCGAAAGCCTCCCTGGAATGCAACCTGTATTGGTGTCCAGCGCTTCTTGAGGTTCGCCCAGGAGTCAGTATCATCAATATCAAGCCAACAGTGGCGGATGACAGCTAGAGTATCCAGCCAACACGCCGTTTACTTCGCAGCCATCCTCCTCGCAGCCATCCTAGTGCTCGCCAACAGCTGCCCCCGCGGCTTCCGCGTCCACCCCAACGGGAACAAGGACTGCTGTCTTACCATCGACGAAGTGCACACGGGTGGCTCTCTCGCGTACGTCCGTTGCTGCGCGGATCCACCCCCTGCGGACAGGTGTGGTACTTCACCGCATCGAGTCGGGGCTTACAACGGCCGGCACCTTGCAATCACGACGTGCTGCAACGACGGCGCGAACGACTGGAAGCAGAAAGGACACCACCAGATCGAGCTTGGCGAACTTGTCAACGGACGCAGTGAGTAGCTTTTGCTCATCGGTGCTGACGAACAAAGTCCGACGGGCGGCTCGATGGCGGTGCAATCCAAATCTGGTACTGCGACAAAGGCGGGAACAACCCGAACCAGCGCTGGGATATCGAGGCGTTCGAGTTTGTGAATCAGGACGGCGCCAAGACTGCCGGGGTTGGAAGACTCGGGGTCGGAATGTCGATCCTGGACAGTTCGCAGCGCCGGAGTGTTGGTGATCCATAGGAACGGGGCCGCGGAGATAGCGGAGTTGATAACGTTGATCGTCATGCACCGCTTGCGCCGATGCAGATGTTCCTAAAGCGGTGGCTCGGCGTTCAATTCTGGCAGATCTTCTTACTATTTGCTTAGTGATTATTCGCCGTGGTGGTGACTGATGCGTTCTTGATGCACCGCTTTCGTGACAAGCATACCGAGTTCATATGTAGCAATGAAAGTCGCGTGACGTCAGAAGCCGTTGACTGATATCGGCTGGGTCGGTAATTTCGTTATCACTCACTGTACACGTCACGGTCGTAAGGGCGAGGCACGGAGCGGTGCTTTCCGATGGCATGCATGTTGGCGCAGCGTTAGCCCGAGTCGGTGGCTGGCGCCCCGTGCGTAGCCTGGCGCGCGCGGCCCAGCCCAGCGGCGCTCGAGAGCTCGCCGCCAAGCGGCGGCTCATGTTCGCAGCTGAGCGAGGGCCCAGAGCATTAAACATCTTCGCGCCAGGTCCTCAGGCCCGGATACATCATCACGCATCGTTGCATCCATCCACTCATCAACACATCGCGCGCCGCCGCTGCCACCTCCAGACACATTCATTTAACAGCACATGTACGCGACTGAGAAGAAGAAGGACGGCTCGTTCGCGCCCCCGCCCATGGCGCCCCCGCCGCCGACGTATGGGCAGGCCAACCAGCAGGTTGCTCCTGGCACTTATGCGCCGCCGTCGGTGCCGCCGCCAGCTGCGCGCATGGCGTCTACATCCTCGAATGTACCGGCAGGTCAGGACAGGAACTGGCCCACGGTCGAGAATGTCTTCCGACAGCTCGAGTACTGTGTCGCGGATGTGAGTTAGACCCCATCGGTGGAACTGACAAGCAGCAAGGGATCGCGTCGTTCTACCCGAGCAAGCAGCAGCTTCGCACGATGGCGGAGCGCGTCGTCGCTGCGCAGGCGGTCGAGAACATTGCTGAGCGCTGGAACCTGCCGCTGGAGCAGGCGATCAAACTCGTGAAGCTCGCGCTGTTCGACGTGGTCATCTACGTCGATGACTCAGCGTCGATGGAGCGCATGGAGGGTGGGCAACGTGTGCAGCAGCTGCACAATATCTTAAGCCAGATCGCATTCTGTACGGCGCTCCTGGACGACGACGGTATCGACATCGAGTTCATCAATGCGCCTTTCAATGGCAAGAACATCCGGAACGCGGAGCAGGTGCACGACCTCCTCTTTCGCGTACAGTACAAGTACAACACGCGCCTGGGAACGCAGATGCGCGCCAAGATCCTGGACCCGTTCGTGCGCGACGCGCAGCGCGGGCAACTCAGGAAGCCCCTCGTTCTCATCACCATCACGGACGGAGAACCCCAAGGCGAGCCTCGCAACATGATTTACGATGTCATTTTGAAGGCCGACAAGGAGCTCCGCAAGACGAGGTACGGTAGGGACGCTATCTCGTACCAGTTCGCCCAGGTTGGAAACGACAGGCAAGCCCAGGACTTCCTCAGCGAGCTGGACGAGGACCGCCGCATCGGAGACCTCGTCGACTGCACGTCGCGCTATGAGCTCGAGGCAGAGGAGTGGATGCGCAAGACTCAGTCGCCCCTGTCGCGCGAGGAGTGGCTTACGAAGCTCCTGCTCGGTCCGGTCGACACGAGCTACGATGGCCGCGACGAGACCCTCAACGAGGCAAACCTCGGCGGCGGCCTCGCTCCAAACCTCAAGCGTGGAAGCACGATGAAGAAACTCAAGGGTCTCTTCCGATAAGTGGATCGCTGCGAAGTTGCCTGGCCGACGAGGTGCGGCTCATGTGCGGCGATGAGCGCTGTGCTGCCGCAAGGCTTTGCCGTGCGAAGTCGGGCACGCGCGAGCGGCACAGTAAGATCTGTCGGGTCCGGTCAAGAAGCATAGAGGGAAGCCTAGAAGCAAGTGCCGTCCTCATTCTAACGTAACGTTTCTGCGTTGTCATCTCTATAATATCAGCCATGGAGCCATGATGGCATGTATTGTGTGGACGTTTGCGTGCGCCCTCGAGGGCGCAGCGGGTCGACGGAAGGGCGACTGACCATTATGACCAGCGACTGGCTCCGTCGACGCTCACACAGGCCCGCAAACCCCCTCACACGCAGGCATCATTCCTCCGTCATCATCACCATTCGCGACTTGCTCAACTCGGTTCGCATCCACAGCCAGCATGAAACGCAAGCACCGAAGCGACGAAAGCAGCGACTCGGCGGGCGACTCGGGCTCAGATTTCATTCCCTCACCTTCCCCGCCTCCGGTCGACAAGAAGCCGGCATCAAGCCGGACATCAAACCGGAGGTCGCCAAGTCACCCGCCAAGCGTGCGAGTCCATCAAAGGCCGGCGGCAGCGGCAAGCTTCCGCCCGGCTCGAAGGCGGCGCTCGCTTCGCTCATCGTGCAGCGCGGCCTTGCGTCTCTCCCGAGCCATGCGGTGCGCCGAGATTGTGAGTAAGACCGCACTCGCCTGTGACCCATCTTTGCCTGCTTCAGGGCAAGAGTTCACTACTTGGGTCACGGGCAGCTGTTGGCATGTGCTTATCAGCTGACGATAGTAGACGGGCATGACGCCTGCACAGGTGCGCAACCAGCTTGATGCGCGCAAGGGCGTGCGCAAGGAGTTGCAGAAGTTAGCCGAGACTCTGGGGTAGTGAAGGGACTGAGCGACGAGAGCCAGCAGTGTGCAGTGAGGGTGATCTAGCCAAAGGAGGGAGACGAGCGCGAACGAGCGGAGTCTGATGCGGAGCGATGCACTGTTACCAACAGTGCAGAGTGGCTGATCGAGGTCCAGTCAGCTCGGTGCGCATAGCCACTTCCCAAGGACCTAACACTGATACACTGCTTGAGTTAGCTGCAGAGTCTGGATCCAAGCTGAAACACACTGACACTGCCTCGTCCACTACCCTGCGGCGTCTGCGATTTCTCTCATCAGCCCGCAACGGTGGCAGACGCATCTTGATGTATTCATGCTCTGATTATGGCATTCTCACGAATAGCCCGTCTTTACTTGCTTCTGTCCTGCCGAAGCGATTATGAAGACCGCCTATCGGTTGGAGCATCATGGGCCTCCGAGACGACAGCAGGCGCAGACACAGCCGGGAGATCGAATTGCGACACGTCAAGGTTGAAGTGCGAAGCGGTGGCGTTCGGTCCATCAACGGTAACGGGCGGTTCCTCGTCCAGAACACTGACCTTCTCGTCCAGGCTGTAGAGCTGCTCCTCCTCGTCCTCGGCATGGGGCAGCAGGTCGTCCTCGTCAAGCGCAACCTCTTCCTCAACGAGGCCGAACACATCCCCACTCCATCTGTCCGGCGCGTTGCTCCGGAACACGATCAACAGCTCAACAACTACAGCCACGCCGATCGCGGCGAGGCATGCCGTTTTCAGCGTCCAGCCAACGAATCTGGGCAACGGCCACCGCACTGCCGTGACGCCGTTGTGAGGGAGGAACCCCAGGGCGAGGAGGACAGGCACGTTGTTCTTCGCCTTAAGGAAGGCTGGCCGCGCCGTGCGCCGCTTCACGCGGAAGTACCTCCGGCTGTAGGCCGTGATGGCACCTGTGGAGACGAGCACAGTGATACGGTCCAAATCGGACAGCATTGACTTCGCAGCGTCGATGGCGAGGATGATTCCCCGGCGCCCATCATCTGTCACTGTCAGCCTTGCAATGCACATCTCTTACTCTGGGGTCGAGTCAGAATTGCCACTTACAGCAGTCCAGGTGCCCGTAATGGCTGGAGCACCGCTGGCAAGCTGGCACAGCTCCGGAGTGTGAGGTGTCTCCTGCCAGTGAGAGGATCACACTCACCAAACCTTATGCTGTCGATCTATTATTCACTCATCCATTGTGCACGACATTAGGCACCGCTTACGTTTGTGGGCTGTGCTGTCCGTCTCATAATGTTCCATCTGGGGAGCATGGTAGGGCGCCGCTCTCTACGTGTCTCCGACAACCGTGCTACTGCAAAGTATTATGTATGCGTTGCGTACGTGGCAGAGAAGGTGGTAGAAGTGACGCGACTGTTCATGCAGACTTCTCCGTGATGGTGATCGCTTGTGATCGCTTGTGACATTGACACCTTCGTGATCGGCGGGTCGTCCACGTCTGTCGCTGAACTGCAAGTTGAGCACTGGTGCATGGGGCATACTCGAATCTTACAGCTTGATGAGTGGGATGTGAGTTGCTGCAAATCGTAACGAAACGGAGAGGTGGAGGATAAAGGAAGACGGACGGACCAGATGGGCCCCCATCCACCGCTGCGCCCTCACTGGGGTTACAGTCAGCTCAGCTCACTAGCTCACCCCTGCTAATCGACGATCACTGATCCCCACCACATGGTGATGCGACGTCGCCGGTCTAGGTTGGCCCATGTTCACAGTCCGCAGTACACAAGGCTGAGACAGCACTCAACCTCGCCCGGTCGCTCCCTCCGCGCTCATCCATTTTCACTTGAGGGCCGACTTCCTCGCCTGAGGACTTGTTCGTCCTCGCGAACACGAATGCATCCTTGCCCCCTTTCCTTCACTGGATATGGGCACATCCTCTCTCTCTTCATCTTACAACTCTGCTTAGCTTTCATAGTCGCTCCCTAACCTAACTCGCACCTGTTTATCTGCAACGTCTCGACTGTCTCAACGTCCAGACCTCCGACTCCCAGATTGCCTCCTACCGGTATGCCTTGCCGTTCCAGCTTGCCCGAGGGCAAGCACTCCGCCCCCTCCACTTCCGACAGCGAGGACACCAAGCTCGACGTCAAGCCCAAACTGCAGTCCAACGTGAAGGCGAACCGCGGCCGCATCGACGGAGGAGCCCGCTCCGTCCTCGCCTCGATCGTGATCCAGCGCGGTATCGCCTCGGCCTTGGCCGAGATTGACACTGTCACTGCGGCGGTAAGCCAGTAGATCCTTGATACAACTGACGCCCAGACAGGCCTCACGGCGCAGCAGATCAGGAACCAGCTCAAGCCTGGACGCAAGAATCTGCGCAAGGTCTTGGAGGCGGCTGCGAGCGAGTAGTTGCGCTCAGTGCGTACACTGATTGGAGATGCATGGGGTAGATCGGAATCCGGACAGTTGCTAAAGTTATCGTCTCCAGCTGGCTGTGAAAATGTCGGAGCTGCGTTGTCGTTAGTACAGTCAGCTTGACCCTAGCCACTGATCGTTGAATGCTGCGCGTAGAGCCGTGATATGAGCACACAAGGCCGCCCCAATCGCCCCTCCGCGCCATCCGGACCGTCGCCAAAGGACCTGCCTCGATCGCCTACTCTGTCCCTGAGCTACCTCAACGCGCCGCAAGAACCATGCCCCGCCGTTCCAGTTAGCCTGAGCGCAAGCCCTCTGCAATTGTGTCCGAGGGCGAGGACACCAAGCCCGACACCTCTAAGGCGAACGCAAGGGCCAAGCGCGGCGGACGCATCGATGCCGCTGCGCGCGCCGCCCTCGCCTCCGTCATGATCCAGCGCGATGTCGCCACCGCCCTCGCCGAGGTTGACGTCGCCAGTGCTGAGGTGAGCTCACGGTGCGTCCAGGATAGCTGACTCCCAGTCACCGCGCAGCAGACTGGCCTCACCGTGCAGCAGGTCCGTTCGCGGCTCGCCGGGAACAGGCAGAACCTCCGCAAGGCTACGGAGTCTGATGCGGGCGATCTTTAGCTGTGATCAGCATCCTCGTGTTCTGTATTTCGCGCAATGCTTGTTCAGTCGCTTGGCTGCGTTTCTGCCGCTTCGCTCGCTCACGCACGCGCCTCGCACCCGCTTTGCTCGTGCGTCGCTCGATTCACTAAGACATTTGACATGCACGGGATACCACTCTATCACTCTTGGCCGGACTCCCGGCCCGTGCACGGGGTCGTGACCTAACGGTTCGATGGGTCCTGTCAAACTACTCCTGCGGCTTCCTTCTTCTTCCTTCTATCGGTTGCACGCGTGCAGATGCTAAGTGGTGGCACTTGATGATTGCGTATGAGGTGATGAGGCGGCGATGTCGGGTCCTTGGACAAGCAGGGCGCGGCCGGTGACTGCTGAGACGGCTCAGACAGCCAATGCAGATCTTGCTGAGGTCTTCAAGTTAGGTCGTGATTGATGCAAAAGAAACGGGGTATCGAGGGGTATACTGGGAAAGTCGGAGTCAAATGTTCCCGGAGAAGCGTTTACTTGGAAAGCTCCTTGATGGCCTTCTGAGCATAGGCGGCGTTGGTGCGAGATGACCTCGAGGCACCGCGCTGGCGGCCAATCGAGATTGCCTGTTGGACCCACTCCTGGCAGATGTCGTCGCGGACAGCCTGCTTGTAGGTGTCGCCGAAGTCACCGATGAGACCAAGAGCAGCGCCAACGAACTCCTCAGTGCGGTCCTCCTCCGCGAGACAGGTGCGGAGGAAGCCGAGGATGCCCGGAACGTACTGCAGGAAGGGCGTGGGGTCGCCAGCCTTAAGGCCGTTCATGATGCCGATGAAGGCGTCGACAATAGCCTCACGCATGGTCCAGACGAACTCGTTCAGCGCAAGATCGGTAGTTGAGGCTGCGGTAGAACCCGCCTGGCTGAGAATGCCCATCGTGGTCTCGAGGTACGGGACAAACGCAGGGCCGACCGCGAGCGCGACCTCTCCGATGGCAGTAATGGCGGTAGGCTTGACCTGTCGCTGGATAGCGGGGGAGCGAAGGATATCGATGAGAGCGACCATGATACGCTCGGCGAACGGCGTGAGCTGCTCTCCGATGGCACGCGAGATGTCGGAGACGCAGTAGACGACGGCCTGGGCGACCTGGTAGTCGTCGTACGAGCTGAGTGCCTGGAACAGGAAGGGTGAGAAGGCCTCCATGTACTTGACGAAACCACCCTCGAGGGCACCAGAGACGGCGCCGACGGTGGCGAGAACGTCCTCGAGCACACCGGCGTGCTTGCCAGAGGACGAGAGGATGGTGAGGAGGTTGGTCATCAGGCGGTCAGCGTAGGGCATGACAAGAGCCGGCGACTTGTGGATGAACGACTGCAGAAGAGCACAGATCGAAATCTGCATGTCGTTCCAGTTCTGGCGGTCGTCCATGCCGACGAGCTGGTTCTCCATGCCGATTAAGGACTCCTGGCGAGCGAGCATGGCGGCAGCGACCTGGTCGACGATGGGGAGGGTGTCGGCAGCGGAGCAGGTGATGTACGTAGCCATGGTCTGGTAGGCCGCGGCACGGCAGTTGTTGTCATTGGTCGGGCGCTCCGAAACGGGCATGAGAGCCTTGAAGATACCCTCGTAGTACGGCGACATGGGCGAGGTAGGGGGAGCGTCCTCGGAGACAATGTCGGCGTCCGGCAGGAGATGGGTAACAAGGTTGCTGAGAGCAGCGCAGCACGAGTTGATGATACGGGGGGTGCCCTGAAGTCCAAGAACGAGCGCGGTAACGAGGTTCTGGAGGTGCATGCTGGGGTCAACAACGTCGAGCATGAGCTCGGTGATGCGTGAGAGCGTCCAGGCGACCGAGTCACGAACGTGAAGGTCAGAGTCACCCTGGAGCATGCCGATGAGGGTGCTGAGAGCCTGGCTGACGAGAGGAGCCAGAGTCTGCGAGCTGGGGCCGTCAAGGATGGAGCCGAACGCCATGACAGCGGCCTCACGACCCTGCCAGTCGGGGCGGCGGATACCAGCCTCGACGAAGGGAACAACGGGCTGAACAATGGCGTCACCGACATTACGGGCAAGAAGCTCGAGACAGGCGGCGGCAGCCATGGACTTGGTCCACTCGTCCTCGTCAGCGTCCTCGTCCTGCTGGGTGAGGAGCTCAAGAAGGACGGGAAGGATATCGGGAAGAGCAGCCTTGGCGAAGTGCTTCGACTCGAGGGCGGGCTCCTCGCCGTACTGGAGAGCCTCCTGCGCCTCAATAGCGATCTCGATCTCCTCCTCGCAGACGGTCGACCAGAACTCGATGGCCTGGAGAGCAACGGGCTCCTCGGGGTTCTTCATGCCGGAGATAGTGAGCTGATGTTAGCAAAAAGTCACACACGTAAAACTTACTCCGAAGAGAGCACGCTCCATGTAGAACTCCATGTGCTCGTAGTACAGGCTCATAATGCGCACAAGACACTCGAAAGCGCCGACCTGTACTGTGGACGACGGGCTCTGAGTGGCCTCGCAGACGACCTGCATAATGTAGTTGCGCTCTCCCTCGCGCTCAAAGTTGTCACGAATGAACTCGAGCGAGTTGTAGAGGGCGTGGATAGCGGCGGCCTGGACATCGGTGCTAGGCTCCTCCTTGCGGGCACCCTGGACGACGGCGGTCAGGATCTCGTTCGAGCGAGCGGACAGGTACTGGGGCTGGATAACCTCGCACACGTATCCGACGGCCTGGAGGGTAGCGATACGGAGACCGGTGTTCTCCTGATTTCCGACAAACTCCAGGAGCTGGCCGATGAGCTCGGGCCACTGTCCCCGGGGAAGCTCAATAGCGGCAACAGCAGCGACGCCCTGGGCGGAAACGAAAGCAGCCTTGTGGACGGGGGAGCCAAGAGTCTGCAGAAGAGTGTGCTTGAGTGGTGTGCGAACATCTTCAGGAAGTGCCATCCAACGGTCGCTCAGGGCAGGTTGGTTGACGGCGTCCTAATGCAGAGTCAGTACCTGAAATTTCGCATGACTACATACACGAGCCGACAGAGCGTTCTTGAAAGCGAGACCGGCAGCATTACGGATATGCGGCTGGGCTTGCTCGTTAGCAAGTTCGTTGGCGAGGGTGTGCAGGTAGGCGGGCTAACATGTCAGCGCTGACCACGTCGATTACCATAGGGAAGGTGGGGTTGGACCCTGGCCAAGAGAAACAAAACATTGGAGGCCTACTCACGAAGTTGTCACGCTCGGCGGCCTCAAGCTGCTGCTGAGCGGCGTTACGGGTGTTCGCGTCTGGGCGGAGGTCAGCTGAGTGCCTCGGGGGAGTGCTCGGTATACGCGTACCTTCTGAGAGAGCGTTGGTCAAGAGGGTGGCGGCGTCCATGTTTACAGAGCGATGCTTTTGAGTTGCCTGGTGATGATGATTAGAGTAGTATTATAAAGGAGGGGGAACAGGCGTCGAGAGAGGGGAAAGGGTGAGGGTGAGAGCTAGGTCGGATGGGCGACGACACTGATGATGCTCTACCTCGTACTGGGTTGTTGTCGTAAGAGAGAGATGAAGATGGAGAGAGAACGAAGTTGACGAGATGTCAGTGCCTGCCAGCTGCCAGTGCCAGCGACGGTGGTTCCTTAGCTCGCAGGCTCACTGGCTGGTGAGTGAGGCGCACAGCCTAGCCAGCCAGCTGAGCCAGGCTGAGGCGCTGAGGCGAGGCGAGACAAGTGGCCAATCACGGGGTAAGTGGGGGGACCACACAGCGCGCGATTGTCTGTGGTAATCGTTTGGTCTGTGGAATGTGGGAGTAAAAATGCGAAACGCGTACAAAAGAAATCAGACTGGGGGCGTGCCTGGGCGTCGGTTGGCCAGGCGCCTGACTCGCCTCCCCGCGCGTCGGACTACGTTGGGCTGTGACGCAGGGCCCGCACTCGCCGCACCCGGTGTGGCCGGATACTGGAGCGTGGGTGACTCGTGGCGCGTGGCGGGGCTTCTTTCCGGCTGCTCGGCGTATTCTGATTGGCCAACCCTGCCGCAGCGGATGAGTCACTGATCAATACGAACTTTTTCTCTTAGCTCTCGACTCGGCCGCTCTAATCGATCCGGCATTCGGTCTGTATTACGCGGTTAATTCATAGTAAGCCGCACTTTCATCTTGGGCTCTGGCAGGCAGCAGGCACCCTCTGCGCCTCTGACTCGTACGCCAGTAAAAGCTTCAGGTTAACGACCAGCGGCCTCTGCCTGCCTCTTGGCTTAACCGACTCGACTTTGACTACGACTTTCGTCACCGCTCATTATTCTTCAAAACGCTTGACACTCCCAGCCAGTCTGTCGAGCGAACTCTGACACTTTATCTCCCCCTTTGAAACCCTCTTCTTCGACGAACCAGCAACCATGTGCCCCCACGAGCCCGCTCCCGAGACCAACGGTGCGGACGCCGAGATGATCCCTGTCGACCTCGGCGCTGCCGTCAAGACCAACGACGGCCCCAAGCACGGCGAGAAGAAGGGCTTCTACTCCCGCCCCTCTGACTTCCTCAGCAACACCAGCAACTGGAAGGTGAGTGCCGTCTCTCTTTATATTTGTGCTCTTTGCGCCGCTCGGGTGGAGGTGGAGTCGACCGGGGGTCGGTCACCGTCATCGGTTGCGACTCACCCCGAAGGACCAAACATGGTCCATGCTGGTGCTCGGGTTGCTTTCCGTGCAGCTCTCGCTAGCCCGTCTGCAGTCTGCGACTATCCCGCGAGCAAGTGGACCTGCATGCCAATTCACGACTGCAGAACGGATCTCCGCCGTGGCCGCAGAGTAGGCGGGCAGTATGCGGTGTTGTGGCTTTAAAGCCACCGTCACTCACTTCCGCCTCGCTCTTCCGACCCGCTTTCGTCCTTCTACACTCCTCCATGCATGCTCCCCCATGCATCCAGCAGCGCATACAAGCACTCTGGGCTGTCCAGAAGGCGGCACATGCTTGGGAAGCACGAGTGTGGGGGTTCCGCAGCCGAGTGGCACCTCCACCCGGCGGCACCCCCCACCACCCGTCCTTCTTCTTACACATGCTCTACTCCTTCCAACATTTTCTCTGACACACACAGATCATCGAGAGCACGCTCAGGGAAGGCGAGCAGTTCGCGAACGCGTTTTTCGGTGAGCTCAATTTGCGCCTTTTCCACGAAACAACGTCTCCCGAAGTCGAAGAAACGTTCTAGACGGGAGAGAGCCGGCCTGGGACGTACCCCGGCGTCTCGTCTCCACGACAGATGCCCGTTTATCGCCAGAATCCGCGTTTGGAAGGGCATAGCTGGGTCAGAAATTGAGGGAGATATGTGCGAGGGCGAACAGTTCTTGAATGCGCTTTTGCTTCCCGCCGGTTTCTTGACTCTCTACCCGCCTCCTGCCTTCTGTCTGTGGCCCCCAAGACATCAGAGTCCTTGGAAGCCATTCAGGCAGTGTGGACGGGCCCGTATTTGTCTCCTCCCAGCTTTCCAAGACTGTCAGAGTCAGCGTGCTGGGCACCTAGTACTGTGTACGTCGCCTCACACGACCTGTGTGACTCGACACACAGCATTAAGTTTGACTAGACCGCGGACACTAGACCGCGGACTGACTCGACGGCCGTAGTCTATTTCGCTCCCTCTCCCTTCTGTCACGTTTGAGCCGCAACTGACACTGCAGACCTTGAGACCAAGATCAAGATTGCCAAGGCTCTTGACGAGTTCGGTGTCGACTACATCGAGCTCACCTCCCCGGCCGCCTCGCCCGAGTCGCGTGCCCACTGCGAGGCCATCTGCAAGCTCGGCCTGAAGCGCTCGAAGATCCTTACCCACATTCGTTGCCACATGGACGACGCCCGTATCGCCGTCGAGACTGGTGTTGACGGTGTTGACGTCGTCATTGGAACGTCGTCGTTCCTCCGTGACCACTCGCACGGCAAGGACATGGCGTGGATCACCAAGACCGCCATTGAGGTCATCGAGTTCGTCAAGTCGAAGGGCATTGAGATCCGTTTCTCGTCCGAGGACTCGTTCCGCTCGGAGCTCGTTGACCTGCTCTCGATCTACCGCACCGTCGACAAGATTGGTGTCAACCGTGTTGGTGTCGCCGACACTGTCGGCTGCGCCGACCCCCGCCAGGTCTACGAGCTCGTCCGTACCCTCCGTGGTGTTGTCTCGTGCGACATCGAGTGCCACTTCCACAACGACACCGGATGCGCCATCGCCAACGCCTACGCCGCCCTCGAGGCCGGTGCTACGCACATCGACACCTCGGTCCTCGGTATCGGTGAGCGCAACGGTATCACGCCGCTCGGTGGTCTCATCGCGCGCATGATGGTTGCCGACCCCGAGTTCGTCAAGGGCAAGTACAACCTTCCCATGCTCCGTGAGGTCGAGAACCTCGTCGCCGAGGCCGTCGAGATCCAGGTTCCGTTCAACAACTACATCACCGGCTTCTGCGCCTTCACCCACAAGGCCGGTATCCACGCCAAGGCCATCCTCGCCAACCCGGCGACGTACGAGATCCTCAACCCCGCCGACTTCGGTATGACGCGTTACGTCTCGATCGGCCACCGTCTCACCGGCTGGAACGCCGTCAAGTCGCGTGTCGAACAGCTCAACCTCGTCCTCAACGACGACCAGATCAAGGATGCCACCGCTAAGATCAAGGAGCTCGCCGACGTCCGCACCCAGACTATGGAGGACGTCGACCAGATCCTCCGTGTTTACCACACCGCCGTCATGGAGGGCAAGCTCAAGGTCGGCCAGCCCGAGGTCCTCGACCGTCTCCTTGAGGAGCACGCCTCCCGTGACGTCTCTCCTAACGGCAGCGCCGCCAAGAGGCCCAGGACCGAGTAAAGCAGCAGCGAGCTTAGCTACGTAGGATCGTGTATAAAATGCATTTTTGTTGATATGAGCTACCATCTGGGATATTTCCCGCTGCAGATGAGACGCTTGCGAACCCGACAGCCAGCTCTCAGGTCGTCGTATGGAGAATCGGAAAGACAAGGGCCCTCAAATAGACGTCAATGTTCAACTCCTGTTTTCATTGCCCATGCGTCGCCCATGGGTTGCGTTCTCTCTTTCTTAGACAGCGACTGATGCCAAGACTCCTTCTGGTGTCGTGGCCTTGTTACGGTCTGGCATGCTGCGTCCGGTGCCGAACATCGCCGGCTCTAGCGGTCGTCTGATGGTATGAGAACGGAACGTAGTCCTAGACAATGAGAACTGGAAAGCCGCATACGACTGCCTTCGCAAGTTCACTGACAGGGCTTCGACAGAGGCCCCGCACCATGCTCTCATAATGCAAGTTACGATAAGCTCCTCATCGAGAGGAGCTAGTGCGTAGTACCTTTCAAATGTCGAAGACAGATGTTCCGGTCATGAGGTTACCTCCCCGTCAAGGAAAACAGCCATCAACGACATCGGGGCTGGACATTTCTGTGATACTGTATCAAGCCCAACATAGTGCTCCACTGGACCTCGTCTGTCCCACGGACCTTGTAGAGGGGTCGGCAGTGAACAGGGCGAGCGGCGACGGCATAGTCAGTATGTTGTTGTCAGAAAAACCAAGGCCATCTCGCAGCCAAAAGTGATCACCACCTCCAGATTACAGTGGGTGGGATATCTCCAAACCCCCCTGCTCCGAAGAGTGCCTCCACCTTCTATCGCTTCAGGTGAGGAGAAGCGGGACAGCCGTAACTTCGCCTTCGCCGCCAATGGTGCGTGTCCTCTGTCTGAGCAGACATGCTGTTCACCGCAGACCATAGCTCTCCGCTTTCCATCAACTGGTATGGTACACTTGTACCACCGAGCCTGGTTGACGGAGTGCACACGGAGGCGGTCCTAAAGCTAAGCTACCCCGATGGCACCAGTGGTGTCCGGCAGCCTCTAGGAGGTCGCCTGCGCTCCAATGACCTTAAAAACAATTAGAAGGTCTTTGAGCTGAGCGACAAAGACGTTTGCGCACTTTCTGGTCGAACAACCCAGTACGTCCGAGAGCTTCGGCAGGAAATGTAGACGCTGCGCGTCGAGGAGCAGTAGGTGAACTGTGTACGCGCGAGCTCTCGATGATGTCTACCATGTTCCAGAATCGGTCCGGATGGTTTGCTAGAGGACGGCGTTTTAGGAAAGACGAAGATGACGGCCGAGGAAGACAAACATGTGGAACCGCGGCTTCCTCTCAGCGACCGTTTGGCATGTTGAGCTGTGCACGGAGGATAACTTGTGTTTGTGCGCAGAAAGCCTTGAAAAAGATACGCTGGACATGTCAGCAACAGGTCTCTGGAGTCATGCTGGACATGGAGGAGATGGAAGGTGGGGGGAGGAGAGAAGACAAGATTCAGAATATGGGGACGAGGAAGACATGATCTGCCTCAGGGTCCAATCTCGCAATCTCCATCCACGACAGGCGACTAGCTCGCCGATTTCCGGACATTTCCCAACCTCCTCCACTCTCCTTCTCCAACAGCAGCATGCTCCGACCAACATTGCGCGTGTCCCGCGCCCTCTCATCGCACGCCTACCTCCCGCCCACGCCGAAGGGTCCGCCCACTGCTCCCGGCGCGCCGGCTGGCGGCGCTGCGCTGCCAATCTCCCCGCAGCCCGAACAACACCCGGGCACGATGAGCTCGCCTTCGCTCACGCCTGAGCAGCGCCGGTTGCTTGAGGAGATCGTCCGCGTTGACCACGCTGGAGAGCTCGGTGCTAACTGGATCTACCGCGGACAGAAGTGGGCCAGCGCCGTTCGGGGTGACGGCAAGACTGTTGGCCAGGTCGAGGTGAGTTACTCTCCATCCGAGCCTCGTGACTGACAGTTCAGGAGATGTGGGAGAACGAGAGACACCACCTCTCAGTCATGACCAAGGTTGCGGCTCAGCACAACGTCCGTCCGACAGCGTTGTACCCTGTTTGGCAGGGACTGGCCTGGGGTATGGGCGCCGTCACGGCTTTGATGGGCAAGGAGGCTGCCATGGCGTGCACCGAGGCCGTCGAGACGGTCATTGGTGAGCACTACGACGAGTAAGTCCTGTTGTGCAGACTACCAAGTATTTACAATCACGCTGACTTCCAGCCAACTGCGCGACCTGAAGCCTGTCCTTGAGGAAAACGCGAAGAAGGCGAACCCGGACCCGTCTCTGCCGCTGCTCGCGAACATTCTTGAGGAGTTCCGGGATGACGAGCTCGAGCACCTTGACTTCGCCGTCGAGGAAGGTGCCCTCAAGGCGCCGGGGCACTCGCTGCTGAGTGCCGCGATCGGCGCCGCGTGTAAGATAGGTATCACGGTCGCACAGAAGGTCTAAGCTATGTATCTGTTATCATTGTTGCATGTCATGTACAAGTGAAATACAAATCTACAGCGCTCACACGCCCACTCATATGCTAGTGTCTATGTAGCTGGGGAGAGGTGCGCTCACTAAGCGCGGGTCCTCTTCGACCTGCTGTGCGACATCTCCTCGTTGCTGTCGCTCAGATTACGGAAGAAGCTGATGTCAGTAAAACCATATGCTGGATCAAACTCACCCGCCTTTGCCCTCAGCCCCGTAGCCAAGACTGGACATCGCCGACTTCGGCAAACCACCCTGCATCTCGCTGGCCCTGTTCGAGAGGCTGTGCGTGGCATGGCGGTCACGCTTGTGCAGCTCTTCCTTCGCCTGGTTGTAGGCCGCGTCCTGCTCCTTCTGGTACTGCGCCGCCTGCTCCGCGTCCTGAATGGCGGACTCTCGCGCCTGCGCGATCTGCCGGTCGAGAGCTTTCAGAATCGACTCGGCATTACTCGACCTGCCGGTCAGCTCTTGAAATGACTCAAGGCAGCAGTGTCTTTCACTTACCATGTGTTCAAGGCCGACTCAATCTTGCGAAGCTCGGCTTCGTTCAGATCGCGCGCCGAGACCTGGTCGACGTGGAAGATCTGTTCGTGGTGGTGCATCTTTCCGCTAAGGAGGTTCGAGTAGATGCAGTCAATGATCATGTTCTCCAGTTCCCGCGTCGTCTTCAGGTCGAGGGTCTGCATGAGGTCCGAGTATGGCAATGACTGCTGTAAGCTCAAGATCGGATTTTCAAGCTCACCCTGTGCTCAAGAGCGAGAGAGACGAGCGTCAGTTGTTTCAGCTTGGTGATCTGCTGCGGCGACAAAGGAGGATAGGACTCCGGAGCTGGTCTGTCAGCCGAGTCTTCGTGGAGAAAGCGTTCACGCACATGACGCATAGTCCTTGAGAGTTCCGAAGGCGAAGAGCTGCAGGAGGTTCCAATGCTTGTGAAAATCCGAAGACTGGGGGAGCTTGTAGTTTAGCAATTGCTGTCTGTCTGGCTCACCTCCTTGATGTTCGGGACATCCATCAGCGCGCTGAACGTGTAAACGCCATTCTGAATGTTAGCTTGCACTAGCTTAAGCACAACTGGACTCACCGCTGCAGTCACGTTCTCCACCACTTTGGCTGCCGCAGCACCCTTGGCACTGCGTGCCAGAAGCAGGAAGGGTTCGAGACGCGAGTCTGTCATTGGCGGCGTTGACCAGACGTGATGGTTGTTGAAGCGAGTTGCACTCGCCGCAACGTCATGTCCGACAATGTTGCTTCAATCCGGGGCGCAAGTGTGGGGTTGATTAGGGATGCGGATAACTGTCCTCGAGAGGCCGTGTAATAGTCACGTGGAAATCTAATTAGAAATTTGTCTCCGCTTACAATTGCTCCGCGTTGCCCAGGGCCTGTCAGGTCACCTAAACAAATGTGGTAAGCGAGCTAACGAGCACTACACAGCACTTTCGCTCGTTTCGCGTCGACCTCCTCAACTCGTCATCCACGTTCCCCGTCGCCTCGTCCAGCAGCCATCCAAAGATGGCGGTCGCCGTTGACAAGATGACGGTGCAGGACAAGCTCCTCCTTGCTCAGGCCGTTTACAAGGTCGGAGCATCGAACTGGACAGTCGTCAGCAAGTTGCTCACAGAGCATCCTTGCTGCAAGGATCGTTCTGAGCTTTTCACCCCCGAGAACTGTGAGAACAGCTACGTCTCGCTCATGAAAGGCATTGAAGTCAACGTGTATGCACCCACTTAGCCCCCTAAGCTGACCCTAAGGCCCGCCCCCGACAGCTCGAAGCCTCAAGCCAAGGTTCATTTACAGCTCGCTCAGACGTTTTACGTTGCCCGCATGCAGGAGCTGAAGGATCAGATCATGGGCTACGAGGCCCGGTTCACGTAAGTTAGCCTTCTTGTCCCACCCTAATGTTCCAGTGAGCTCATGAGCGATATCAATGGTATCAAAGCCGGCGAGATGGATGACAAGATCCAGGCCGAGATTCGAGCGGCTCTTAACAGGAAGTACGGCAAGAAGCTCGTCGACAGCTGGGTCCCAGATCCCGCTGAGGTGAAGAAGGCTGCTGAGGCTGGTCCGGAGTCTGCGAAGACCCCTGAACCGGAGGCAGAGCACGCCAAGCAGACGGAACCCGAAGAGAAGAAGCTGGAGGAAACCGCGGAGGAAGACAAGGCGGAGGCGGAGGAGTCAGCAGAGGTGCCAGAAGCGCAAGCCGCGGAAGCTGCACCAGCTGAGACTGAACCCACAACGGCAGAGGCCACCCCGGACGAGCCCGAAGCCATGGATGTCGACGAGATCCCGGAGGAAACCACGACAGCGCCCACCGCTGAGTCTGAAGCGGACGCTCAGCAGGCGGAAGGCGACGGCCAACCCGCCGAGGAAACTGCCGCGGCCTCCACAGTAGAGCCTAGCGAGGAGCCAGAAAAGGAGCCCACCGTTGAGCCGACTACGGCGGAAGGCGATGCCAAGGTTCAGAGCAACGAGTCTTCCAAAGAGCCGTCGGCGGAAGCTGAGCCTGAAGCTGATGACGATAAGGAGGATGGAGAGAACGACCAGAAAGACGAGGAGGGTGAGAAGGAAGGGAAGGAGGAGGAAGAGGAGGAGGAGAAGCCGGCAACGCGGTCCTCAAGACGGAAACCTCGAAAGTCTACACCGAGTACGGACAAGAAGGAGAATGGCGGCAAGAAGAACGACATCGAAATCGAAGAGCAGGCCGCGACTCCGAACTCTGATCACGGATCGGAAGCTCTCTCCGACGTTGAGCTTTCCCCCCTGCCCGCAGACGAGTGTGCAGTCGCGGACGCCCCGCCCTCTTCCCCCACCCCTGCTTCAAAGCGGGGCCGGAAACGCAAAGGAGAGACCGTCCCGAAGGTCGGACGCCCTCCTAAACGTGGCCGTAAGGGATCTTCTGCTGTCGAGGGCGACGATGCTGAGGGTGAGGGAGCGCCCGACGCGGACGCTGAGGAACCCGAGAAGGAGGTCAAGGAGCAAGTCCAAGAGGAGGCTGAGGAGGAGACACCCCGAGGTCGCCGCGGTCGCCGGCGGAGAGGCGAGTCCCCTACTAAGGAGGCCAGTCCACCGGCGAAACGAGGCGCTTCAGCCAGCTCAACAGCCTCAGGCACCCCACAAACGGAAGGTCGGAGCAGCCGTCGAACTCGGCAACCCCGAGGCTCTATGCGTGATGATGTCGTCTCCAAGTCTGTCCGTGCCGCTTCTGAAGCCATCAGCGTCAAGGAGGAGGAAGAGGAGAAGAAGGACGATCACTCCGAAGAGGAGGCCGAGGGCGAGAAGCGGTCCACGCGCAGCCGGCGCAAGGCTGAGGCTGCCGCCAGCGCCGCGTCGACCCCCGTCGAGAAGCGAACCAGTAAACGCACCCGCAGTAAGTTCATTTCTACTGTGTGATGCGTTATAACCATGTAACAACTTTTGACGGGCTAACAGGTAGCCCCCCGGCCAGCCGCACGAGAGTCGGCCGGCGGTGAGGCTGACGACGAGGACGACTCTGGTCCCAGTGCATCCGTCAGCACCCCCGCCAGCTCCGTTGCTCCACCCTCCACCAAGAGCCAGAAGACCATGCAGAAGCTTCTTCTGCAGCTCCTCGACTCTATCCAGCAGTACAAGTACGGTCCTGTCTTCCCAAACCCGGTCCGCAAGGTGGGCTCTGTCGACCCAAAGTTGTGAGCTGACATAAGAACGAGGCGGCCGACTACTATGAAATCATCAAGCGTCCGATGGACTTGAAGACGCTCCGCGGGCGGATCAAGGACGGGAGCGTTGGTAATATCGAAGAGTTTGAGCGCGATGTTCGACTGATGTTCGCCAATGCTACGATCTACAATGGACGAGGGAGCCAGGTCTCCGACATGGCAAAGGAGATGATGGCTGCGAGCGAAGTGCACATTGCGCACTTCAAGAGCATGCAACATCACCTCGGTCGATGAGCGACCCAGTTGACGGGTTAGGCAGTGTGCATGGAATTTTGTAAACTAGATGGCATAGCATATTCATGTTTGACTCGGTAGTGATCACGAGTGGGATTTGAAGGTGAAATGATTCTAACCAACCCCGTTGTAATATGTCATACCCCGGTATTGTTAAGCTGATCCACTTGTCCGTAACTCTGCAGCCAACGATGTGGCCACAGTCAGCGAATGGGCTTCGACACAGTATGCCAAGCGTTGAGATTGGTCGCATGAGCACAGGTGATGCACGCGAATGGAGGCATGCGACTGTGCACCCGGTGCCGGCGATCTCCGTTGACGCCATCGCGGAGACAGGTCGCCTCATTCTCAACCCACACCGAAATCTGTCATCTCCCATCACTCCCCCATGCAGAATCGTACGCTCACTAAGCAGGCGCCGTCACTACGTGCACACTTGTACGCGCCGCAGACCACCGACGCCTGTGCCTGAACGCCGCAAGCACGTCAGCCGGCCGATTGATGGCGCCTGGCCGTCAACAATGGATGCTGGGAGAAGACATGAGGTCACATCTGGGGTATGTCATGTGCAAGGTCTGACCAGTAGGTGGGCTCATGGCCGCGTCAAGGTCGGCCCGATATCAGATAGCGAGGGGAATCTCTCCCCGATGCGCACTGAAGACCACTCAACTCGTCACTAAGGGTTGCGTGCTCGTCTCCGCTACCGCTCATGTCCGACAGCGAGGTGTTCTCGACGGCGATTTTTCTCGCATATAACAGCTGCAAGCTGAGGACACCTGCTCCTCACCAACCACAAGAACACAGCCAGCGAGGACCACCCAGCAATCATGGCCCCCATCGCGACCGAGACCCAGCCCGAGACGGCCCTTCCCTCAGTGCAGGACCTGAAGATCTCCAACAACGTCAACGGCAACAAGGACACTGCCCAGCCGGCTAAGAAGAAACTGCAGTGGTTCTCCGAGACTGGTCAGCCGAAGTCCGCCTACCCTTACGAGCACCTCCTTCCCTCTTTTGATCGCGACGTGACGTACAGCACCCTTGAGCCGTTCGAACACGTTGACCCTGGTCATGCTGCGAAGGAGCACTCCGACCCGCGCGCCTTCCTCGCCGAGGCTGACATCGACCTCCTTACTCCCGACTTTGGTTCGGAAATCTCTGGTGTGCAGCTGCACAAGCTCGACGCTGCTGGCCGCCAGCAGCTTGCCCTCTACGTCGCTCAGCGCGGAGTTGTGGCATTCCGCGACCAGGACTTCATCGACCGGGACCCGAGCTGGCAGATCAACGACTGGGGATCCTTCTTTGGACGCAACCACATTCACCCCACCAGCGGCCAGCCCAAGGGCTACCCCGAGCTTCACCTCGTCTACCGCGCCTGGGGTGAAGACCCGGGAGACGGTCTCGACAAGCGTAGCGGCAACTCCAGTGCCCCTCCTGGTCGCGTCTCCTCGGTCGGCTGGCACAGCGACGTGAGCTACGAGCTGCAGCCCCCCGGTCTCACCGCTCTGTGGCTCTACGACTCTCCCACCTCTGGCGGCGACACCGCCTACGTCGATGCTCGTGCCGCGTACAATCGCCTATCGCCCAGCTTCCAGGCGTACCTTGAGACTCTGCACGTCGTCCACTCCGGACACGAACAGGCAGCCTTCTCCCGCGACCGTGGAGCGGACCCGAAGCTGACCGCGTATGCGCACGTCCGCCGCGAGCCCGTCAAGAACGTCCACCCGCTCGTGCGCCGCCACCCAGTGACCGGCGAGAAGGCCCTATACGTCAACCGCGTGTTCTCGCGCAAGATCGTCGAGCTCAAGGATGAGGAGAGCGCCGCCCTCCTCGAGCTCCTGTACCAGATCATCGAGCGCGGACTCGACTTCCAGGTCCGCGTGCGCTGGCGCCCCCGCACCGTCGTCCTCTGGGACAATCGCATCACGGCGCACAGCGCTCTTGCCGACTTTGACGGCGTCCCCGGCAGTCGCAGGCACGGCGCGCGCGTCACGCCCCAGGCGGAGCGGCCGTTCCTCTAAGCTCGTGCGTAGGCAGGGCTCGCCGCAGATAGTAGGAAGGATCAGAATGGGACAGCCAAGAACACCAGTTGTACATAGTATCCCGGGTAAAGCAAGTATGCAAGTGTGCATGAGCATGAGCATTCGGAACGGACGAATGGCAGATGGGGGGATGCACTCTGTTCCGTATTGGTGATCCACAGCCGTCGATCGCTTATTGACCTCGGCCACCGTCTAGCTCGGCTTGAGAGTGCTGGCCATCATGCAGGCGTACGGGCGACAGACCACGCAAACCACCGCTGGACTGGGGGACCGATCACGATCGGCGTGGCTCACTGAACGGCTTGTGCGGAGGCTTAGGACCTTTAACCCAAATCCCGGGGACACGGCGATGTGGGCGTGCACAGCAGATGGCAGGACGACAGCGCAGGTAGGAGAGGAGGAGAGGCAGCGGGGATCGCAGACACAGAAGTCTCAGGAGAGGCAGGAGACGGCAGATGGGCAAGACTTGGACGCTCGCTATCGAGGAGCCACCCGACATAGGCGAGCGCGAGGAGAGAGTGGAGGTTGTCGCTCCGCAAGGCTATACCCCCGTCGCACAGAGGTATCCCTCCGCCTCCGCCGCCAGAGAGAGTGGAGGTGGAGGTTGTTCCGCTAGCACGTCCAGTGGTCGAGGGCAGGTTTGGCTGTTGTCACTTTTGGGAGTGGAGGTGAGGCTGTATTTTCCCCGTCTCCGATACCACCAGATCATTCAGCCTAGCATGTGCACGGGTTACGAGGCACACAGAAGCGAATCACGCTGTCTCTTGCGCTGTCCAATCGACCGGCGGAATGCCTAGCTCGATCGAAGCGGCAAAGTGAAGGAACGCGGGGAAGGGCGGAGTAATGTCGATCCATTCACTGTTGCGCAGTGCTACTGCGGTAAAGGTAACCGGAGAATGGGGCATGGGAAGGCGTGGGAACGACCAGGCCGCGCGGAAGGCTGCGCTGCAGATCGGGGCTCGGGAACAAAGGACGTCAGCGTCGAGCGTCAGAACGCTAAGTCGATCGCAGAAGTCGTCGAGGAGCACAACAATGCAGAGCGGTCGTTGCCGCCGAGTGCACGCTTCTGCGGCACGATCAGAGTCAACTCGATCGATTCGGCCGTCGCGCGCACAGACCTTGATGCAGTATGGTATAGAACGGGACGGAGAGCGCCGCCAGTGAACTGTGCGCCGAGGCAACGGCGACGACGCGCATGTCGTTTTTCGTCCCATTGTCTCGGGGGCGTTGCGACGTAGCTGGGGTAACCGGCCCTCGTGCTTCGTAAACGCTTACTTGGCTCCGCGCTCAGCGACACCTTCGGGCCGCCTCCAGCTATCTCGGACGGCTTCTCGGAGGGCTCCGCGGCAGTGCCTGCGACGCACGCCTTGGTCGCAATGTGCTGCTTCTCGAACGCGAGGAAGCCGTAGAGCCCAGTCCTCGCTCGAAATAGACGAGGGGCGCCACCGAATGCTGTGCTCCGTGCGCCCCCTGCGTGGTCGGTCTGTGGACTCGACTATGGGTCGCAGAACACCCATCAGACGACGCACGGAGCGTTCCACGACCCAGTCCAGTCAGCCTGCGCACTGCTCAAGCAGTGTGTCACATGACGCTCGAGCTTATCCTTATCGACCAAGCCACTGTGGCTCTTTGCGTTGTTTTCTGTGACGAATGAGTAGAGCTCGACATGCCGCAAGGTAGCATAGCGGCGACGCAGTTCCCCCGCTCCCACCGGCGCCCGGAGTCATGCGCATGTTGCGAGGTTGCGTTCGCCTCGCCTGGGCTGTGTGCGGGGCGTCCTCCGACCCGGGGTGCTCGGTCCAGAACTTGCCGAACTCCAGCGGAGGCAAAGACCTCTAACGGAGGCAAGCGGGGGCAATCTGGACAATCTTGCCGACGCCGGGAAGGCCATGCGGAGGTGACGACGGATGGGGCCGTTGAAGCTGACGAGCGGGCATGCTCCGGTGGCCGACGCTCGATCTCGCGTCTCGCGATCTTGCTCGCTCCCTGTGCTGGTTGGTACCTGTGGTCCCAGACGGCTGGGAGACGTTGGGAGGGTGATGTAAGACGGGACTGCCGTAACTGGCGTGCGTCTGATTGACCAATCCGATCGCCCAGGACCTAGGATGCGAAGCTGCGTTTCTCAATGTTCCTCGCGGTGCAGACAGGTCCGGGCGCGGTGCTGTTCCAAGCAGATAGCCGGCCACATCTGCGAACGCAAGAACGCGCTCTGGTTGGACACAGTCTGATGCCGCTTAGGCTCCGTGGACCCCCATGAGCTCGCAGACGTTGCATAGCACGCGACCCTGAAAATGCGAGAATATCTCTGCCCCTGGCGCTTGCGCTATCAACCCTGGCCGCCCTGACGTTGGCGTAACTGACGCAGGCTGCAGCATACAACACTGACGTACAGGCGGTTGAAGCCGTGCCGGACTGGCGTTCCGCCGCACACCCAGCCCAGTGCCCAGCGTGCCCAACGGCCGACTGCAGTGTGCAGCGACAGTGCTTGGAGCCGGCCGTAGGACTACCCCATACCATGACCTAAGCTTGACTGGCGCTACGCCAGGACCGGATGGCCATATATCCCGCCAAGAGATCAAGATAGCCGGGCAATAAGCCCGCCGTGCACTGCCGGCTGTGCGAGTCGGCCATGCCAGGTTCTTTCCGGTCGGTAGAGGCGAGGCTGTTCGAGTGCCATATATCTGCTGGGTTTCCCCCCCCCCTTGTCTTATCTCTTTCTTTTTCCTATCACCCAGTGGTCACCCCCGCCTCCCCTCCCTCCTCCTGCCTGCTCCCCTCCCTCCTTCCCTCCCTCCCTCCTCCTCCCTCCTCCTCTCTCCTCCTCTCCCTCCCCTCTTGCTTCGTGCTCTGCGCTGCTCCCGCCCAAAACCGGCACCACGTCACCCATAAAGATGACTGCGGACCTCATCAACGGCCATCCCGTTCCCGTCCCCTCGCTCAAGAACGGCGACGTTGCGTCTCAGCTCCCCCGCGAGGCGCCCCAGGCCTGGTCCAAGCCTGTCGGCAACGCCAAAGCTTACCGTCCCGACCACCCCGGTCGCTTTCATGTCGTCTTCCAGGAGAGCGCCCAGGACGGCGTTGAGGCTTACTCGTCCAGACTCGTCGCTGACCGCGTGAGTAGACCACCATTTGTGGCAATCGGAATAATGACTAACGGGAAATAGGACTACGCTCCTGGAGAGCAGCTCGCGCCCCTCAAGAACATCTCCATCGCCCCCGTCAAGGCGTACTCATCCGTGCAGTTCGGCCCCGGCGAGCACGACCACTTCGAGCTCAACTCGGACCTGCTGTTCAGTGAGTCCCTCAGCGTGCCGATCACGCATACCCCCCACTCCTTTCACACTTCACGTCCGACGACTTTACTGACGTCGATCCCCGTCCCTCCTACTTCGGAACTCGAAGACCGTGCTGACCACCAGTGAACCACTCGTGTGCCCCGACGGCCGAGATGCGCCTGTACCCCGGCGCTCCCTCGAGGTGGGAGGTCACCGTCGGCCCCAAGGGTCTCAAGGCGGGCGACGACATCACGTTCTTCTACCCCAGCACTGAGTGGGACATGGCGCAGGGCTTCGATTGCTCGTGCGGTGCTGAGCAGTGCCTCGGTCAGATCCGCGGCGCCAAGTACCTCACGCTCAAGCAGCTCGAGGACCGCGGCGTCGTCAACGAGCACATCCGTGCGCTCAGGGCCGCGCAGGAGTAAGCGGAGTTGGCGGCTGCGGACTCCGATGGCGGTGCCTCACGGCGACCTGGTCGCGGAGCGGGAACGGCGGTCGAGTCAGAAGAGGTAGACGCCGCCGATCCGGCAGGTGGTCAAGGAGACGAAAGAAGAAGAGCAAAACATGTCTGAAGAATAGCCTAAACGTCTGTGACATGATACAACGAATACATGCCAATGCAAGTGTGCTTTACCTTCTGTCGCTATCATATCTCCGCTTCGGCGCGCTAGTCAACTCTATCGCTATTAACGATCTACTGATATGACCACGATTGCCACGAAACGAGCACATGCCTGACCGCGAACTCTAGGGCGGCAAGGGCTGGACGGGCAGGGACTGGAGGGCGACTAACGTCTGGGGAGATGGGAGGGCGCAGAGAAGGAGGACGGCCAAAGGGAAGGGAGGCAAGGGACGCCCAACGTCAAAAGGTTAAGGGATGACTGGGCGGCCGGTGAGTGGGTGGTTCGTGGATGCACATGGTGTCAAGGTCCACTGCCTGCGAGCTTGGAGATCAGCGGATCCGCAGAATTCACCGAGCGGTGAGTGTGCGGGCGCTTCGCCGTTCTCGCCTGCGCACCTGCGCTCCGGCGCTCCTACCCTCGGCCCTTGGTCCTTGATCCTTCTGTGCGATCTACGTATTGGCAGGGGTGGCGGTCCGAGGTGCGACTGGATACCAGATGTGGCATAGCGGCATGGAGGGGCGCGAGGGGCACGCGCCAAAGCAAGTTGTCACGAGGTGATGACTCACCTCACAAGTCTCAAGACCGAGACGTCATGTCGTCATACCGGCTTTTGCCTTATCTGGTCAGCCTGACAGCCTCTCCCGTTCTCACAGATCACACGTCGGACGACCTCGACATCACCACCTGAGTCTGCATCTACACTTTCAACGAAGACACGCTCCGTCGATCAACAAGCCTCAGCGACAGGCAAAGGCTTACTGTCAAGTGACTTCCGCCGGAAACTGTAGCCACATAGCATTAGCTCATCCCGATCTTCCTCGCATCTGTCTTGCCTCTCTACACATCACACACAACACGAAGAAACAATGCCAGTCCACCTCAAGGGGTAAGCTATTCAGCGTCTGATAGCTGACGCCAGATCATGTCACTGCCGCAGGATCAAGTTCGAGCTTGAGGTGAGTGCTCGATGGATTGGGGGAGTTCTCGCTGACAGAAAGTCCAACACCCCTGTGCCGTATCAGGTGAGTCATCCTATCTCGCTTCTTCAGGATACAATTGACGATACATGGAGCAGAACTGACGACAGATGTGCCAGTGCTCCATCTGCCGCAAGATCGGCGGATACATGGGCTCGGTGAACATTATGGGCAACACGGACACGCTCAAGATCACCCAGGGCAAGGAGGACATTGTGTGAGTTCCAGTGCTCTGGCCGGGTTGGGCAGAGCTCCCCCGTTTCCGTGATCATACTCCTTCAACACACGCACATTTGCGATCTCGAATTCTCTCTAGCAGAAACCACAGTAGATCAATCTATGAGATCGATCCATGGTTGACCGGAACCTGCGTTGTTCCTGGCACTCAGCTGACACCTCAGGGAGTACCAGCCCCCGCTGGCGTTCGACAAGAACGATAAGCCGACCAAGACGTGTACCTCAAAGCGCGGCTTCTGCAAGCACTGCTCGTCCGTGCTCTGGAACGCGCACCCCGAGTGGCCTCAGTGGATCTACCCTTCTGCGTCTGTCATTGACTCTGAGCTGCCCAAGGTCCCCGACGGAATGGGATACATCATCCTCCGCGCCAGCTGCCCCGACTACGTCCCGACCCCCGAGGGGTTCAAGGTCTACGACGACTATGGACCTGCCGAGGGTATCGAGAAGTGGCACAAGAAGAACGGCTTCTGGGTTGATTAGTTAGGAGAAAGCAGGCTCAGCAGTAGAAACAGTAGTGCAAATAGGATGAATGTCATGTCGTGCTATCATGTCTGGTCTACAGTTTTCGATGGATGCACTCTCGCACAAGAGAGGCATGGATGGGGTCTGGATATGAGGGGGGAGAGAGAGGGGTATCACTACAACTCCTTGCTGCCGTCTACGTTCTTGCCAGCCTTCGCCTTGCTCTTGGCGCGGGCGGCCTTGCTGCGCTGCTTCTTGCGGAGCTTCTCGTCCTCGAGCTTCTTCTTTGCGCGCTCCTTAATCTCCTCCCGCTTCTTCTGGTCCTGGTACGCTTTCTGCTCCGGTCGGAGCGGCATCTTGTTCGGCGGCACACCGACGCCGCCCGGATGAGCACCTCGTAGCCGGATCCGCCCGTCTTTCAGGTACTCTGTGATTACGGGCGACTCGGCGGGGCGGAAACGGAACTCGTCCGAATATCTATCAGCGAGTATTAGCATGCGCACGAGTCTTAACACGGAGTCTGAGTGGGGATTGAGTCCTGCGAGAGTGAACGGCGTGCGTGTGTACATATGCAACAACGCGCCACGGAAGATGGAACTACACAAACAAAAGGGAGTCACTGTGTGGAGCAAACACTTACCGAGTCGCGTAGATGATCTCGGGGTTGCGCTTTTTCTCGCCCCACTGGCCGACCTTGACGGCTCCCCAGCCAAGCAGGATGATGGCAGCCAGGACGGCGATGCGCTTCCACAGCGCAGGCGGGGGGCGATTGAACTCCTCGATAGAGCTCTGCGTCAGCGGGTTCTGGAGCGAGAGCGTGTCTCGCTCGTCCTGCTCGTCCGCCTGCTGCGCCGACGTCGGGATGCGCTGGTAGCTCGCCATGGTCGTGGTGTTGACGCTGAGAAGGAGGGTGGTGTATGCGATGAGGAAGGAGAAAGACAGATACTCAAGATTTCGATGACTCACGGCACACAGCACAGCTAACGGGACCGACTGTGATCGGACGGTGAACACGTTTTGCTCCCGCCCCTGAGTCCAGCAAAGTCGGGCCCTCCTTCCTCTCCTCGCACTACTGGTGGGTGCTGTGGCACTATCGCCGCAGCCAGCTGGCATTACATGCCAAGCAGCGCCCAGTGTCAGGTGCCCTGCGACCGCCCTTTCGCGACACGCAGGCGCTCCCTCACTGACCGATCGCAGGTCTAGTTACACAGCTAACATACAGCTCGGATCTATGTGTCGCGCTACAGTCTATGAGGTTCAATGCTAGTTAGTTCTTGCGGCTCGGCCCCGCATCAAGCGTGCCGTAGCTGCGGTTCGCCTTGCCGCCAAAGACTCGCTTCGGCTTCGGGCGCGCCATTGAGAGCTCATAGAACGAGCCTTGGGGCGGCTCGTCGTCAAAGTTGGTGAGGACGTCGATTGGCCTGCCTCTCGGCGTGTACTTCGTCTTTGGGACGTCGACGAGCAGCTCGCTCTCCTCCTCCACTGGGCCGCCTGCGACGCGCACGCCCCCGTCCACCTCCTGGTAGCCCTTGGGGAGACCGTGCTCGTCGAACTCGATCGGCTGTGGGGCCGGAATTTCGTCGATATGGTCCACGTCCTGCTGCCCGGCAGGGGTCTCGGCGAGGTCGCCAAAGTCCTTCTTGAAGATGCGCTTCAGCGTGATCGGAATCAGAACGGCAACGATGACGGCAGCCAGGCCGAGGACGTTCCGCACACTGATCAGGTGGAAGTCGTCCGCCGAAGTCATCTGGTCAAGCGACGAGCCGATCATGACATGAATCACCGACATGGGGATCATACCGATGAACGCCGTGAGCCAGAAGAACGCGACGTTGATGCCCAGATGCGGCGCAACAAAGTTCGCAATCCAGTGCGGCGGGAGGGGAAGAATGCGCAGAATCACCAACACAGTGAACACGCTGTCCCACGACGCCTGCTGCCCCTTGCTCGCGTCGCCCATGATCTTCGTACGCCAGGTTTGCAGACGCGTGCGGTAGAACGGCAGCTCCAGTAAAGGCGGCGCAAGAATAGCCGACAGCGTGTAGCACAGCACAGATCCGGTCGCTTCGCAGAAGCAGGACAAGAGGAGGCCGGGAATGATGCCGAACGCCGCTCCAAGCAGCATCGAGATGTACATGGAGCCGGGGAGCGTGAAAGCCTGCACGTAGAGATACGCAACAACGCCGCAGAGCATGATGCGCGCAGGGTACAGAGTCTTGTACTTGTGCAGAAGCGAACTGTAGAGAGTTAGCAGGGGAGTTGAACCAGAACTCACTTGAGAGCCTTCAGGTCATCGAAGCTCCGTGGGAGCTTGAGAGCAGGGCGGTCCTCACTGGAAGGTCAGAAACGAATAGCGTGATGAGGCGGCTGCACTCACGGTTCGACCTTTGGCATTCCGAACCAGAACGTCAAGATGCAGAGGGTGGAGAATACGGCGAACAAGATGGCCAGCTTGATGCCGGCTTGAAATAGCGGTCCATGGTACCACCTCGCGGAGGGGCCATGGCGTTCGGGGAATAGCGATGTGTGTTCCTGCGCGGGATCACCAGCCAAAGCGCCACCGTTTTCAGCTGACCGTGCACTCGGAGAGTAAGGGCGTTCTATCGGCTCATTGAGGAGTCGGGCAAGGTGCGGCGGCGGTGATCGCGGTCGCGTTGAACTGCCAGCTTCGCACGGGTGCTGGCCGGGTGCCGGTGAGGCACTTATTGAACGCAGGAGCGGGGCGTTCTGCGACCTCTGGGAACGCGGCGAGCTTAACGGTGAGCTAAACTCTGGTAACTCGACCTCGCTGTCTGCTGTTGAGATGAGAAGATCTGCCACCTGCCGCTGCGGCGGAGAGGTGAAGGGGTTGGACATCGGAGAGACTCGACAGTAGTCGAATTAGTGGGACAAGGCGAAATTGTACGGCGGCGAGTATTACAAAGACGGTAGGGTTGAACGCAGCTGGAAGAAGAGACGCTGTTACTGTCGGCTGCTGAAAGATAGAAACAGAACGGTAGCAAAGGAAGGAATAGGCAGCGGCAAATAGATGTTCGAAGGGGCTCAGCACGGGAGGCGAATGAGATGGTGTCGAGTGTTCGTAAAGCGAAGGACGGGGCCGACGTCGACCTGAGAGAGGCTGAGTGGTGAGGTGAATGTTCAGCCGCAACTGTAATCAAAAGCACGTGGGTGTTAGCATTGGGATTAGCGGGAGCAAATCAACCATTAGAATGGGTAATCAGATTTTGTAATGCCAGGATAAAGGGACGAGGCGGGGAGAGAAGGGGGTGTCAGGGTGCGAAGGTGGAGGCAAAATGCGGCGTACGGTGGGCAGTCGGTGAGAGGTGAGAGAACCTGAAGGCGGCCGGAGACCAGAAGCTGAGCTAACTGAGTCGATCTTAGATTGCCCTTTCAGGGACCGCCCATGTTGGGCAGAATGGCCAGGGCGCAGCAGGACTGAGCCGGACGTCTTTGGCTCAGGCGGATCGGCCGAGGGCAGCAGGTTGCCGGTACGTCATGCGACTAGACCACGCGGCAGCTAAACATCTAGTACGGATGTACGTGCATGTTGTTTTGGGCGGCCACCCCACCTGACCCCGGCCATGAGGGCCCCTCCTCCGTGGGTTCTCAACGGCATTCCACTCCTTTGGGCTTCCTCTCCGCCGCTTCCAGAACACCAGTCTGCCCGGCTGCCCTCCTCCTCTGTTCCTCTGTTCCGAGCCAAAACCATGCCCGGGGATGGCCTCGTTCCTTATCATGCGCTCGTTCATGGGCCTCTGCTCGGCAGACGAACACTCATTCACTCACCGTTACGGCGTCATCATCTCCGCCGCACCCTCCGCTCCAAGACTTGGACCCAGCTCACCTCGGATGACCATCCGACCTTAAGTTAATGACGAGAGACATTACGCCGCTCTCCCAATTCCCGTTTCTTACTGCTAGCGGCCCACTCTGGATCGAAACTTTATAACCCCAGAGCACACAAGTCATCGAACCCCCCTTGCCTTTCTACATCACACCCAGCTGCTTCAGCCTCACCATGTGGAAAGCACTTGCATTGAGCTGTCTGTTGACAGTAACGGCGCAAGATGCGACCAGCGCCTCGGCAAGCTCTGGCCAGTCCGCAGGACCGCCGGCTCAAAGCCCGAGCTCGGCTTCGTCGGCCGCTCCAACATCCGGTTCGGCGGCATCGCAAAGTGGCGGCGACCTGAAGTTCGGCCCGGTCACCTTCGCCGGCTACGACAACTATGTGCTGCGCGACAACAACACCGCTGTACAGATCGTGTTGTCTGAGTAAGCTTGAATGGCCGGCAACAAGCTAACATGCAGTGACGCTGAACCAGAGGTCGGCCATCCGGCGAGGTTCATAACCGCGTTCCACCGGGCGAACACCGGGGCACTAGTGTATTTCGTACCCGCGGACCATAACTCGACAGTAACTGCTTCGCTAGACAAATCGTCCGTGAAATCACTTCGTGACGCCGACGAGCAGCGGGGCGTCGAGGGCGACCTAAAGCTCGACAACGATATTCGCTTCGGGGTGACCTTGAGTGAGTCGGTGGACTCGACGTGGAGCTGACATCCGCAGTTGGTAGCGTGCGGACGCTACGAGATTATACCGAATCGGGTGGTAAGGTGTTCAACTCGGTCTTCAACTACACCCTGGGTGAGGTGACGCGAGATTCGGTGCAGCTCGTGCGCCACTGGCTGAACGGCACGACGGTGCAGTACCTCACATTCAAGGCTGGCAACAATGCAGGAATGGCGGTCACGAAGCTCTCCGACGGGCCGCCCGGCATCCGATTCTGGCGCAGTGACAACAAGAACCCGATGACGCTGCACTTCCGTAGTCACTTCAACTGGACCGGCACGACCCCTGAAACGCCCTGGGTTGAGGCGAACGGTCTCGGTCCGGACGACCTGTTCTTGAAGCCCACCGGCAGTGGTAACGAAACTGCCACAGGTGGCCCTGCAGGAAGGCCCGTGTCCGAATCGACTGCTCTCATCACCGCCACGACCTACCCGGCAGGCATGACGACGACGAATCCGATCTACACATTGCACGAGAATCAGACGCGGCAGACCATGCCGAATGTGGCGTTCACGCCCACGCCGAATGCAATTGCCACCGGCAACAATGCTTCGCCAGCGCCCTCGTCATCACAGCCGGCACAGTCGGCAGCGAACGGTACCGGTGCCGGCAACCGCACTTCGGGCAGTATGTCAGCCAACCTCAACAAAGTGTTGTCCGCGATCCAGGGACAGGGTGCGGATGTGGCACAGCAGATGTCCTTCCTGACCTACGACACCGAGTTCCTCGCCGGCGGCTGGCGCTTCCTGACATGTAAGCTACCTTTTTTCAGCCAGAGAGCTGACCCAAGATTTCGGACGCGACACACTGATCGCGGCCCGGCTCATGCTTCCCGTGCTCTCATCCGAGGCGGTCGAGGCTGTGATGGCCGCGGCCATCGAGCGGACGAACAGCACCAGCGGCGAGCTCTGCCATGAGGAAACTGTAAGCTGATGAGTTTGCTCATAAGCTAACGTCAGGTGGGCGACTACGCGAGCTACCTGAACGCAAAGGCTGGCCAGCCTGAGCGCGGCAATAAGCCCGTGTATGCTTACACGATGGTTGACACCGACTTCCTCCTGCTCCCGCTAGTGGCAGCGTACGCTACTGCACCGCAGGGTGAGGGCCGGCTCGGCGAGTTCCTCGGACGCAACTCCTCTCTCGTCGAGGGCACCTTCAAAGAGCTGCTCGAGACCAACGCCGAACATGTGATCGAGCTGGCGCGCGAGTTCGCAGTTCACCCCCGCCGCGAGAATCTGGTCAAAGTGCGCTCCTACCCCGTCGGCAATTGGCGCGACTCGGCCGCCGGCCTGGGCTGGGGCAGCTACCCCTTCGACGTGAACGTTGCGCTTGTTCCCGCCGCACTTCGTGCGATCTCGCAGCTGCACCACGCCGGCCACATTGAGGGCAAGCGGTTCAGCCAGGCTGGTCACATCGCCGGCCGCTGGGAGAGCCGGGCGCTCAAGTACTTCCACATCAACATCGCGCATGTCAAGAGCAAAGAGCGGCTCGACAACTACGTTCGCCTCGCAAACCTCAGCGATGCGCTCTTGTACGGTGCCGGCAGCTTGAACGGCTCCCAGACGGCGGACGGGTACAATGCGCCCGGGTGGGCGATTGGCGTTCCCAACAAGACGCACAGCGACAACAACACCCAGCGTCGCGATGGCGGCCAGGAAGACAACAAGGACAATGACAAGGACAATGATGAAGACGACTACGACGAGGCTGAGAGTGACGGAAAGGAGGACGGGGGACGCCTGAGCAGCACCTACCCCCGCTCGCAGCGGGATACGTACTACGCCCTGTCGCTACTCGACAACCACAAGCCGGTCCACATCCAGCACTCGGATCTGTCGTTCTTGCTATTGTACGGGCAGAACGTCCAGAAGGAGGCGATCATCGCGACTGTCCAGGCACTGCAGCCGTACCCCCGAGGTCTGTTGACGAATGCGGGCATGCTCGTCGCCAACGCAGCCTTCAGCTGGAACGACAGCGACGCGCAGACCTTCTCGAACCGCGCGTACCACGGTGCCGTGGCCTGGGGTTGGCAGCAGGGCATGATGGCGGCGGGCGTGGCGCGGCAGCTCGCGCTATGCGGTGGGGGATCGAGCAGCCTCGAGTCCGTCACTGTCAGCAGTGCGCCCAGCAATGGTACCGAGGGACAGCCGAAGTGGTGCAGCGACCGCGGTCTCGTTCTCGCACTGCATGCGGCCCAGGGACGGCTCTGGGACGCTATCGCGGGCAGCAAGGACGTTCTCTACACTGAGGTGTGGAGTCCCGTGTTCGTGCCGCCGAAGCAGCCCCAGGGCAACTCGACCAGCATAATCGGTGCCAGTAACGCAACGGCTCCAGCTGCGGGCCACAGCGCCGACGAGGGCTCGTTCGCGATCGGCGATCTCGGCAAGCTCTCGCCCGAGGGCACGGAGGGCGACGCGATCCAGCTCTGGAGCTACGGCTTCCTTGCCCAGATCGACCCGAGGACGGGCACTCCGGTTGCGAACTGGAGACCCAGCAACGACACTGAGATGGTCGGCGACGACTCCACCTCGGGCACGCATATCGACCCGGGCACCGAGGGCGTCGACACGGGCAACGGCATCGGAGGCGTTACAAACGCTACCGCGAAGGAGTAGCCCAGCGAGAACCCTAGCCGCCCGCTAGCGCCAGTCAGTGAGGAGGAGATAGAGTCAGTTGTAACGGAGCACAAATCTACAAGATATAACGAAACACACATCTGCTTTTAATCTCTAATCATAGTCATCTTATGAAAACTGTGTTGAAACGATTGGAAGAAAACTGCATTCGCGCCTGGCACTTCGGCGCGCCCTATATACTACTAACTTAGAGCTTGCCCTGGAACATGGCCTTGACCTTCTCGGGCTCGAGGACCATCTCGGGGTAAGGCAGCGAGGCGTGGGTGAGGTGGCGGTGGCCACCGTCGACGACGAGAGTCTGGCCGGTGATGTACTTGCCCGCGTCGGAGAAGAGGAAGACGGCGGCGTCGGAGATCTCGTCCTTGTGGCCCTGGCGGCCGAGGGGAATGACGGTCCTGGGGTCGTATCCCTTGGTGCCGAGGCGCTTCATGCCCTCGGTGTCGCTGATGGGGCCGGGGGCGATGACGTTCGAACGGATGCCACGGGGGCCCTCCTCAACAGCGAGGACGTTGGAGAGCGCGTCGATGCCCGCCTTGGCCGCCGAGACGTGAGGCTGGTAGGGCGTGCCGCGGTAGTGGAGCGTGGCCGAGATGTGGATGTACGCGCCCTGGGTCTTGCGAAGATGGTGCAGAGTAGCCTTGATCGTGTTGTAGGTGCCGAGCAGGTCGATGTCGATGACGGTCTTGAAGCCGTTCTCCGACAGGCCATCGATGGGCACGAGGAAGTTGCCCGCGGCCGCTGGCGACGTCAGCTCGGTTCCGCAGGACATAAGAGCAGCTTTCCGCATTTTCCGCTCACACGCGGTGTACTACAGAGTCACACATCAACGGCGATCTGCGATGGGTGGTGGATGACCCCCGCCAGAAAGTACTTTGCCAGCAGGAATCGGGATACTGTGCACCCGCAGTCATGTGAAGGGAATACTCACCGCAGACAACAAAGTCGATCCTGCCGAACGCCTCGAGCGCCTTGGTGACGGCGGCGCGGATCTCGCCCTTGTCGCGCACGTCGGCGGCCGCGGCGACACACTTCTTGCCGTTGCCGGCCTCGCGCTCAAGGTTGGAGGCGGACTTGGCGAGACCCTCGGCGCTGGCGAGCGTCAGTAGATGGTTCATTAGTCTAAGCATGCACTGTGTGCATCACACACAGTGCGGAATGAGACTCACTCGCGACCGACAATGACGGCGTTGGCGCCGAGCTGCATCATGTTCTTCGCAATGTCGTATCCGATACCGGTACGGCCTCCCGTGATGAAGAGGACCTTGCCCTCGAAGATGCCGTCCTTGAAGGTGTTCTTGCTCATGGTGTTGTTTTGGTGTTGTTGTTGCTGCTGGAGAATGGGGAAGAAGGCTCAAAGTGACCGATATTTCTATGCATCAACATGCCGCCCCAAGAAGGTGGACAGCGGGGTGGGTGGGTGCGCCCAGTCACCGGCGTCCTCCGCCCCACACCCCGGCTATCGGTCATTCGTCCCTGCCGGCGGCGGCCCTTGACATGACATGTCCATACTTCAATATGTCAGCCTATGAGCATTACCCCGCACAGCTGATCGTGCTGCAGATCGGTGCCGAGGGTCGGGAAGGGGGATCCCCGATCGCGCATGCGGAGGCCGACCTCCTACCGGCCGAGAGAGCTTGCATCTACGGCGGAATGCATTGCGAAACAGACATCTTGGCCGTACTCTCACTCAACGACTGGCTAGGCACGGCTATCCAAACCGGACAGCGTGTGGGGCCCTCCGACATGGCATTTTCGAACTCTTGTCACTTGCTCTTCGAAATTATCCTATCGAGCTGCGCGGCGAGGACAGGCCGCTGTCGCCAGCGGCCTGCAGTTCACCTCAGAGCCCCCCAGATGCAGCGAGAAGGGATCGACACACGAGGCAATTTTCACCACCACTCAATCCAGTCAATAGGCGCGGCATTGTACTCTAGCGCTACTGACAACGCCAGAAAATGCCTCTATCAGCTGCTTGGCCACTCAATGTCTGTGTTCAGAGGAGCTGACTGACGACTGACAGACGACTGACAGGAGTCCTGTTGTGCGTCCGAGGGGTATCGCGCTGGAGTCCCGGCTTCTCCACATGCCTGGCCAAGCAAGTCTGAACGCCTCTTGGCACCGGTCATTGTGGACCCCACCCCTGTGACTATCGCGGGTATAAACTAGGGTCACAGGTTAAGTCGAACGGATGCGCACGGTCCCGTCATCGTCAACCTCGCCGTGGCTCATGTTCTGATCCATAACTCATGCAACGGTACTCTTTATGCCTAGAAACTCCGCGTAGAGCCGAAAGGAATGCTTGGCAGCTCGGACAAATGGAGCTGCAGAGCGCACCGTGCATACTGGCCACCACACCACCACAATAAAGCTGCATGTCACCACCCTCCTTATCGCCCTAGATCTCAGCCACCGAGGCCTGTGCTTGCCCCAAATCTTTCATGTATCAAGCTCCGAAGCTGGGCTTTTGGAAAATCCAAGAATTGAGTCGAAACCATGCATATCGGCAGCGGAGTCCGTCCGACTGTCCATCTTTGTGGCATATAAGCCTCCTTGAGTGCCACTTCTCTTCCACAACAGCTCTACCTCATCAGAACTTGCAGCTATGCCTCGCCCTTGCCTCACACCTCGCCGCCGCGCCAAGATTGCGTCCTTGGCTCGCTACCGCAGCTATTCCTCTGTCGCCTGGGAGTACAACGTCGCCAAGAGCACTGTGGGTTACTGTGTGATGTTAGCTCGCCTCCAGGCTCTCATTCCACCTGCTCTGGCTGTTCTGAACCCTGTCCAGGGGATCCGCATCCCCCGCAGCCACACCAAGCTCACTCCCGACAACCTCAGAGCGATCTACGAGGTCTTTGAGGCTCAGCCCTTCGCCAGCAATCGTGAGGTGTTGGACACTCTTGCAGACAGAGACATTGTCCTCTCTCTCATGACTCTGCGCCGTGCACGTCGCCAGCTTGGTTATGGCCGCTTTGTGGCTCTTGTGCGGCCGTATCTAAGCCCCCTTCACAAGGAGAAGCGTCTCGCTTATGCTCTTGAGCAGCAGCGACTCTTCCAAGAGTGGAGGAAGGTGATCTTCTGTGACGAGGTCCCTCTCTACATTGACCAGCTCCACAGAGCATATGTGACGCGCCCCATCGGTTCTGACCGTGCCAATGAGCGGTGAGTGTCTTTCCTGACGTTCTACATGCTGTGGAAGAGTGCTGACACTCAGGTACATCCAGTACACCTCCAGATCGAGCTGTGGGTCGATTATGTGCTGGGGGGCTATCTGGTATGGCGGCAAGTCGAAGCTGGTGTGGTTTGACACCTCCCAGTCGACCTCCAAGCGCAAGGGAGTCAATGCGGCCATCTATCGCACCCAGGTGACTGAGAAGGAGTTGTTTGATTGCTGGAAGCGTGTCAAGACTCAGTGGCGTGGTTATGGCTTGCCCTGGGTTGTAGAGGACAACGCTGTCGTCCACACAGCCAAGGCCACCCGTGGCAAGGCAGAGCAACTTGGCATGCGCTTCCTGCCTCACCCTCCCTGCTCTCCTTGCCTCAACCCCATTGAGAACCTTTGGAGCAACCTCAAGCGCCGCCTGGCCCGTCTCAACCCTCGTCCCACCACCCAGGAGGGGCTATTCGCTGCCGCTACGGAGCTCTGGAACACCTATGATCAGAATGAGATCGACCGACTTATCATGTCCATGCCTAACAGGATCAAGGACACCATCTCTGCTAATGGAGGACACATTAAGTATTGATCCCAGGTGCACCATGCTTCGTATATAGGTTACCAAGACTCCCATGCACGTGGAACAACTGTTTATAGAGCAAGAAACATGCATATGCATGAGTTATTCGTGGTTGCAGCGAGGTCGACAGTTCACGGCCTCGTTTGTGGCACCACTCGTTCGACTTAACCTGTGACCCTAGTTTACATCGATGCTCTCTTCCTCTTTCGTGCTCGATACGCATCCCATGGAGCACACGAGAGCGCATCTCGGATGTACATCAGTTTTCTTAGGGCAGAACGACGAGTTCTACATGGCCGAGGCACTGTTGCAGCTCCTCTCGGCCGTTTCATCACAAGCTTTCGGCGCGCTATGACAAAACTGGCCACCTCGCGTTGTATTACCGGTGGGCAAAATTCGTCCTCATGTGCTCGATCGCAGAGAGCCACGGTTCCAAACCCAAAGTGAAATCACCCTGATCCCCTTGCTAGTTCACAATTGCGCCCATAATGGTCACGTGACATTATACCCTCAATGACGTGTGGGACGGGAATCAAGTATCACCGATCGTCACTGCAGTGGCCCAGGCTAGCTGAAGTTGGTTCGAACAAAACGACATCAACAACAACAGACGTACCGACCCCAATCACCATGTCTGACTGGTGGACGCAGCCGAGCACGCCGGCGCGCCAGTCGGCGTTCTCATCGCCTGCGCGTGCGTCGTCCTCCCGCGCGCGCTTCGTCAGCGACGACCCGGACCCGAACTCGGAGGCTCCCAAGTTCTTACCCACTTTCGCCGCCAGCCCGGCGGCCAAGGTTGCTCTTGTGAGTCACATTCTCGACCTACCTTCACAGTGCAAAGCCGTGTAAGCTTTGGATATTAGGAGGCTTCTGATCAGCTGAGCGCAATCAGCTGTCTTTGAGTACGGCATAAGCTAACACCCCAGGGCAACTCGCCCGGAGCCGCCTCGCCGCCGGCGCCGAAGCGCTCCCCGACTGCGCGCTTCTCCTCCTCGATCAACGAGTCAACCTCCTCCCCCCGCGGCAACATGACGCGGTACCGCGCCTCCCAGGCTGATGAGGACGGCATCCCGACCTCGTCTCTGCACGACGACCCCCCGGCGCGTGCGGCTCCTCAGGCGCCCGCCAGTATTCCCGTTCCACCCGCGCTCGAGCCGGACGCGGACACGACGACACTGCACGTCTTCGGTCCGCCCGTCGAGTTCCTCTCTACGTTGCGCGCTTACCTCGAGTCCATCGGCCCCGTCGTCAGCTATGTGCCTGGTCCGGACGGGAGCAACTGGTGGGTCGTCACCTACGGAGATCCCCTGGCTGCCAGCTACGCGCTGCGCCGCCACGGAGAGATCGTGAACGGCAGGTGGATGCTGGGATTCAAGATTGCTGGCCCGGGCTCGACGCAGGGCCTCACTCTTGTCAGCGGCGTTGGCCCCGCTCCCGTCAACTCTACGGCCGCGGGCAACGCCGTCGAGCTCAAGAGCGCCAGCATCATTCGGCCCAAACCAAAAGCGAGCGAAGTCGCAAAGGAGGATTACGCGTGGGAGGAGCCGGAGCAGCCGTCAGGCATCCTCGGCCGTGCCGCCGAGCTTATTGTGAGTTGACGACCCCAGACAACAATTGACCTCAGTTCGGCCGTTAGAGTGTTGATACCGTGTACGATAGACTCATGTGATGCATAGTGCCCCGCAGGCTATGTACAAATGGCGATCCGGAACTGGCGGTCGAGGCGGAATTACAACATGTCTGGTCGAACGTCGCTTACATAATTGGCATAACAGGCGTTAAGAGGCGTGAAGTGGACATTATAAGGTGAGGCAGAACGAGGTTCAATGCCGGTACAGGTGACGCGGCCGATTTTGTTGTGAGTTGAGAGAGGTCGAGTGCCGCTGAGTTCCTTGAGGATGAGCTTACTGCGCACCGATGATGCTCAAGCCTTCTCATCGACAGCCATTTGCGCGGCAACCTGGTCGCAGCCGGCATCCGAGTGCTCGGACTCCTTCCCGGAGTCGGACGAATCGCTATCGAGGGAGATAATGTGGTTGGCCAAGGCCACCTTCATCTTCCCAACCATCTTCCCCATGTGCGCCAAAGGAGAGTCGTCGGCCTTCGAGTTGGGAACGAAAGGAACAGAATCCGCGCTCAGACGGGTACCGCGGGGAGGCAGAGACTGGGGCGTCTGCGGGAGGACAGGCCCCGACTTGTGGGCAGCCTCGTCGAGCCAGCGGCGGCTGGCTTCAGCGAACGGATCGAAAGCTCCGGGAGTCATCGGAGCAGCGAAGGGACGGGTCTTGAGAACGCGGTCTCCGAGCTGCAGGCCGTTTGCATTGACGAGTGCAGTCGCGGAGACAGGGTGCTCGAACTGAATCAGGACGGACAAGGGCGAGTCCGTGAGTTTCACGACACGCTGAATGGGTCCGAAGGTCCTGAAGATGGAGCTGACAGTGTCTGTGTCAGGGAAGAGGAACGAGTCCTGGGTTATTAGCTGCAGACTAACTTGCTGCACTCACAAGGTTCTCAACGATGACAGAGCAATCAGGGGCGGTTTCGCGACGGATGGACACTGGGGGAGGGTGCACGACACGGTTGGGCAGGGAACCTCCCGTCAGAGACAGGCGCAGCTCGGCTTCATTGTTGAGCATGTTCTTTGCCTCGCGCTGGACCAGTGCCCACGAGACATCAAGCTTGGAGCCGCTTACTCATGAGCACACATCCGCGATGGTCACAAAAGACTCACTCGATCCACTTGCCGTGCATCTGGTGCATAGCTTCGACAGCTTCACGGTGCGATGACATGAGGACGAAGCCACTGTCGTTAGAAGTGCTCTAGCTACTTAACCTACCGGCGACGGCCCAACCCGTCCAACTGGGACAGGAGAACGGAGTGCTCGACCACACCGAAGTTGATGAACAGGTTTTTGAATTCGATTCTGGGGCATGAGCAAGAGCCGAACAAGAGACCTACTGGGTGAGATCAAGAGGAAGGTTGAGGACGTAGAGGTTGCGAGGAAGACTGGGCGACTGCTCCTGGTGAGGGAAGAAAGGGCTACCTTGAAGTGCCTGGAGTCCGAAGGGGCTCTGAGGATACGGGGTCGACACGAAGGAAGTGTTGGGAGTCGTAGGACTACGAGTGGCGCGGTTGAGCTGGGAGAGGATGTCCCAGGACATCTGAGGAGGCGTGGTGAACGACTGCTGGGTGATGGCACGGTTGATAGTGCTTGGCTGCGTGAGTCATATCACGAAGGCGGCGAAGGAAGACAACTCACATGCCATTGACAGCGAGAACGTCGCGGAGCTCGAGCAGCTGGATAACTTCATTCTCCGTCGCGACCCAGACCTGTGCCCACTGGAACGGGCCCTTGGTCTGAGGGTGGAGAAGAATGCCTCTAACGCGTACTTCTGCTGTCAGGCCTGCTCTGGGAGCGACAACGCACCGCCTTTGCTGAGGAACTCTCCAAGAGCCTCAGTGGAGACTTGAGCAGGTGAGCAACAATCTCAAGCCTGCTTAGAAGGAGGCGACTCACTGCTCTTGTTGAGACCCATCATGCGGACTTCGAGGAGGTCGGACCCAGGAGACTGCATGATTGCAACGTTGTTGAAAAGGGCAAAGAGGAAGACAGGGCAGAAGTTGAGTCGAAGTGTGATGGTAGCAGGCAATCGAGCAGGCAGGAAGTAAGGAACGCTTCCTTATGCTAGGTTGGATGTGAGGTATCGAAAGTAGACTTGGAAAGAAGAAATAGAATGAGAACTCGACGCAAAGAAGAGAGAGAAGGTAGGGAGGGGGTGAGAGATGAGGGAAGAACGGCATGAGGCAGTTGAGGAAGACAACCTCCTCGGTCTGCTCAGGAGCCGCTGGGCGGTGCAGGGTTCCGAGGACCGTTGGGTACAGGTGCTTAATGCTACGGTGCAAACACCATCTGATGATGCGAGGTCACTGGCCACTGGACAGGTCGACGTTCTCCCGAGCACATAGCTGACCGTTCAGCGACTGCGCTGCTCAGCATGATGTCGGAGCTCCGATGTGTAGTGAGGAATAGAGAAAAGTGTGACTGCTTCACGCTTTCCAGCAGTTGTTTGGCCTGCAGACGATCACGTCTCATCATGATCGCTCCGCAACGATCCTCGAGCACTCCGCCGTTATCGGTAAGACGCTTCCTCCTCCAAGTTATATCAGCAGACATGCCTGTTGCAAATCCCCAGCTTTCACTACTTCGTTCCTGATACGAGCCATGCACACCATGAACTCAGCCTCCGCCTCTAGTTCTGGCTAGTGTTCTTCAACGCGTGAGACATTCCTCTCGCCACCATGGCCTGCGCTGTCGCCACTCAAAACAAAGCACTCATTTGCTTCCGTCGCACCCGTGAGAGAGCACCACCTCTCGGCGGAGTCATCCAGCCACGTGAAAGTGACGACACGAGTCGTCCATCGGTGCCCTTCTGCTTACTTTCAGCAGCCTTTGCGATCGTTACTCATCTGCTTTTCCTTCGATTACACTTCTTTTCACCTTTCGAGCACCCCACTCCGGAGTAATCGAAACCATGAATCACGGGTACGACGACGATGAAGGTGAGTTCTCGGCCCTCCCAGCTTGACTTCGAGCCGCTGTTCATTACAACACGATCGCAGAGTCACTCAGCCTGAATGGTAGTGCTGACGACGCAGAGGAGTTCACTGCGCCTCTCCCGCAGGCCCCCAGCTTCTTCTCCCAGCTCCTTGGTGGAGGCAGGTTTGGAGCGACACCATCAGCATCGTGTGTAGCTTGCCAAGAGGGATACGTTTGCTGATATCAGCTCCTACGATGACTACTTCAAGGCTTACTCGGTGGCGACTATGCAGCACGGTCATGAGCGTCCAGAGCTCATGTACGGTGGCAAGAGTACGTAAAGAGCTGTCCCTCTGAAAGTCCCGCTGACAGCCAAAGTCATTATGCCCCCTTCGGCCCTAATCAAGCTCAGTGAGTGACCGCGCCGTCCTGCATTTGAGATGCAAGGCTGACACTCTAGCCTCGCTCGACATCGATAGCCCTTGGACTTTCCATCTTAGGAACCCCCGAAACCCCACCGAGAACCAGACGTATGCAGGTGTTCTCGAGTTCATCGCCGAGGAAGGCATCGTTCACCTTCCCGCCTGGGTGAGTGTCTCTCCAGCGTCTCCATGACATGTGCTGATCTGTCAGATGATGAAGAAGCTCAACCTGAACGAAGGTGACCCCGTTCGTTTGACCGGCGCCGTGCTTCCGAAAGGGAAGATGGTCAAGATTCAGGCGCAGTCGGTGGACTTCCTCGAGGTTGCCGATGCCAAGGCTGTGTAGGTGTCGAAGGCGAGGGCATTGGCTAACCTCTAGTCTTGAATCGGCGCTCCGTTACTACTCGGCTCTCACGAAGGGAGATATCATCGAAATCACTTACAACTCGCTCGTGTTTGAATTCCTGATCATGGAAACAACCCCGGAAGGAACAGGTATCTCTATTATCGACACCGATCTCGAAGTCGACTTCGCTCCTCCTGTGGGCTACGTTGAGCCGGAGCGCAAAGCTCCAGCACCTATTCCTACCATGGCGGACAAACTGAAGATCGATGTTGGAGAGACAACTTCGGTGGACCCCTCCCGCCCTGTTTCGTCCATGTCTATCAGGACCCAAGGATCTGGAGACGGTCCCCTTGAGAGCTTCACCGGTGTCGGACAGAGCCTGAGCGGCAAGCGTATCCGCGGCAAAGGTCTCGCGAAGAAGATCGAGGAGGTCGATCCAAACAGCAAGGTTAACCGCTTCACGTGAGTTCCGTCCTCATCTCCAGCTCTGACTCTAAGTGGCCCTCGTATCATCACTCCCGACTCGCTGAACGACGACCGCAAGGTCCCTGCTGCTTTGATCCTCCCGGAAGGCAAGTTCTTCTTCGGATACAAGTATGTTCCGTTCGACAAGTCCAAGGTCAAGAAGAAGGAGGAGGCGCCTGCTCCACCTCAGTCGTTCCAGGGACAGGGTAACTCACTGCGTCGCAACGCTCCGTCATCGTCGACACCAGGTCCGGCGGCGGCCGAGCCAGCGAAGGAGAAGGCGGACCCGTGGGCGAACCTGGGCAGCGGACAGACTTTGTCTGGACGGGCCCCGAAACGTGCTGCTGCCTCGCCTGCGCCTGAGCCTACTCGCGCCCCGTCACCGCCCAAGCAGACGGCACAGGATGTCATCGACGCTACAATGATGGACGAGACTGATTTCATGTTCGACGACACCGCTTACAGTGATGACGACGATGTCATCGAGGTCGATTCGGACTAAACATACTAGAAGCACTATCACATCCTCCAAATGCATGTACCATTACAATGTGACATTCCCGTTCCCTAAATTCTGTGCAGCGATCTACGATAATTTTGTATTCATACACTAATGCTCTACAACCTAAGCACGGTTAAGGCGCTCCTCGTACGCCTTCCAGCCCTCCTCGCGGTACTTCTCAGCCTCGGCGAGGACAGCCTTGCTTCCGCCCTGGACGCCGTAGATACCACGGCCGACAATAATGACATCGCATCCGGAGTCGTAAACGACCTCACGAGGGGTGCGGTACTGCTGACCGAGCTTGTCGCCCTTGGCGACGAGACCGACGCCAGGGGTAAGGATGAGGAAGTCCTCCTTGCCCTCGGGGTCGCCCTCGGCGTCGACGCGGCCCATGGCGATGAAGCCGACGACCCAGTCACGGCCGGCGTCGCGGGCCATCTGGACGGCGGTCTTGGTGTACTCGCCAGTGGCAAGGTTGCCCTTGCTGCTCATCTCCGCGAGAAGGAGGAGGGCGCGGCCCTTGGGCTTGCCAACGGTACCGAGGCCGGAGATAATGCCAGGTCCGGGGAGGGGGTGGGCGTTGGTGATGTGGGACCAGTCAGCGATCTTGTGAACGCCGGACGAGTACTGGAGGGCGACGGTGTTGCCGATGTCGGCGAACTTGCGGTCTTCGAAGATAACGAAGTCGAATTCGTCCGCGAGCTTGGATAGCTCCTCGGTCAGCGCAGGGGTGAAGTCGGAGATGATGTCGATGTGCGTCTTGACCATGCACACGGCGGGGGCAACATTGCGCACGACCTCGAGCACCTCAGCGCTGGTCGTAACGTCAACCGAGACGCAGAGGTTCGTCTTCTTGCGGTCCATGATCTCGAGCAGCTTGCGCGCCGCCGCGTTCGGGTGCGACGCCGCGCGCTCGAGATACGTCTTCACAGTGGTGGGGTAGACCATGGTTGCTTTTCGACGAGGATGCAGGTGGCCAGTCGCAGCGGGAGATGGAACTGACGAGATTTTCTTATCCGCGGTGAATTCAGAAATCTCGCGCAAAGAGTGGAGGCGCAATGCCCCGCCAGCCCTGGCGGTGACCGTGGGAACCCTCGCTGGAGACCGATTCGGCACAGTGCCCGCTGTATTACCGGGATATGCCAGTGGGCACCTTCCAACAACATCTCCATTCTCCCATGTCGCACGCAACGCCTGTGTTCCCAGAGGCGGGGCCGTCAGAGTCGCCGTATAGGCCGCATCTGGTCGAGCTCATTCCGCAGGAGCAGCTGCGGACTGTACTGCATCCCGTTTTCCGATATGTTTTGACAGTGAGTAGCTGCCAGTAGGTGCACTGGAAGTTGACGCAGCCAGTATCTCGCGCAACATTACCCTCGCTACTTCCTCCGCATCGTGAACAGACACGAGGAGGCGTTTGCTCTGGTGCTGCTTCTGCTGGAAAAGCATCATCTGTGGAAGCATGGTGAGTTGTAAGCGGCTGAATCTTGCTAACTGACGTACAGACGCCTCACTTTCCGAGCACTTCTACCAGCTCAAACTTGCGCCCGCCCGCGTGCACACTCCGCGCCTAGGCTCGATTCATGCGCAACAGCCCGCGCGACTTTCGAATCGTCAACGGTGGGGCATGCTGCTCGTTCTCGTCGGCCTGCCGTACGTCCGTGCACGGTTAGACGACTTCTACGACCGGTGGTCGACGCAAAACGATCCAGAGCTGTCGCTGGCGGACCAGGGACCGCCGCTGACGACCGGACAGAAGATCTTTTTGAAGGTGTACCCGACGGCGATCACGGCGTTCGAGACGACGCTGCTCGCGTACGACGTCGCGTACCTGTTCGAGAAGACCGAGTTCTTCCGCCCGTGGCACCGGTGGCTTGGTGTGCGGATTGAACGTGCGATTGACGACGCGCCGCCGTCGAGCACCCAGTCCTTCCTCTCGAAGCTGCCGCCGCTGCTGCCGCCACTCCTCCTTGCGCTCAAGTTTGCGCAGTGGTGGTACTCGCCTACGTCGCCGCGCTCGCTCCCCGCCGCAAGCAAGAGCGAGGAGCAATCCCTACACACGTCGGTGCTGCCGCCGCGCCCGCTCCCGATCCTCCCGTCCAGTGGTCTCCTCACCCCGCCGCACTCTCCAGAGGACGAGAAGCAGGGGCTCAAGGCCGACCCTTCAGAACAGACGTACCAGATCGACGCGAAGGAGTTCGGCCACTGCCCCATCTGCAAGGGCAAGTGGCAGAACCCGGCCATTCTCCCCAGCGGCTGGGTCGTGTGCTGGCGCTGCGGGTGGGACGCAATCAGTGGCGAGGGCGAGCTTGGCGAGGCTGGCAAGAACCGCTGCCCGATCACCGGTGTCGCTGTCAACCAGAGCGACCTGAGGCGAGTCCTCGTATAACGATATCACGTTTGTTAAGTATTCTCATCTAGATGGGGATGTAAAAACACATTGGCATATAGCGGTAGATCTACAACGATGGTGCGTGAGAGACGTGAAGAGCCCAAATGTGGTGTGGTATGAGGGTGGTGTTTGTGTGGCGCTTGCGGGCACGCTCAGCCTCGGCGTTGCCTAGCTGGCGCTCGCCGCTTACTGAGCCGGCGGCGTGGGGGTAGCGAGGCGGTAGGTTGCCTTCCAGTCCTCTCCGTCAAAGTCGGTGAAGGCGAGCATCTCGAACTAGCTGTCAGCTGTTGCTGTCACCTGCCGGCCAGCTTACCCTGCTGTCCTCCTTGAGAGTGGCGATGAGCTCCTCCGCCTCGGCGGCAGGCAGGGACTGGTCACGCCCGTTGATGCGGAGGTTTCCGGCCGACCAAACGTCGACAGTGGCCTGAGGCTGCAAAGTCAGCGTTTACTATGGGCGAAGGCGATGGAGGCGACTCACCTTAATCAGCAGGCGGTCGTAGAGATCATCGGCGCGGGAGCTGGCCGACGACGACGAGCTAGACGAAGTGCTAGAGTACGAGCGGGACTTGGCCGAGAGCATCATGGTGGTCATGTCTAGTGGCGGATGAAGTTGGAAGGCGCGGGAGAGGATGGGCTGAGACACGCTCCGACGAGGTTATCTATATATGATATCTCGTGTCGGAGCTCCTGTGTGTCTTGCCGCGACACACGCGTCCTGAACAGAAGTGGGGGTTCAGACAAGCAGAAGCGGGGGTGGAAGACGCCCAGGCCCCGCGCCGGTGTCCGCCGCGCCAGTGGAACACCAGAAAAGAAGCAGCTGTACGAAACTGTCGCAGACAAGCGGCACAGCGGTGCAGCTGAGCAGCACAAGGCGGACCCGCCGCGACGTCTTGCTCTCGTCTGATGCGCCGCTCTCGTGCGGAGAACCCTTTGCGGAGGACGCTTGCCGTCGCCCTAGACTAAAGCGGGCCTGACAGTCAGGCCTGCCCCCTCACGCACTTCATAAAGTCCCTATACAAGGAGAACCTCCGGGGCAGCCGGGACCCCCGGCGTGCCCCGGGTTCGGCGCGCGGCGTATCCATTCTTAGGTGGGCTGAAGTGACCCTGCACCGCCGGATTCCCATGCCATCCGCAGGCCACGGTCGTGCCTCGGACCGCCGACCCTTGGGTGTGTCGCCTAGTCGCCTAACTCTCATCAGAAGCTAAACCTCCTGGCCCGTCGGACGAGGCAGGATATACCGCTGCAATCTCTCTGAAATTCGCGCAAATCGCGTGAATCGCGTGAGCCTGCCCCGCCCTTAGGCTGCTTGGCTCTTTCCCCACCTGAGCGATGAGTGATTTCCAGATCGTGCGATTAACGCGACGCACACGAGCCCAATCCAGCCTGACAAACAGCTCACTGCCTGGCACGCACAGATTGCGCGTTCCTTATCGATCCGGCGCAAGGGGAGGAGCGGCGAACAGGGCGGTCACATGCCTGCACATGGGTTCATGAATGCCCTCGACGGGACAGATGACTGCGCCCTGGAAGTGGCCTGATGCATGCCCGATGAGCTAAACTGGCGGCAGCGGCATTCCAGCGGAAGGCACTCCAATCGCAGCGCGGACCAGGAAGGCATGACGATACCAGTTTCCAATTCGATAAACACAATGCGATCCTCGACGCAGAAACTCGCGTAAGCGTGCGTGTGCTGTGACGCTTCGACGCTCGCGACGCGGCCGAGGTCTGTGCTATCTCTGATCACCGCCTGATGGACAGAGCGGCGGACCATCAGGGGAAGGCGCGATAAAGCCTCAGTTAAGGGGGTCTCGAGCAGAGCAACGCACAGCAAGCATAGCCATTCAGTGATGGGGTTTGGGCGCCATCATGCCGTTGTTGTCACCTCACCCGTCACCCAAGACGACTCTAGCGCATTTCACGCTCACATTAGCTCCCCCACGCACGACCCCGTCGCTGGCCCGCCGGTTGAGCTGTTTCCCAGCGATCTGTCCTCGGCGCTCGCTAAGGTACGATCACAGCTGGTGATTCGAGTGGCCACCTCACCCTCTCCCGCCCTCGATCGCCGCTCGTCTTCTTGAATCCCAGATCGTGGGAGCGTCCGCAGCGAAAGCACACTAAACGCTTCAAACGCTACTCTTGCGGTGCGGGGCGCACCGGGGCCTTTGCCTGCGGACAAGCACTGGAGGCGCTACGGTCTCTCCGCCCTGTTCTTCCCTGCCTGCAGCAACCTACAAGGTCCCAGACGTGCAGAACGGGGGCTGTCACGGTGTGTCAGCCTCGCTGAGCGGGTTGAGCGGCGTCCATACTCCCTCATCATTGGGTAGTACCGAATTGGGGTCCCATCCTTCGGACCTCGAGTAAAGGGTGTCGAGGAATATGTCCGAGATAGGAACGGGAGGGACGGATACGGATCGAAAGGAGGGACCCCAAAATTCCGCACGGCCCCAGGGGGGAACACCATTACCCTGGACGGCGCGGAGAACGGAGCTTGACCCCAGTGAACGCCGAGACGTCGAGAACCTGCGGCGCCTTGTCATTTGCGTTTGCCCTGCGCTGCACGCTATCCATTGCCTTTGGACAGTTCGAGCACCTGGTTATTCTGAGCGCAGCAAGTGGGCGTCCGGGCCAAATGAGAGTGTCGCTGACACGCCCAGCCAATGTCTTTGCTCGCTTAAGAAACACCATTGCTACCTTCACACGGCCTGGAAGCTACCTACCTACCCTTGCTAGCCGTAAGCGACCCAGCTTGGCATCCCTTTCTCAACGACGACTGACTCTGGCCCGGTACCACCAATCGGTGCTGCCGCACAGCACATGTCCTCAGGTCCGCCAGGTTCAACTCTCGCGCACTCACATGGTCAGACATGTGGACTCCCGCAGCCGCGCTGCCGTCTTGACGACCTCGGGAACAGCCGCGCGGCTGCTCTATTATTGCAGCACGACATCCCGATGTCGGACATTGTCGTCCGTCGTTGAGTTTCCTCCTAGCTCCCTTTACTCTGGCCCCGTCTTGGGCTAACATGTGGCTCAACATAATGGGAGCTAAACGTTCGTGGGAGGTCTGCGATAACCGCCGTGGGAAACCTGTCTGTTGCACCCGTGGGACAGCTTAAATAACCACATGGCGCCCCCCTGACCCACGCCGTCAGCCGCGGCTGTTGGAACCGCACCACCGGGGTCATTACAACAGGGGGCGTCCCCCGATGAGGAGACAGCAACCAGCGGGCATGCATTCGACCACGAAGTGGAGGAGGAGGAGGTAAAGCTCGATACGTTTCAACAATGCCTGAGGCTCCATTGCGAAAGCGGTTGACGAGAGAGGGTGAGCCAAACACGAGCGCGGCATACATCATCTCGGCATCCCTAGTGTGGCTGGACTAGGCTCGTGACTCATCCGCGTCTACGGGTTAGGGGAAGCTCAGCATTCACAGGCTGCTTTCATCACCACTCAGTCTCTCTATCAACATGGAAATGCCTGCTTTTGCGCCCAACTCACTCAACCTCTCGGTTTTTGGCTCTGTTTCGGCGTCCTTCTCGCCATCCTTCTCTCCCATCGCGGCTACCTGGGCGGCACTGGCGCAAGCCCTCGAGGCGCGCTTCTCGGTCTTCAACGCGTGGTGTGCCGAGATCCAGGCCACGCCGATGGGAAAGGTCATCATCGCGCTCCTCTGTCTTGTCGAAATCACGCTCGTTACTCTTGTCGTCTGGCGAGTCCGTGAGTCCTGCCCACTGTTTGCCACTGACATTGCAGGCTACCTGCGGCTACAAGATTGCTCTGGCCCACGTTCCGAGAGTGGGGAGAAAGCCCCTATCGCGTGAGCACAAACAACGCCCAATGTCCTCGACAATGTACCATAGGTCTTTCAGACGAGTTGTATGTCAGTCCCCTGTCAGCACAACAGTAGATCCAGTGGAGCGGATCGTTTGTGAGCTTTGTAATTTTCACAGGAAGAAGGGTCAGTCTTCAATTCGATGATGTAAACACTGACTGTCGTGGGACGGACGCCACCCACGCCACTGACCGGTCAAGTGCGACAAATGCGACGGACTCCGCGTACATAGGAGATCCATGCGATTGGTTCTCTACGCAGACATTGCCCGCTGCGGAGTCAAGTTGACCCATGAATCAAGAACTAGCAAATTCAAACGGTGAAAGCTTACCAATTGCATATTGAACAACAGTTATGCATGATGCCCGTCTCTATGAGTCTAAACGAAGTTGGCGTCGCGGAGCTTGCGCGTCTCGGTCTTGACCTTGTTGTCCCAGTGATGGTCCGCGAGCTCGTCAAGCTCGTAAAGCGAGGTGGTGTAGGGGTTGGTGAGCTGGGGGTCGTCCATCTCGGGCCTGTAAACGCCGTCGAACATACGCTCCTCTGTGTCGAGGAGGTTGGCAAGCTTGGGCTCCTTGGCGCTGAGGCGGCGGACGAAGGTGATTGTCTCCTTGGCCGTGGCAGGCGGGAAGAAGAGTGCACACTCGACAAGGCGCTTCGCGAACGCGGCGGCGCGGAGGGGCGGCGCAGACGCCGTCGACGCGAACAGTCGCGGGAAGAAGATGGCCTCGAGACAGCGGAACAGCAGGCCAGCAGTCGAGAGCGTGTGCGTAGGCGCGCGCTCCGTCTTCTTGCCCTTTGTCTGCGCCTGCTTCGCCGCTGCAACCGCTGTCGCCTCCGTCATCAGCGGCGGGTCCTCGATGCCCGTGTCGAGCGAGAGCGGGCGGAGCAGGCCAAACAGCTCAGTGACGAAGTCACCCAGATCGATGTTGAGCGCTTCGCCCTGTCCGCTGAGCAGCTCAAAGGCGGTGACGATACCAAGCATGCGGATACGAACGCGCTGCGACGCACCGACGGGGTCGAGGTCCTCGTCCTCCTCGTCGTCAGCCTTGCGGTCCGCGATGATCTTGCGGATGACCGTGAGCAGGTCTCGGAAGAAGTCAACGTTGATGAGGTGCGAGAAGTGCGAGATACCCTCGAGCGCGGCGGGGAGAAGCGGGCTGCGTCCTGGGTTCTTCAGGATTGAGAAGTAGAGCACGAAGAGATTCTTGAGCGTCTCGGTCTGGATTTGCTCGCGCTCCTCCTGGTCGACCTCGGCCTCAGCCTCGGCCATCTCCTTCTCGACCTCCTTCAGTTCCTTCTCGCGCTTGCGCTGGTTCTTCGTCTGCCATTTCTTGCGGATCTCAGACTTGAACTTGGGGCCGTCCTCCTTATCCTTCCCCTTGCCCTTGCGCTTGTCGAACTTGCCCTTACGCTTCAGGTCCTTCTTGTTCGCGCGCATGTGCGTCAGCTCCGTCCGCAGGCGCAGGTGCAGCATGCAGCTGAGCACGTTGGGGTGCACCTGGAACTTGCGCTCCTTGATCATACGCGCGATGAGCTTGACGAGCGCCTGCGAGTACGTAGCGGTCAGGTCAGCGTGGAACACGCTCACAAACGTGTTCAGGATCAGCTCGCTGTCGTCGTCCCACGACCTCCGTCCGATGCGGCCGACAAGGACGCCCATGATGTTCTCTGAGAAGTTGAAGTGCGGCACGGCACTCAGCAGCTCGCACAGACACTTGAGCGCGACGGTGCCGAGCGGCGTCTTGCCTTTCACCTCAACCTCGAGCGCCTTCAGGTACGTCTTGTAGTTGCGTACGAGAGCCTTCTCTCCCTCACGCATCCGTCGCACCTCGTCGCGCACCTTCTCCGCCTCCTCCTGCGCCGTCAGCTGACGGATGCGGTAGCCCGGGATCAGGTCCTTGAACACCGCAAGCTGCGACAGGAACGCCGTCGCACGGATGGAAGCGGGAACAGGCAGCATCTTGCCGTCCTCGTCCGGCGACTGGACCGTCGCGAGCGAGAAAGTCGCCAGTCGCGTGATTGTCGGTGCGACATCGACGAGCTCGCCACCACCCAGGATCTCTGCTCCCGTCTGGGCGAGCTGCTCCTTCGCGGCCGCCAGCTTCTGCATGTTCTTCCATCCCTTCGCAGCGACAATCTCAGCAATGTTCATCCTTCCGAATCGTCCGGGCTGGGCGGCGAGGTGAGCGGCCGCCTCGTCGACATCACTCGCGTCGTCGCTCTCGTCCTCGGACTCCGGCTCAACCTTCTTAGGCTGCTGGGCCGGCTTTTTCGGCGGAGGGAGGGCGATCTTCGTTGTTCCCTCAACGAGCTGCACTTCTCCCGTTGGCAGCTTGATCGGCAATCGGCCAACCTCGGCGTGGTCCTTGTCCTCATCCGACTCAGGCTCCGCCCATCGCGCACGGCCCGCCGTCTCGTACTCGGCCTCCTCGTCCTTTCTCTTCTTCTTCTTCGGTTTCGGCTGCTCGTCCTCGGATTCGTCGTCGCTGTCCTCACTGAGCGCGTCGTACTCGGCGGCGAAGGCGTCCTCATCGTCGGAGCCGAGAGAGCCGTCGTCGGAACCCTCCTCGCTGTCGTCGTCCTCATCATCGCGGCCGAGATCAGAGCCAAAGTCCGAGTCACCGAGGTCGGAACCAGAGGGCAGGGGCTCGTCGTCACCTTCCTCGTCGCCTGACAGACTGATCTCCGAGTCGAAGTCGTAGTCCGAGATGTCCGAAGCTGATACCGGTGACGGCTCCCGCTTCTTCTTCTTCTCCGGGAACGTCTCGCGCGCTTTCTCGCTGGCGTGGATACGCTTCGTCTCCTTTGTTGTTCTGTCAAGTCAGCTCAACGCCTAATCATCGAAGCTCACCGTGACAGGGCGTTCCTGTCCAGTCCAGCGGCAAAGCCTCCCGCCTGGCCAATGTCTAGCTCGTCGTCCTCGCCGAGGTCCATCAGGTCCTCGTCATCGTCTGAAGCGAACTCGGTTTTCGGAACGGGGAGGAACTTTTGATCGCGCTGCTTGACCTTCTTCGGCTGGTCGGGACGACGCTTCGGCTTGCCTGTCGGTCCGACCTCGCGCTCTGGCTGAGCCTTCGCTTTCTTGTTGGACTGGTCGTCAGCTTACGTCTGAGAAAATTGAAGCTCACGCTCTTCTCCGGAGCGGGAGGCGCCTTGCGCTTTCCGAGAGCCTTCTTTGACGGCTTCCCCATGCTTGCGTGTGGTGATCGGGGTGGTTCAAGTGCTGTCTGAAATCTCTGAAATCGCAGCACTCATGACCTCAAGACTGGCCTCCAAAACAGAAATTCTTCACGTGACCGGTCAGGCACCATCGACACCTGTGGTTCTGGTCCCGCCACTCAACGGGCAGCAGCCAGCCAGTCGCCCAGCGCGGGGAAGGGACACCGTCATGACAACAGCGGGCAGAGCGGGGTAATGAACCATAGGGGCAGAGTCCCAAGCGTCCATCGCAACATCAACCGCGAGCTCACCCGACCCGTCACCGCCATCGCTATATCTGCGGCCTGAGCCCTCAGACACCTGTCCTTCTCACCATTCGCCTCCTCTCTACGCTCTTCACCGCCGGGCTCCTCGCCGCCGCCGCCGCCGCCGCCGTCGTCGTCGCCGCCAAGATGCCCCCCGCCGAGATCCACCCCGACCGCACCTACATCCACGTCACGACCAATGACCCGAAGGCCATCTCCAAGTCGCCCTCTCCCGGCGTCGGACTCGAGTACCGCGGCCCCGTCGGCGAGCTCGACGACGAGCACGTGTTCGAGGTTACCAGCGCGGACGGATACCTCGCTCCGGACTCGAGGCAGTGGAAGCGCGAGGGCCCCGAGCTCCTGAAGGAAGTCAAGGCCGCCCCCGGCGTCAAGGACGCGCAGCAGCTCATCTCAAAGCCGCGGGCGAAGAGGGACGAGCTCTAAGACGTCCTGTCCCACTGGATCAAGATCTTGTTCATCCCGAGGCACGATGGCAGGCTGTGCAGGACGCCGAGCGCCGCAGCTCCCCTGTCTTCCTCGACCCAACCAGCCCTAGAAGCGTACACGCAACCCTGTAAACACCAAGAATTCACACTCGTACATGTTACAAGCGACGTGCCGACACGCGCGTGACACGGGGCAGAAGGATTGTAGACTGGTAGTACAGAACGTAATGATACACGAATGACACCATACCCAGGACAAAACAAGACCATCACGGTAATCGTGACAGCTCGTCACGGACGACTTGAACGCGCTCGGCTCGTGATAGCTGTTGTGGAGCGTTCTGATGTTAGCTGCGACGTAATGTCGGAAGCTTACTGTGGCCAACTCAGACAGGTCGCTGACAACTTTGCCGAACGTCTCCAGCACCTCGGCGTGTCGTTCTGGTTTGGCGATGTCTGCTGAGGACACGTTCTCCACAGCTGCACATGTCAGTAAAAGCGTCAGTCGACCACAACTCACCCTCCTGCGCCTCCTGCTCCTGTCTCTCGTCTTCCTCGGACGGCTGCCAGATCGCGGCATCTCGTCGCAGCTCGAGGTCGTCGATGAGGTTGGCGACCTCGCCAGCCTTGATGCGGCGCTTCTCGACGACCTTGGTCTCCCAGTTCACGCGTTCCGTGTTCAGGGCCCAGATTTGTCGATCGAGCGACTCGTCGAACGGCTCCGTCGCTGATGTCAGCTCTCATCCCGCTCACTGGGCTTGGCAGTACTCACTTTCGACGAAGTCCTCGTAGTTGAATCCGTTCACGCGCAGGTTCGGCTTGGTCATCTCCCACATCCTCTGCCGTACGGATGTGAGATGTTGCTCGAGTGCGGGCCGCAGCTTCTTAGCCTGCCCCCCCTTCGCACCTCCTGGCAAGGCGGCCAGGCGCACCTCGAGCGCGTCGGCGAGTGCCCGGTTCACGTTCTCTTGCACGCGGAGCCATGGCTCCTCCTTCTCGATGATGATGCGTGGCAGTGCCTGCTCGCCGGGCATCGCCGACTGCCGTCGTTTGCTCTTGCTCTGTTGTCGCATGGTCGCGGATCGCGGTTGTGGAGGTGGGTGACGCCAAGTTCAGAATTCCTGGCCGGTTGATTGTTTACACGAAGCGTGGGAGAGCGGGGGACGGGGGTTAGGCGCACGTGGGATAGTGGAGGTGGCAAAATAGGCCCGCTCTAATCGCGTCTGACTTTTAACCCTTAACGCCTGGGCGCGCGCTACATGAGCGCTGTTGACCGATTCCCTTAAAGCTGAATCAACCGGCAAGCTCTCGCGACAACAGCAGCATGGAAGACGACCCGCCCGACATGGTGCCCTCATCCCAACCCGAGGAGAGCGAGAGTCTCGGTGTCGGCTTCGAGCGTCAGTTCGAAGGTATCAAGTGTGAGTTACGAGGTCGAAAGTAGACTGACGCCCAGCATTCCAGGACCAAGTACGGTGGAGCATTCGGCGGGAGCTAACAGGCAGCTGAGCAAATATGGCGACGACTTGCAGAAGCTGCAGGCGCGGTGCTCGCGCTTGAAGCGTGAGTGCACGAAGCTGCAGCAAGACAAGTCGACCCAGGAGCGCGAATATGCAGCGAAAGAAGGCGAGATGGCCAACCTGAGCCGCGTGATCGAGGGCTTGCGGGGGGAGCGCGATAGCCTCCAGATCGAGCTCGCAACCATGTGCGAGGAGGAGCGTGTCTGGCGCACAGCCGACCAGGCAGGGATGCAGGAGCTCGATCGTGCGGGGCGCTTGGCAAGACAGCTCTGGCTCCGCAACGAGGAGGTGGCGAAGCTGATGGAGCGACTCGACGCGATCCAGGATGAGCACCAGGACCAGCTCAGGAGTGAATCGGAGACCGCCTACCAGCTACGACAGCGAATCGCCAAGCTCGAACGCAAGCTGCGACGCTCCGACACTCCTACTGGTACCCCAAAGGACGTAGTGGAGAAGCTCACCAGTCTCGAGCACAAGAATGCGACACTGAGCGAGGAGCTACGCCGGACGAGACAACACTACGATGACGCGCAAGAGGCTCTGCAGGAGCATTCCAAGGCGAAGAAGCTCCTGGAGGAGCGAATAGAGGTGCTAGCCGAGGAGAGACAGGTAGCTCTCGAAGAAACGAGGATTGCCAAGCAGGAGCGGAAGGCTGCACAGGATGCTTATTCCAGTCTGCGGAAGCAGCTGGAGGGCGCGAAGGGTAAGCAATCAACGGACGAAAGGTGAGTGACAGCTGTGTTGTGTTTGCGTGTGTGCAACTGACCCCCCAGTGCGCGCGTTCTCCAAAGCATATCTCCGAATGTGTCCACACGGTCTCAGACGTCTGCGCCCTCGACGCCGATCAAGTTGCAGCCTTTGGACGACACGAACGTGTCGCAGATGTCACCAAAGTCGAAGGAGAAGGCGTTCCAGCATCTCATGAACCAGAATGTGTTGCTCAAGAAGCAGCTCGACCGGGAACGCGCTAAGCGAGCAGCTGACATCAAGCACTTCAAGGAGTACAAGGCTGTGCAGGACGAGCGCAAGGCGTTGAAGCAGAAACGTCGCGAGGAGCGCGCCAAGGCGGAGGGTGCGAGTCGGTCCGCGAACGCAACTCCTATCTCATCATCCGTCCCTCCGCCGAGCGATCCGCCGGCCCCGGTCGAGGAGGATATGGTCCCCGAAGCCGCGGTCGAACCCTCCATCCGCGCACCTTCGCCTGCGCTGGAACAGCAACGTGTGGAGCGTGCAGTGGCATCGCCGTTGCCTGAACCGTCTGCTGAGACTGACCCGCAGCCACAAGGAGACTCTCAGCAGAATAGGGTTCGCTCCGCGTCTATCTCCAAGTTAGCCACGCCGACCGCGCTCAAGCAAGAGCATAACACGCCCTTACGACGCACGACCACCGGTGTACCGACGCCTTCATCTGCGCCTAGGTCGCTTAGCCGGGCTCCGTCACGAGTCACGCCCTGGCTCGGCGGCACGCCCGGGTCGTCCAAGTCTGGGCGGAAGCTGAGCCGACTGGAGCCGTTTGGCTCAGATGAGGACGACAGTTCTGCAACTCCGACTGCGACGAAGCCGCTCGTGCGCGACCGGACGGGCACGGCGTCACTCCTGAAGACCGCCCTACAGCGTACTACGACCGTCGGCGGGCCGTCTGCAGCTCCCGAAGGGACGAGTCCAGCCACGCCCTCCAGCGCAAGCCGGAAACATTCGCTTGACTTTGAGCATCTGTCCCCGGCCGAGCGTGCGGCGCAGCGACGAAAGCTGAACCAAATGTCGGCCTCGGAGAAACGAGAATTCTACGCCCAGTACAAGAGCGGGGGCCGATACCTGCGACCAGAGGAGGTCACTCGGTCGGTTGCGGACGAGTTTGAGATCGATCCTGCGCGCAACAACGGCATCGGACATAAGTACCATGAGACAGTGCGGAGCCGTGACGCACGCCGCCAGATGCACGGCGGAGACTGCGAATGTTGCCGCGAGGTGAGTTGCTGCAGGGTTTGGATGATTCAGCTGACAGACAGTACTACGAGGCTATCGGCCCGTTGCCTCGCTTCAACCAGGGCCCCGCCTGGAAGCGCACCGAAGACGAGGAGGACGAGCTCGTAGAGCACCGGAACCGTGTCTCTCGACACCGCGAGACGTGGCAGCGCCCTGCTACGCCACCTGACTTCTGGAAGATCGGCTTCCCGAGCACCCAAGACGTGGAGGCCGTCAACGCCAAGGCGGACGAGATGGTCCGAGAGCGCGAGGAGGAGGTCCGGCGCGAGGCCGCGCGCACGGACAGCAAGTGGCGCCGGAAGGGACAGGCGCCGTAACGATACAAATGACACTCGAGGACATGACGCGCATTGGCGCTGTTGTTGTATTGCTTATGATGTACATGTTGCATGATGGCGGGTTGAGGTGCCGTACAACGAGTGGGTGTCCACTCCTGTCTATCTATGTCGTTTACTAAAGCCCGTGGGCAAACTAGAGTAGTTATACACGCGTGCGAGACAGGCTCGCGTCTATGCTTACTGGCCTTGGCGCGCCCGAGCGTGCATGCTCGGGATGCGCGGAACAGGTGGTGGCGGTGTATTCTGAAAGACAGGGTAAGACGTTGGTCGTGACGGGGTCGTCTTGGGGGCAGGGATCGACGACGGCGGCAAGGACGCCTCGGCGGGGCCCAGGCTGCTGCGCCGGGGTACGCGGCGGTACGTGCCGGTGGCAGAGGCGCTGAGGCGACTCTTGCCGAGCGTGCTCGAGCTGAGTGTGTTGCGGCGCGCAAGCTCGCGCTCGAGCGCCTCCTCGTCGATGAGCTCGCCGTCATCCTCGTAACTTGCGCGGGAGACGGTGCGCGAACCTGCTCGTGAGCCCGGGCGAGTTGACTGAGCCGGCACTAAGAACATGGACTCGGGCGACATACGTGACTCGCCGAATGCCGGCGACGACGCACCCGTCCGTGACCCGCTGCGCGACTCGGCGCGCGAGTGTGAGCGCGTGTGGCTCCGGCTTGGCGGGCGTGTGGACGAGCTGTCCGTCCGCCGGTGCGTCCGCGAAGGTGGCCGCATCGACACACTCTCGCTGCGCTGGTGAGAGCGCGAGGGCGGGCGCGACGTTGACACGCCCAGGCCCGCTCGGCTCGCGGTCGATGTCGTGAATCGTGAGGCTTGCGATGAGGCCTGGGGCGGCGCACGGACTGATCGCGACAGTGCTGGGGCAAGCGGTGACGGGATCCCTGGTCGCTGGGGCAGGGACCGGGCTGACTTTCGATCTTGACCGAACGTCGACCGTTCTAACGGAGACGCAGGCTCGCTACGCCGCGGGGCTCCGTGACCGTTAGCCGTCGGAGTGTCCTCACTGTCGGACACTAAGACCCAGTTCGTCGGTGAGAACAAGCCGTCCGGTCCCTTGTCGCCCGCTAATGTCGTCACTGTCGTTGATTTCGAGAGCTGCGACACTCGGCTGTGGGCAGCAGTCGTGGTGTTCAGATTGGCGGACGTGGCGGACGTAGGGAAGCGCCTTGTTCCTCCGACGGTCGACCCTGGCGTTGAGACATTGCGCTTCGACACACGAGTGTTCAGCCGGTCGTCGGTCGCCCTGATGCGTGCCTGGAGATCGTGCAGTAGCTTGAAGCCCTTCGTCTTCGCCGCCTGGTTGGTGCCATTGTTAATGTTACTAACTGCACGCATCGTTCCGGGTGAGGGTTGGTAGCCTAAGCGTTTAGCGGTAGCGGACGTTGTAGTGGACCCGGCGAGGTTTCGTGTCGCGGTCGAACGAGATAGAGCAGGGATGCCAGAATTGGCAGGCGACGATGTGCTTCGCTTGGTCGCTGGCGATAAGGCCGAAATGGAGGGGCGTGCGACCCGGGGCGAGGCCGTGGTGCGTGCCCTCGGCGTAACGCTGGGCGACTGGAGGGACCGCCTGGGGCCAGTAGCCAGTGACTTCTCGGATCGGTGGGTCGCAGTCGACTTGTCGCTTGGGGCAGGCGAATCAGTCTCTGTCCGGGAGGCGGCAGAAGAGGCTCTAGACTGGGTCGGCTCCGCATTCTCTGGCATCGGAGACATCGGGGAGTTGGAGGAAGGGGGTGTAGGGACTGTGGCTCGCGCGAGTTGGTCGCGGAGGATGGAGATTTCGTTGTTGGCATCTAGAGAGTCAACATTCCGCACACAGCCACGGCACTCACCTCGGCACTCGTCCTTGAGACGCTGGTTCTCCTCCTCAACTTCTTGTTTGACAATAACTTCCTGCTCCAGCAGTGTTTTCTCCTCGATGGCACGGTTGTACTTGATCTCCATGTCGAGGAGGGACGAGACGGCGACACTGGACATTAGCCGAGCAGACAATGCGATGACGAATTTCACTCACCGCTCGTTCCGTTCGAGCTCGTCGTTTCCCATCTCCAAGTCACGAAGGGCGACGAGGGTTTTGTCGCGCTCCGTTCGGAGGTTGTCCATCTCGCGCTGCATGGCCGAGATGGTGGAGGAGTGTTGCTTCTGCTGCTGGACAGACTTGGTGCGCCATTCGTCCTTCTCCGTCTCTAGTCGATGGATACGGTCCTTCAGCTCTTGCTGCTTGGCCTCGGTCGCCTCGAGCTCTTTCTCCAGCTCCTGCTCGAGCTCGCGCGATGACGTCTGGAAGTCATCTGCGGTCAGTTAGACGCGGTCCAGGCTTCAAGTACGCACCGAGTTCGGCTCGCGTCTCGTTCAGCAGGTCCACGGCGACTCGGTACTTGTCGCGGTAGTAGCTAGCTTCCTCCTCGGCGTTCTCGAACCTGAATTACCCATCAGCATCAGCTCGGCAAGATGGTATCACGCGAACGCCACTAACGTGAGGTCCTCTTCGTCATTGTCACCGAACATGGCGGGGCTCGCCAGCCTGTCGTCAGTCGGGAACGTCGAAGATGTCGGGGTCGCTAGCGCTGCGCTCGCAGACATGGTGAGTGTCCGCGCGCTCGAGTCGCGCGTGGAGGCAAGAAACCGGGGGGTAGAGTGGCGAGCGGGCGAAAGAGTCAGTCGGCAGGACGCGACAGGGTCACGCGTCAACAACAAGGCAGGGCTGTCTGGGTGCAGTGGGTGCCGGCCAGGGTGGAGTGCCACGGCACCAATTACCGCCGAAACGCCGCGCACCTGGCTGAGAGCTGGGACTTGTCACTCAGCGGGCAGGTGAGCGGGTGAATGGCTCACTGTGGACATCTCCAACACCGTCGCCGTCGTTTGGTCAACAGCAAAATCACTTATTTCGCCGGCCACCCCTCCCCCTCCGCCACCATGAACGCCGACCTCAAGCGAGTCCGCGAGAGCTCGCTCGATGGTGGCCCATCCTCTAGCAAGCGACGGGCAGTGGCTTCCAGCGCTGGTGGATCCTCACCCGCGTCCTCCCACACGGCACCCGAACCCGAAGATGATGGCGTCGAGGACTGGATGCGCGTCATCGAGACGAAGCGCAAAGAGGCCATTTACCGCCAGATGCTTCAGTATCGACGCGCTTACGAGCGGGAACAGGCGCGCGCCGCCGCCCTCGAACGGCAACAGCGTGCTTTCGAAGCCAGCGTCCAAGGATACAAAACCTGCTGGGCTCAGGTAAGCTAAAAGACACGGGAACGCTTTGCGTCTAACGTTTGCAGCTTGTTTCTTCCATTCGTGATCGAGCAGGACGGACAAGTGACCTTCCCGAGGCGCAAGTGATGGATCGTAGGTTTCAACCGGCCGACTGTGCTTCCCTGGCTGACAAAGCGCTAGTCGACCCTTCGTCCCCGCAATCCGAATGGGAGGCTTTGCTGGAGAAGCAGCTCTCGGCCACCATGGGCTTGGTCTCCATGTTCGCTGAGTCTGCTTCTGGCCGTCCAAGCTCGCAACCGGCCTCGGAGCTGGAGAAGCGGGTAACCCAGCTGCAGTCAAAGGTGCGTCCAGAAGCAATCGCTTGCGATACATCTGAAACTTGTACTGACAGGTCTGCAGACTGATGTTCTTGAGGCGGCAGCTTCTCGGCAGCAGGCTGAGATTGATCGATTGCGGGAAGCGCGGGATACAGTTCAGAGCGATCTCCTGCGTGCTGAGAAGCGACTTGATCGACAGCGGATGGAGTTTGACAAGGAGCGGGAGAGTCTGCGGACAGAACGGGAGTCGACAGCTGCGGCTGCCAAACCGATAGCCAACGGTTCTGGACATTCAACGCCGAAGCCAGCGGCCGCCGATCCTGAGAGCAAGGCTGGAAGTCCGCAAGTGGCGAGTTCATCAGAGGATGTGGCGGATCGTGTCACAGAGCTCGAGGGACTGCTTGCTGCGCGACAAAAGCAGCTGGAAGCCGCACAGTCGGAGAACGTCAATCTGACGCAGGAGCTGGATCGGATCAAGGTTCTCGTAAGTCGTGCGATCAGGGCTTCGCTGACGTCAGGCCCATCACCCGCCAGAGGCTGCTCTCCGGGAAGCGCCGTTCTTCCAGGTTTATCTGCAGCAGTTGGCCGCCAGCATCAGCCGAGCAGACGCCGCTCAGGAGCGATTTGAGCAATCAGAGCGGAAGCTGGACCAGCTGCGTGACAGCAACCTCGAGTTCCGCGATGCCGTTCTTGCCGAGTCGCGGCAGGAGGTGGAGACGCTCCGACAGCAAATGTCGAAGAAGGACACCGATCTTGCGCGCATCCGAGGCGCTCGTGACGATCTGCAGGGTCAGCTGAACGAGCGGATCGCCGGTGACAATGAGAAGGAGCGAACGACAAAGGGACTTGAGGCGTTGTGCAAGACACGAGAGGAGCGCATCGTGTTCCTTGTGTCTGAGGTCCGCCGACTCAAGGGTAAGCTGGCTGCGCAGGATGGTGCCGAGGAGTACCTTGCGTTCCTGAAGTCGGATGGTGGCGTCGACGGCGACTACATGAAGAACCTCGAGGAACGCCTAGCGACAGTCAGCGATCAGGTTACAGCCCTAACTGCGCAGATCGAGTCTCTTTCGGCTGGAGAGGCCGCTGCCGCGGCGGCTCAGACGGCGGTTCGCACCGAGCTCGAGTCCGCCAAGCGCCTGCTCCAGAAGTATCAGCGCGTGCTCGGTGAGAATCCGGAAGTTGCGGACGATGTCAAGCAGCTCGCAGCACGCCTGGAGGAGGAGACCGAGGCTAAACGGAAACTGGAGCTCAAGGTCGCCGAGGCTGAAGAGTCTACGAATGCTCTGTACACGGAGGTTGAAGGTCTCTCCAAGCTCTGGGACGGCCTCGAGCAGACTCTGCGCAGCCAGGTGTTCGCCGTCAAAGACAACGAGGCGATGATCAAGGGCTTGCAGACGGACAAGGCGAAGGCCGCCAACAAGTACTTCCAGGCGATGCGCGCGAAGGAGGCAATCGAGGCTGAGTGCAAGACCGCCCAGCGCAGCGTCGACAAGCAGAGCAAGCTTCTGGAGCGTGCGCAGGAGGTTGAGAAGGCTCTCAACAATCAACTTGTGAGTTAGGAAAGATTCGGATAGGACTGACCGTCAGGCTCAGCAGGAGCAAGGCATGACGACGCTCAAGAACGCGACCCTCGAGCTGCAGACGCAGTTGGCGACGATCACCGCGGAAAAGGCGCAGCTTGAACACCGCCTGCAACACAGCCAGAGTTTGCTCAGCGAGACGCAACAGCAGTCGAAGAGCCGCGACTCGCAGGCTGTTGCGGACCGCAACGCGCGCACGAAAGCGCAGGAGGACCTCGAGTCTGCGCAGAAGACAGTCAAGAAGCTGCGCGCGAAACAGGAGACGTTGCTGGCGGCGACCGCTTCGGGCAACGCGAATGTCGCCGCGCAGACGGCGATCGCCGAGCGGGACAAGTGCATGGTGAGTTGGATTGGCTGAGGCGTATATGTGGACTTGGCTGACATATAGAAACTGCTCAAGTGCTCTTGCTGCGACCTCAACTTTAAGCAGCAAGTCATCGTCAAGTGCATGCACACGTTCTGCAAGGAGTGAGTGCTACCCGCTTGTATTCCCAGCTGACAACAGGTGTCTTGATTCACGAATTGCATCGCGCCAACGCAAGTGCCCGGCATGTGGCATCGCCTTCGCGAAGGAGGACTGCCAGACGCTCTACTGGCAGTAAACCATGCCTCGAAACCGACTGGTCGAGTGGCCTGCGAGTCGACGGGCGGCAGACGATCGAAGACTTTGGAACGTCCGAATGTTATTTCACGAGAACATCGTCATTGCGATTCTTTTTGGGCAATGCGCCGTGTGAATGTCTTGTAAATGGCGTGGGCGAGATGCGTCGCTCGCGCCGTACGTACGTAGCAATATGTAGCCCTGTATCTTTCTAGCTGCGAGCTCGAGTTACGCCTAACCACACAAAACCACGGAAGTTGGCAAGTCGGGGACCGTCCACATACGAGAAGTTTGAGATTACCTGCTGACGGCTATGCGTGGAAGTTACTTACCGTGATGTTCCGAGTAGTGTGGTGGGCTCATGATAATAACAATAACAATGGAGGGCAAGGAGAGACTTTCCGACAGGAAGTCCGGATCGGGATGCGACCAGCCGCGAGGGCAGCTCGGACGACCGCATGGAGGATTCCAAGGCACGCCGTATTCAACGGACCGATGCTCCGGCATGCGCCCACATGCTTCACATGTGCTCATGTGAACCAACCAGATTGCCTTCTGTGCGTTTCGATGGACATGTGGGTTCGGTCGTGTCGCATCGTGTCGCCGTGGACGGGGCGAGAATGCGGGGTGGGAACGAGGTAGGACGGGTTCGATGGTCGCCGTGCCGTGCAATGCCGGATGTGATGGGTGAGACAGCTTTGACTGGACGAAGGGCTCGAAGCCGGCGGCGCACGGCGGCGTACGGTAAGACGCGGTGGCGCGGGGCAGCGCGACGGCATCCAAGGCGTCAGCGAAAAGCTGCAGGCAGCTATTGGCCAATAATCTCCAGAGAGCGAGCGCCAGACGTAATGTTCTGGGCAGCGCGATAGGCAGACTTGACCGCTGTGGCTGGGCCGGCTGAGCAGGCTGGGCCGGGAGGATGCGTGGGAGGATGCGAAGATCGCAAGCAGTTGCGAAAGGTCTAGACCCGACGGAGACGGCAGGAAGCAACTGCTTCATACGCCGCAATGCTGACCCTCACGGTCCTCCTAGGCCCTCCTACCCTTCCCGGGCGCACCGGGCGGCCAGTGAGATCAGCGCATCGTCAGTGGCGGCATGAGGGAGGTATACGGCACGCCGACGTGTTCTTATCAGTGCCGTGGTGTGCCGCTCGGCACGCCCGGCGAGCCTGGCGCTCGCGCGGCTCAGTCCCAGGGATGAGCGGCGTGAACGCTCCGATCTGCACTGACTCGCTGAACGCGATATCACGGCTCGCTCACTAAGGGAAGGGCGACCACGCTGGGCCTGGGTGCGAGCATGCGGCATCGGTCAGGATAAGGAGCGGCAGTTGCGTCCTCGTGCTCTGTGGACCAATGATGCGTATGATGCGTTGCCAAGCACGCATCTCGTAAGCCTGTACCTGAGCAGGTGGTGAAGATTTGTTTTGACGCTTTGTTGCTGTTTGTTGTCAAGCAGTTTGATAAGTTATGCCGAAAATGCACCGAGGCTACTGCTTGGGTTGTGGGTCTAAGGCTAGCGCGTCGAGGACTGGAACAGAACACATGGAACGCACATGCGGTAACAGACTAAACGTCGAAACGGCCGAAAGACGGGGTACCTGTACAGTGGAGGTATGCATGCAGGTGGAGCACTCCGTATCGGGCAGATGAACGGCCGAAACATCGCTATGGTGGCATGGCTGCGAGTCACCGGAGCCGCAGAGTAGTGGGATCTTTATGAACCCTCGCTTGCTTTTTCGGCCTTGTCATGGCTTGCGTGATCCCCTTGAGACCTCGCCGCAGCCCTTCCACCCGAAGAAGTTCCTAACCGAAGAAGAAGACGAACATGCTGCGTCATCTCGCTATCTCGCTCCAGCTTGCTCACGTTTTGACGGCTCCGAGGTACACGAAGTATCTCCGTGACAAAGATGAGATCTGCATGCAGACGGTGCGGCTGTGGAGCCAGGTGAAGGTTTACTGGGATCGGAGGGTCGCCACTGAGCAAGGGCAGCCGGCAGCCAGGGCCGTCAGGGCGAAGGTGGGACACAATTGGAATCTACCTGCTGGCTGCTGGCTGGCTGATCGAGGCTCATGCTGACGGCGAGGGGGGAGCGGCGACTGAGCTGGGCGGAGCGAATCTGGCCGCGCTATGTGCTGTGCCAAGGACCCGAAGGGACAGGGCACCCATTTCGGGTCCCCGTTTATCTTCGCCGGCCATATCTTTGCAAGAGCAATCGGTCCCCGCCACTGCGTATCGCACCGCATCCCGTCAGCCGTCAGCACGCAACCTATGCATCTTTTCACTGCCCTTGTTGCTATCATCGTACTCAACTCCATCGCCTGCCCCGTCCTACTCGCCCACACGTCTACGCCTACACTTCTAGTAAGGTTGGCATTCAATAATCGATTCACGCCCAGGGCCTGAGACAGCTCGCTTGAGAATACCGAACCGATACGACCGGCGCGACACCTGACACCACGCGGGGCGAAATCGTCCGCCGCCTTCACCGCACAGTACCGCAATCCTCAACCTTACTGCCGACGTGACCGAAATATTTGTCCGCGCGCCAAGGTGTCATAGTCAATCCAGCATCCAAAGTGGCCACCCAGCACCGCTCCACCATCCACGCATCCTTGACTTGTTGTTCTTGATACATACGCCAACATTGCACCGGCACCGAAACGCCAACCCACTGTGTAACACCGCTTGACTCAGCATCACACTAGCATCCGCAACACCGATCAGCACGAATCCCCGGATACGAGTGTTCGGCGACCTCCCGCCGATCCAGACATTCCGACGAGGAACACTGCTGCAGCGCGTTCCGCCCCTTCTACACCTGCTTACCTGAGTGCATCGCAACACCACGGCCTTGCACACTTGCTCTACCATGCCGTGGCGAACAAGCTCTGGGACGAACACGCCGGCGGTGAGCCGCCCGGCATCGCCTGGCCCGTCGTCGGCCATGGCTTCTTCCGCGATCACGCCCGACGATCCGCTGAATGACTATTTCTCCAACCAGCACACCGCGTCCTCGTCGCAGGCGACTTCCCCTCACCCTCCTCACCAGCCGGTACCCAGCTACCCCGCCGAGACTCCGACAGCGACCATGGGCAATGCGACCAGCAGCGCCTTCCCTCCCGTATACAGCCCCACGATACAGCCGTACCACCCCACTCCGGGCTCTGAGCGCAACCCGGTCGAGATTGTGCTCGACAGCGATAACCTCGTCCTCCGTGGTCAGGGAGGAGAAATGAACTCCGCGTACCTCTCCGGCGCCGTTGTCCTCCGTCTCCCCGAGAGCATGAACGTCAAGGACGTCCAGCTGCACCTTACCGCCAAGGCCAAGGTCCAGTTCACGGACGGCTCAAGGTGAGTTCTCATTCCCGATTTGACCTAATGCCGCACATGCGCGAGGTTTTGTCGCGACAACCGGCGATGAGGAATGCGTTTGCTGGGCAGGCATGGCCGAGTGACCGAGCTGACGAAGCAGCCATTCTTTCACGCACCCGATCCTGACGCACGACTGGTCGTTCCTGCACGCTGCGAACCCATCAAAGAAGACGCACCTTTTGAAAGCCGGGCAGCACACGTATCCGTTCTCATTCACGCTGGACAACTCGCTGCCGTCGTCTATCACGACGCTGACGGGCACCGGCGACATCCAGTACAAGCTGCGCGCAACCGTGATCCGCGCCGGCCTGGGCTTCAACCTCCATGCGCAGCGTCGGTTCAATCTCGCGCGGACGTTCACGTCCGAGGCGCTCGAGTTCAACCAGACGCTCGAGATTGAGAACACTTGGCCCGGCAAGATCATGTACAGCATCACGCTCCCGTTCAAGGCGTACGCCGCCGGCGACAGGATCCCCGTCCAGGTCAAGTTCATGCCGATCGCCAAGGGCGTGCGCGTCAGCTCGATCGTGACGACGCTCAAGGAGTTCACGCTTGTCAACACGCGTGGGTCCGTGAACCAGGAGGAGAAGGATGTGATCATGCTGCGTCACGAGATCAGTGACAACAGGGCGGTGGTCAAGCGCCAAGATATCCTCAAGCCGCTGCACCCGTGGGCCGGCGGCAACCCGGCGGCGTGGAAGCCAAGCAACCACGTGCCAACTCCCGATGGTTCCGAGCCACCGTCGGCGTCGGCGTCGACATCGAATGTTGCCTCAAGCTCCCGGGCCGAGACCAACCCCGATGACCTCATGGTCGGCGATGAGGAGGTCAACACGATCTTCATGGTCCCGATCCCGCCGTGGACGACGCCGTCACATTCCCTGAAACCGGTGCAGGTCACGCACAAGGTGAAGTGGTCGTGCGCGATCACGAACGCGGACGGACACACGAGTGAGCTCCGGTGTGCGCTGCCGATCACGATCCTGGACCACTCTCTGCTGCAGGAGGCACACCAATCGGGCCTGCCCGCACGTAACCTGCTCCTCGGTCTCGCGACGGAGGGCGAGGTGCAGCAGAACGAGCTCCCGTCCTACAGCAACCACGTGTACGACCGTGTCGCCATCGCCGAGGCTGCCGGAAGCAGCGGCTTCAGCGGATTATCGAGCGCTTCAACGCTGCGCAGCGCGCAGAACTCGCCGAACCCCTCGCCGCCCCAGTCGCGTCCTCCTTCTCGTCCTGCCTCCCCAGACAACGAGCTCCCACCCCGCCGACAGCTCACCGACCAAGAGCAGGCCATGCTCCGCTCCCTCGGAAGCGGCAGCTTCGGCTCAACTTCTAACTCTGCGATCGGCTCCAGCAGCGCGTCTCGTTTTGGCAGCCGTGCGGGCTCGCGTGCGGGAAGTCGTGCTGGATCGCGTGCTGGATCTCGTGCGGGATCCCGCGCCTCATCGCCTGAGCGCGAGCACCATGGCTCGCACTCGCACTCGTATCACAACACCCACAGCCATAGCAGCACTCGTCTCGGGTCTCTGTTCCACCTGCCCGGTGGCCTGAAGATGTCCTCTATGATCGGCCGGGGCAGTGCCTCTGGACCTGCGAGCGGACATCACAGCGGGTACGGCAGCAACCACACCTCGCCCGTTCTGTCAGCTCAGAACGGGCACAACGGGAGCTTCAGCTCGCTCCCCGGTGCGGCGGTGAATGCGTTCTCGGGCCGTGAGCCCAGCGTGTCCTTTGCCCCGCCACCGAAGCCGGCGCGCCCATCTGCGCACCGCGCGCCGGCTACGTTCTCGATCGGTGCCGCCAGCGACGGCGAGCTCTCGCGCGTGCCGTCGTACACGGACTCGTCGGAGCCGTTCGTCGTGCCCCTCGACCCGAACCTGCCGACTTACGATGCCTCGGAGGAGATCCAGCGCGCGCGCAGCGACATGGACCTCCGCGCCATGCACGATCGCGAGCACGACCACGACCACCAGGGCAGCCCCCAGTCTGCACACGCTTAGGGACACGTGCCGCACGATATCGGGGTCCTGATCAGAGAGATAGGGAAGGCGGTCAAGGAGAAGGGAGAAGTATTGTATCATCACCACCATCATAATCACCACTGGCACAGGCATGACTAGAAGAGAAGTAGATATATATTGCTATCAATGTAACAACACTTGTCACGAATACCTTCTAGTGAGCGCTACAGAGATTGACTGACCTCTGGCGTAGCTATAGTGGCAGGCACCCGTGAGAAATCTCAATTCTGGAGGGGGACCGGCTCCGACACATGAAGGTCTACGTCGAGCTGTCTCTCAAAGCACCCCTTTTGGGCCATTCCTGACTTTCTTTTGCATTCCTGTGGATTCAGACAGCTCATTGTGACTCAGCCCATGCATAGAACGGCAGTATGAGGTGAAGTGCGCCCGTGCGAGACCTTGAATCTGGAAGAGATGTCGTTGCCACTCAACACCGCGTACACCGTTCTATTCTCCGCCCAGAGCTCATAATCATGCACCTTCAGTACTCGATAGTACACTCTAGCACCGCTCTATTTCTCCTCTGTGTTTCTCAGACTGAATGCATGCATACAAACGCTCGTTGCTGGCAGGGACATCGATTGCAATTGAACAAACGACCGTGGGAGACAATTACTGTAGCAGAGGTGTCCTCCGATCCTCGTCGAGAGTTCCGATCTCAATGGCTGGGGCTCCTGCAGGTGGCAGTTACAGTCAGCCTGCAATTGAGCTCAGTCATGGAAAAGATTCAATCGAGCGGCTGTTTTCGACCTCAAGTGGCCGTCATACTTGCCTATGGTTCACGATACTCGCGCGTTCTCGTACCAGCTTGACGGTAGTCAGGTGTGGGTGTGTCACCCAGTGTGGATCTGCGATCTGCGCTGTGAATCAAGTACGCTCTAACCACCGTGGGAAACATTGAATCTGGCGAAGGCAGTCTCCGGCTTCGAATCGCCTTTGATTGTAAACTTGGCGCGAACAGACTGCCGCTTTCATGTTGCCACATCGCCTGCTGGGTCAGGCGTCTGCCTTTGGTTCATCACAGTTTATGACATTACCCCATGCATAGTATGCATGCAGGATGTTAGAAACCCCAGAATGTTAAAGCTGCAGTCAACCTTTGGGCCTATGCACGCATAACAAGCGCAGTTGCTACTTCTGCAAGAGCGCCTGCAGTCAACGACAGCCGTGGGAGACTTTGAAACTAGCGAAGCTCGTCTCGGACCTCGATTGGGGCAACAGCGCTTACTATTCCTGCCTGCACCCAGACTGACAGCTACTTGCCCTCTACGGTGGTGATCATCCGTGGGAAACGATGAATCTAGCGAAGGCTGTCTCCGGCCCCGAGGAACTTGTCAAGGTATTCTCGCACCTGATGAGCAGTGTTGTCAGAGCATCATTTTGCCACTACTACCTGTGCTGCTCCGTTGAGCGCGTTTCCTCCGTTCTCCTCACTCAATCACGGGAAAGATGGCTGACAAAAGTCTCAACTATCAAATGCTGCCATGATTGTGCATGTATACAGGGCAACTGGCCAAGTAACGCCGGCATAACCTGTGACCAGGAAGCGCAGGATCGTGTGAGACCTTGAAACTAGCGAAGGCCGTCTCTAACAGTGAGTCATACAATGTTAACTCGTTACCCTATTGGACATCTGCCTGATAAATTCAGAGCTACTGGTGCAGCTCACGCTTGCCCTTTAAAATAATAATGACCATGCAGAGCTCCTCGGCATTGAAGGTAGCCATGGGGACAGCTGTGCCTTGTGTGACCACAACCTCGTTCCCGTCAATGTTTGTGTGGCACCTGCCACCCGTACTCACTGTAGCAAACCCACTCAGCAATCGAGAGACACAGGGGGGATTTGAGTGCCGTTGGTCCATCTGGCTCTCTATTACCGGAGAGGAGTAGTTGCCCGTACAAGAGGTTGATATGATCTGATGGGCGATCCAAACCTGCCTGGTGCGTGCCGTCGTGTACCGTTTCATTTCGAGACCAAAATCGCTGAAACAGTTCATTTGATGCCCCTCGCGTCGCACATTGCATCACTGCGTGCGTGCATACATACACACACGCCGACCAGTCCACCCTGCGTCATGTTACAGCCCTTGGTGGGCAAGCTCGCTGGCTCTGCCGCTGAATTGGTTTGCAATGCGGGTGAAGCGCATGAAGCACGTCGTGGCCTCGGGGTCGGTCTCCGGCTGCGTCCGTTCTGACCTACAGGATCTCTGTACCTCTGTTCGTGTCAGGACCCGACGCCTTCGGCAAGCTTCCTATCTGCCGGAGGCGGAAGGAAGCCACTGAACCTAAAGTGTCGGCTCGGGGGAGCGTGGCGGGGAGCTGCCGTGGGGCAGTGCGACTGGTTAGCTCAAGACATACGAATGCGGACAGAAGGCAATGCATCTTGATATTGCGGCTCCGGTTCGGGCTTCTGTATCTGCTGTGTACCCAGTAAGCACGATAACTCTGTTGACTTCAACTAATAAGCATACTGCTGTGTTGGCGTACGTGGTGGTATGACGACGAGCACCGAACAGACGTTGCAGGTGTGGGGTCTCGTCAGCAGAGTACTGCGACCCTGCAGACATGAAGCAAGGTCAGGCAGCCTTTAGGTGTCAGGACTGATGCACACAAAACCCGAACGGCGACGGTTCCTGAGCCTGCAATATCTCGTTCCTTCATATCCCAGTGCCTCGAGCGATGCTGCTGTGCGACTGACAGGTCCTGCGTGTCGAGCACCGCATGCCGAGTGGCCCTACATCGAGTAGAGCCTGGTTGTGAGGGGAGCCTCATCGATTGGTGTGTAATGGGTTTACTGGAAGGAGCCTGGATGTGACTGTCGAGAGTGATCTCGGTGGGTCTCGGGCGCACGCAAGCCAACGACCCGTCACCGAACCCGGAGTCCATTGGGCGTGGCGTGGTGAACGCGGGGGTGGGAAGACTTGCGACGCCGGTTCCTCTGTTTCCTACAGTATGTTCACTATGATAACCCATGCAGCGCCTTCACGTTCGTGCACTCGGACCGAGCTGTGAGCGTAGTCTGAGGGTGCATTTGAGTTCTCCAGCTTGCGCCGGGGGTGTGCCCAGGGCTAGGGATGCAGGCAAAAGGAGGTGAGGGGGCCAAGCGACCCGGTCCCCGTGTTACGTTACTCTGCGGTTTGACCCAGAATTTCAGTCCCACTGCTCGCCAGGTGTCTGGATGGGCAGGACAATGGTAATCGCCGGACCTCCCCAGGATCACAGTACCAACAAAGTTCGTCCGCTACTCCTTGCGGACTGACGTACACGTCCTGCAGCAAGGACGGGCCCAGGCATAAGCGCAGTGGATGAGCAAAGAGTCATTGACAGGGGCTGACATCAGGGCGCGGTTTCAACTCCAACTTCCGGCTGAAGCACACAGCGATGCACCCGATCGACCGACTTTGCTTCGCCCTTGGATACACGACTCAGGCGAGCAGGCAAACAAGTGAGCACACAGGTAAGTCGCCATAGATTGTTCGTCATGCCATGTCGTGTAGACTATACGGTGGTTCTTACAAGTGCGCAGTGCGCGATGCCGATGAATGGAGATACAACTGATTAAGTGATGTTTGATGTGCGTGCAAAATGAAGGGACGAGAGATTGTCGTTCACGCTGATGACGGCGTGTGGTGCTGTTTGTGCTGCCGATTAGTTCCTTTGCTGATCTGCGGCGATGTGGTAACGGTGCGGCTCCGGGCCGGCTTATGCGTGTCGGTGCGATGTTTACTGAACAATGAGGGCGAGGCCAGAGTTGACGCCGTTCGGCCAGCGAACGCTGCCGAAGGGGCAATGGACGGAGTAGGAGCGGACGCAACCCTCGGAAGGAAGCGTCATTGATGGTCCGGCGAGGTGCTCAAAGTCGGGGCGGGGTGTCCAGAGCTCGACCGAGTTGTAGTCGCCCCCGCAGTCGCGCTCTGCGAAGACGTACATCTTGCAGCCCGCGCCCCATTGCCAGGCGTCGTGTGCCAGCGCCTGGCACGAGGAGAAGCAGCCACCCACGGGACCGACGTCAACACAGCCCGTATCCGGCTCGCCGGCGTAGGAGATCGAAGTGGAGGAAGGGCCATGCTCGCATCGAACGCTGAAGTCGTAGTTCTCAGCGGAAAGGGGCACAGCCGCCGCGGCGCCGAGGAAGAGAAGAGAGGAAAGGATCATGTTGAAGGAAGGAGACTGGTAAAGTATGTCAGCTGGAATACGCAACTTTGAGACTCACGTCTGGGTGGGTGAGAAGTGATCTAGAAGTTAGAGAGGGAAAGTGTCATCGAGTGTCGGTGCGGCGAAAACAAAAGTTGAACGATGTGATGTTGGAGAAGGACGAGGAAGAGCGGTAATCGAGAACAGGACAGCGAAAGTAGAAACTCAAGTCTTATGTAGACCAGCTGCACACCATGAGTTGAGGCCGCGGCATGTGCGAGTCGCCGAGAACAGCACCTGTGCGCCGGCATGAAGCCCGTGCCCTCGGGTGATGCCCAGGACATGTGCGTCGTAAGCCCTATCAGGTCGCAGGATCACACAGATTGGGCATGCCAGGCTCCAGGAACTGATCGCCCTGGCAATCCTGGGCAGCTGTACACGATTGTCGGATCCTTGGGTGTGATGAGGAAGTGAACTGCGCGAAAGCTCCCATGAACAGAGTCCGGGACGAGACGCACGACTAGGCATAGGCACGATGGTGACGGTGACGCACTTGCTCTCATGACCTTATTGTCCGCATCAGGCCCGGACAGGCCGGAGGCCCCGGGCCAGCGCAGGGTCGAGAATGGGGGGGGCGCAGTCCTGGGCCCTGTCCTCGATTCCACACCATGAGTACGGCGTTCATCGTCGTACGCTGAGCGACGCTTCATGCTCTACTCTTAAGCGGAGCGAGGTCGCATGGTGGGCTCGGTGGCCCGGATTGTTGTGGGTAGGGGGAACAGGGAAAGTGCAAGGAGAAGAGTTAAGGAGACGTTTCAGCTGTAAGGCCCATCAAGCTCGGGGCTGATTCACACACACCCTTTCCCGTTCTGAATCTTATCCTCGTCCTGGTTCGCTCTCTGCAATAAATCCCACATGCGACTGTCGCGTCGGTGACACCTTGAGCTAACGTAATTCACGTTTCATCCCGGGATTCAGCAGGCAGCCAGCCCGTTGAATGCTTTTAGCTTTACTAATCGCTTGTGCACCTCACACTTCGCAAGAGTACGCCGCCTCATCGCGTGCATTCAACCTGCAACTGCAACCAAGTCAACTGATAGGTAGCATCATACATCGTGTCACACTCGATAGTGCAATGCAAAACTAGCTACAACGAGACCCTCCGGCAGCCGGCGGCCGTGGCGCGCCAACCTCGCCCCTCTCGGCAGGGTGCAGGGCGGCCCTCACTTTTGAACGCCGAGAACGGTGCGAGTCGCACGGATCAGCATTGACTCGCCATTGTTCCTTGGCATCGAATGGAATACCAGACGCGCGAGCACCTCGCCGAATGCGACAATGCACGCGACGACGATAAGCCAGATAATGATCCACGTGATTCGGTGCGTGGCACGCTGGTCGATGTAGTCGTGGATGATTTCCAGCAGGTCGCCAACAACGGACAGACGATCGTTGAGCACCTGCACTCGGGGACCGATCTCGAGATACTGGTTGATCGCCTCGTACAGGGGGTACAGGGACGCCTCCGACCAGAACAGCTCTGGTGTATCAAGTACACCGCTGATGAGGTTCACATCCATGCGCAGTTTGAACAGGCGACCCGTCATCTTGAGTGCCTCGATTCGGTTCATCTGCAGATGACCTGTCGTGCTGAGTTCCTTCGGGAACGTCGAGGTGAGCTCGAGCGACTCCTGCATCGCGCTCTCAAACACGGACAGCTTCGTCGACTGGGCGATGGCGTGCGCAAGCGACAGCTTGAACAGATGCGAACGGGATTTGAAGGCTGATGTCAGTTGGGTGAAATCCAGCAGCGACACTCACTGAACATGTCGTTGTAGATGCGGGGCGACTCTGCATCATCGTCATACTGTAGAGCGTTAGTGAGATCGACAACACGGCCCTACAATGTAGTGGAACTCCTCGATCTCCCAGTCGTCCTCGTTGAGACCTTGCTGCCACACACCGGCGGCTTCACAATCGGCCATGATTTCGCGCTCCTCGTCGGCTTGGAAGCCGAAAAAGACGCTGACGCCATAGGAGAAGAAAACAGCCTCGGCAACCTGGTTCTGCGAACGGTCACGATCACGGCGGCGCTTGGTGGGCGAGGGATACCGCCTGCGAGATGAACGGTGTAACTCAGAGGGCGAGAGGGCGGATGAGGGAACGTGCTCCAGGAAGCCCGGGTGAGTCGGCGACATGTGAGTTCCAGGAATGAGCACACCCTGGCGTCCCTCTTCACCCTGCTGCTGTTCCGGACGCTCGTAGGATGACATGTCCGAGGGCGGCGACATGCTCGTGCCAGCTTGCTGCCCTTCACTGGACGTGGCCGAAGTCGGTGACGTGGGGTCGTCGGTCTCCTTCGAGGGCTGCTCGATGATAGTCTCCATGGACATGTCCACCTCCTGAATGGGCATAGGCTCTGGAGGCGAGTGACTCAGAATGTACTCTGAGGGATCGTGGGGAGCGGTGACTGGCGGGGCGGACTCCTCGGGCACAACAGGGAAGTACTCGTCGTCGTAGCCAGCTTCTTCCGCCTGAGTCATCTGTTCCATCATGGACGTTCCGCCAGGAGACCTCACAGCAGGGGAAGATCGTACGCGCGTTCCAGCTCCGTAACCGGGCAGGAGAGGAAGGTTGTAGACCTGTAGTTAGTTTCATGAGGAGCCAGTTAACTCACAGCGTACACGCAGTCGTCGTACACGCGAACGACACCAACGCCGTGTTCTCGCTTGAGAAAGGCTTGCAGCAGCTTGAGCCGATAGCCCTCTGCTGTGTTATAGGCGGTAAGTCGAGGAAGGCCGTTCTCCTGCCTTTCACGTTTCGTCATCTTCTCTGCGTCGCTCTGCTCATCGTACGGGTTCAGACTCTGTTGTTGACTTCGCGACAGCTGTGTGGAGGATCCGTGATGGGTCAGACTGCTGGAGGAGTGCGATCGAGGTCTACCTGGTCGCTGCGGAGGTTCGACGCCTGCACCCCGTCCAGGTGGAAGGGGCGCCAGCTGGGGATCTTCGGGTAGGAAGACATGCTTCTCAGTCGTCTTCGACGTACGGGCCGGGAAGGACTGCCGGATGGCGCGGCCCGGTGTGCCTTGACCCAGCGGCGATGGTACCTTGGGCGTGGACAGGTTACGAAGGTGCGCTGGCAACGAGGCGAGCGCGTTCGGTCCGCCGGGTGACGAGGAAAGTTGTCGAAGTGTAGAGGCCGTACGCGCGATACCTGGCAGCGTACCCGCCGATCTACGGGGCATAGGGCCGCCAGTAGCACCGGGTGCATTTGGGACAGGCGGGGCGGATTTGGGAGTTTTCCCCAGTGGCCTGGATTGATTTGGCCTAGACATGGCGACGGCGATGACGAGAGACGAGGACAGAGGAGCATGGATTATTTGGATCGGCCGGACAACATCCAGATCACAACGGCCAGCGTCATAGAGGCGCGCAGGGATGACTCCGCCTGCCGCTTGCCGTTCTTGGCGGACGCGGAGGGCGGGGAGAACCACGTGTGTGGCGTATTCGACCCCCACTCTTAGGGCGATCGCAGTGGTGTCATGTCACTGGTGCTGTGCTCGGTTCGGCGTCGACGGCCAGCGCACACGCTGCCAGGTGACCTTGCTCACATTGAGTTCACTCTTATCACCAACATTTCTTCTCGAGCTCGTTCGTTCCTTGGGTCGTTGTACACCGCTTTCACTCTCTCATTCTCATTCAGACATACCATACCCATCGTTCTTACCCGACCGCGCGTTCGCACCGCCCACTTCAACACCACTCACTAGACACCAACCCATCAAACCGGCGCCATGGCCTACGTCGCCGTCGTCAAGGCGCTGTACGACTATGCAGCCCAGGACCCAGAAGACGAGATCTCATTCAAGGAGGATCAGGTCCTGTATATTATTGAGAAGGGCGACGATGAGTAAGTCGGCCCTGTCTGCCTCACAGAGCTCGAGCTGACATCGCTTTCCTTGCGTTTCGCTTCACGTGTCTGCATATGCCCCGAATTATTCAGATGGTGGAAGGCTAAACTCAAGGAGGACGGGGATGCAGAGGGAACTATCGGATTGATTCCCTGCACTTACGTTGAAGAGGTGTGTTAGCGGCGGAGAAGCGTCAAGCTAACGAGCAGATCCCCGCGATCAACTCGACCCGTGCCCTGTACGAGTATGAGTCAACATCTCCTGAGGAGCTATCGATGGCGGAGGACGACGTTCTGCATGTGTACGCTGAGGAGGACGAATGGCTGCTTGTGCGGGTAGAGGGTGGGGACGAGCGGTTGGGGTTTGTCCCCAAGAACTACTGCGAGCCCCTGGAGGCAGCGAATGAGGTGGGGGTGGAGGGCGCTTCCGCATCGGCTGCAGAGGTCGAGGCGCAACGTGCAGCCGAGGAGGAGCGTGCAGCTGCCGCCGAGCACCAGCGCGAGCTCAAGCGTCAGGACAAGCTGGAGATGTGGTCGATCTCGGAGGTGGAGGGCAGCCTGAAGAAGAAGGGCACTCTAAGCGTCGGTAACGGTGCGATCTTCTTCGCGTCCGAGATGGACAAGGTGAGTTCACGTAGACTGCAGTTGAACTGACTTCCAGTCTCCGGTAAAGCAGTTCCCCATCGAGGATCTCACCTATGTTGACCGAACGGCGTCAAAGGTCATCAACCTCACCATCGCTGCCCTCGGTCAGCCTCTCGTGTTCAACACAGGGTCGCCTGGAACCGCGGAGGAAATCATTGCCAAGCTCAGGCAAAGCAAGGAGGCGACGGGCGAGACCCTCCAGGTATCCTCCAACGCCGGCAGCGGAGTTACGTCCGAGGATGACGACAATGTTTCTCCTCCCGCTGAATCGAAGTCGGTGCGATGGGCTGAGGACGCCGCTGTCCCTGCTGCTGCTGCCCCAGCTGCGGGTGAAGAGGTCTGTGTGGTTCTTTACGACTTCGAGGCCGGTGGTGATGATGAGCTCACTGTCTCCGAGGGGGAGAACCTCACCATCGTTGAGAAGGAGAACGATGAGTGGTGGCTCGTCCGCAACTCCCGCGGTCAGGAGGGTGTTGTGCCGGCTCAGTACGTCGAGATCGCCGAGGACGGTGCGGCTGGCGCGAGCCCCGCTCAGAATGGACACGCTGCGGCCGCCGCTGCTGCTGCTGCAGCTGAGGCTGCTCAGCGTGAGGAGCAGGCTCGAAAGGCTGAGGAGCAGCGTCACGCTATCGAAGCCGCTGCCCGGGAACGAGAAGCCCAGGAGGCTGCCGACCGTGCGATCGCTGAGCAGGTCGAGCGCGAGGAGCGTGCCAAGCGTGAGCGCGCGCTTCAAGCCCACCAAGACGAGGAACGCCGTTTGCGCGAGATGGAAGCTGCCAAGCGGTGAGTCTTAGCTAGCAGGCATTTAAGCTGACAGAAGACGTGAGGCTGCTCGCCGCATGGAGCCGCCTAAGGTCAGCAAGCGCCCGTCTGCCCAGGACGTCGAGGTTGCTGCCCGCAACCTGCCTAGCGGCAAGAGCAAGGGTGCGCCTGAACGACCCCCGAGCGAGAACAACCGACCTAAGCCCAACCCCGCGCGAACTCGTGTGTGGAGCGACCGAACGGGCCAGTTCAAGGTCGAGGCCGAGTTCCTTGGCATGAACGGGAACAAGCTGCGCCTGCACAAGATGAACGGCGTCATCATCGAGGTTCCTATCGAGAAGATGTCGCCCGAGGATGCCGGCATGATCAGGAAACACATGGCCCGCCGGGAAAAGCACAGGTCCTCTGCGCCCGTTGACGACGACGATATTCCTCTCGCGAAGGCCCAGCCTCGCCGACCCTCTCAGCAAGTCAGCCACGAGTCGCACCACCGGCGGGAGCGCTCACAGCGCCCGCCCAAGCAGCATTTCGACTGGTTCGCGTTCTTCCTCGAAGCTGGCTGCGACGTCGACGACTGCACGCGCTACGCCTCGAACTTCGACCGCGACCGTATCGACGAGTCGATTCTCGGTGACCTCGACGCTCCGACCATGCGGTCACTCGGCCTCCGTGAGGGTGACGTGATCCGTGTGCGCAAGGCGATTCAGGCCAAGTACGGCAAGAAGACGCCCGAGCAGCAGAGCCAGATCGACCAGGACGAGGAGTACGCTCGCAAGTTGCAGGAGCAGGAGAACGCCGGCAAGGCGCCTGCTGCCCCCACACCTGGACTGTTCACGGGACCCGACGGCAAGCTCGCCAACAACACCCGCCGTGGGCGACCGGAGCGTAAGAACACCGTTGGAGCTGACTCGGTCGACGGTGCTGCCCTCACGGCGGCTACCGAGCAGCTGTCGAAGACTTCGATCTCGCCCGCTCCCTCAGAGCCCGCACGCAAGCCGTCTCCGCCACCGGCGGCGCCAACCCCTCCCCCTCCCGCCCCGCCCGAGAAGGAGGTTGATCTGCTGAAGGAGGAGCCGCCAAAGCCGAAGTTCAGCTTTGACGATGATGCTTGGACGATCAAGCCTACGGCCAAGCCTGCGTCGCCCGCTCCTCCCCCTGTCTCGACGCCGTCTCCCGCACCCGCGGCCAAGGCGAACAGCACCGACGCGCTGCTTGCGCAGATCCAGTCCATGCGCCCTGCCACCACCGGCCCTCCCCCTGGCGGTAGTGATATGGCTGAGGCCGCCCAGGCTGGTGTCGCCGGCCGCGCGGACCTGCAGCGCCAGGCGAGCAACATGCCTCCTCCGTCCGCCTACGGTCTTGGGGCTGGCAACAACACGACGCCGATGAGCCAGCTCCAACAGCAGCAGCAACAGCAGCAGCTGCAGCCGCAGATGACGGCGATGAACGGGCCCCGCGGCCCGCTTGCGCCGGTCGCGTCAAACGAGGCGCTCCTGAACCCGCTCCAGCCGGCGCGAACGGGCTTCGTGCCGACGCATCAGACTGCGAACAACATGATGCCGCAGCAGACCGGGTACATGTCCCCGATGTCACCCCCGGGAATGTCTCCCGGTATGTCTTCCGGCGGCTATGGACCGCAGCCAATGCAGCCTGCATACACGGGCTTCCCTGGCTTCCAGCAGCAGGCGCAGAACTCGTCTTTCAACGCGGTTGCGAGCATGCAGGCGCCGCCGCCGAGCATGCCTCAGCAGCAGCAGCAGTCTGGTTCCGGTGACCAGTTCGCGCCGTCGAACATTTTCTCGGCGATGAAGCGGACCGACTTCAGCAAGAACGAGAACGAGAACCCCCAGCCGTCAAACAAGTACGACGCGCTGCGCCCGCTCACGACGGGCTACAACGGCAGCATGCAGCAGCCCATGCAGACCGGCATGATGATGCAGCCCACCGGCATGATGGGCAACAACATGGGCATGGGTATGGGCATGCAGCAGACCGGCATGATGGGCATGGGTCCCCAGATGACGGGATACAACCCTTACATGCAGCAGCAGCAGCAGAACCCGTTCGGCTACTAGGCGATTGGCGATTGATTGTAGAATTTGTACAGTGATGCAGGGCTTGAAGATCTGAGCATAGTGCAGCACGTTAAGAGTGCAATTAACATGGTATCCATACAACACAGTGAGCAGTCTTCTAATCCTCGAAGTCCACGGCGGCCACAAGCCAGACACTCCCATCCACATCGTCGACCCACCCCATTCCCTCGCGCATGACACAGTCGCCGAGCGCCGTCTCGGCTCTGACCCGCGTCCACCCCGTTTTCTCCTGTATGCCACCAGCGGTCAGTGGGCCGCCAGTCTCAGAAGCCAGGACGAGGAGCATGCTCTGGTCCGTATCCAGTTCTCTCGGCACAGTGCGCACGTACGTGACGCCGCCAGCCTCCGTCACTCGATATCCGGCATGCAGCGGCTCCAGCGTGTCGATCGCCTTCCGTATGTCTTCCTCCGTGATCTCCTCCCTAGCTCCTGATCCCGTATCCCTCATCTTCCTGACTCTCTGCGTGAGTTCTCCCAACTCGATGACACCTCCGTTTCTCTCTCTCGTAGAGACGCAGACATCGACGACCTGCAGAGCCAGGGCGCACGTCCATTCCCGCAGCCCGAGGCTGTCCGCGAACCAGGACGGTTTCGAGGACCCACTGGCCGCGAGCGGGTCGATGCCTATTGCGGCGCACATGCGCTGGAACTGGTGTCGGAAGGCGGGGTCGCGACGAATGGCTGCGCCGTGCAGCGAGGCGAAGCGGGATAGTTCCTCTCTGAAGGAAGCGAGGGAGGTCTCGAGCGAAGTCAGCTGTTGGCTTGAGAGGGTCGAGGATAGTGCCGAGTAAGAGGACGCAGTGGCCGTATGGCGCTGCAGGGCGGAGATGCCAGCACCCTTCCTCATGTTGCCGGGCTACACCAGGGGGAGCGTGCTGGGAGACCGGGCAGCGATACGGAGGAGTGTTGGAGAGATCCAGCTAGCCTCAGAGCACTTCGAAACTGCTGGCCGTCGACGAGCGATCTGCAAGTTGACTGTTCAGTTTAAGCAGACAGGCACTTGCGTTCAGCTCAGGATCGTGCCGACTGTTGACAACCACGCGGGCACCAGTGGGCTCAAGCTAACGTCCGCTGTCCGCAGCTCTGGTCGGAGATTATGTCTAGTCGGCGCTGGAGATTCGCCGGACAAGTTCGCGGCAGTAAAGAGCTTGCAACTCCGAGGCAGAGGACTGGCGTCGTATAACGTCTGATAGATCGATGGACTGGGAACGTGATGGACCCAAAGACGCTTGGGCGATCACGCTTCTGTCTGTCGGTTGGTCGTGTCGAATGGACTCGGCGTGTGTTGTCGCGAACGTCGGCCGCGAGAGCGTATGGGAGAGTGCGGAGAGTACGGAAGCGATGGGTTAGAGTTGAGGAGAGGGAGACAGAGGCTGGTACGGTCTGATGCCAGATGCGTGGCTGGTGGAGGTGGGTGGAGGTCCCAGTGCCTAGCTATGTGGGTCGAATGCGAATGCAACGGACGGCGAAGGCGTGCCTGGGTCCGACAGCCGTATGCGTTGCACTCGTTGGCCACCCTACGGCGCTCGTCGTTGGTGCCCTTGGCCATCACCCTGGGCTAGGCTCAACGTACAGGTGGTCTGCCCCGCAGCTCACCCCGCGTACCTGTCCTCACCGCGATCGTATACTCCAGCGTTGACTCGTCGTCTCGCCTATACGCTTTAACACCTACCCCTCCCGTCGAGCAAAGCTTGCTGCTTCACCAGTCGCGCCGCTCTCGCTTGCGAAGAGAGAGCTCCCGACTAGCTCAGCAGCCAACCACATCGCCGCCGCTCTCCGCATACCAGCGCTGTTTCAGGTTTGACCACCACAGCAAACCATCACTGGTACCGCACCTCAGCCAATTCCCAGTCACAAGTCACCTGTCATCTGATCTCCTCGTTCCTACCTTATCCGCAAGCACACAGCAGCGTCATCGCCAACCCCTCCTTGCTGCCGCATCTGCAACTGCGATACAAGCTTGACTCATCGCTCCTCCATACCATCGCTCATTCGACTCCCGCCCCGAATCATATTTCGAATCAGATCTCATCCGCCTTCGACACGAGCAGCTTTTGGTCAACCTCACTCTCTTCCTCCAGATCGCGCCGCTCCGTCCACTGCCGCATCGCATATCGCGCTCACCTCCAGCGAAACTTCGGAATAAGGCAGCAGACAGCACAGAGATCTCATTTTGACTCCTACCGCGACGCCGGCTCAATCTTCACAACGCCGCACTGTCTTCCCTCATCGTGATCCGCTGCTTCTACGTCATGCTCTGAGATGTCGTTTGAGGCTCGTCCGCGCTCCTTCTCGGGAGGCGCGGCTATCCTGCCAGACCTGCCGTACGCTACCGAGCCGACGTCTATCACTCCGACGCCGCAGCAACAGCAGCAGCAGGCTCAGCAAGTGCAGCAGGTTCACCAGGCGCTCCTCCTCCAGCAGGCGCAGCAGCTCCAACAGCAGGCGCAGCAGCTCCAGCAGCAGCAACAGCAACATATGACGCACCAGCGGAAACTGTCTGCGCCCTCCCCCCGCCAGTCTCCGCGTCTCCGCCAGCCTGCCCTCCCAGCTTTCACCAGCATCAGTGGAGCTCCGGACGGGCCACACCTTCCCGTCCTGTCGTCGATCAAGCTCGCGCAGTTCAGTGACAGGCGGAACTCCAAGTCTGCGCCATCGTCGCCGATGGGCAAAGCACAGACGGCCGGGCTCAGTCCGCTCACAACGATCCAACCTCTCGACATCGGCCAGGAGGCGCACACAGGTCTGCCAGGCTCACCGTCACAACAACAATCACCTCAGTCTCATTTTCCCAATGGTCACGGCCCGTTGCACGCGAACACCTTCCCTCCTCCGCTGCAGCAGCAGCAGCAGCGCTTCGACCCTCGCCTCATGCATGCCCCGCAGAACCCGGTGGTCGGTAGCGTGAACGTCTCGCCCGAAATTACACTGCGTGGATTGGCGCCGGGCCAACCGGTCGTGCCGCCTAATGCGCAGCCGGGCGGCGCGATGCGTTTCCCGATGGGCGCCCACGGAGCAGCTGGCGCGAACGGGGCCGGGGGCGTGCGCGGCGTGTCCCACTCGCAGCCGTCGGTGCCGTCAGTGCAGGCACGGCGCCCCATGGCACCGATGGCGCCGCGAATCAGCTCGCAGGCGTCCAATGCGTCTTCGGATGACACCGAGGTGGATTCGGACTCGACGTTCGTGCCGGGGCGCATTCGGTCGCAGCAGAACCGCTCTCGCTCGCAGCCTGATCTGCAGGCGCTGCGGTCGAAGGCAGTAGAGCGCTGGGCGACTCAGCAGGACCAGGAGCGGCGGCGCGAGGCCGCGCGCACAGAGGGAAATGTGGTCAGGCGACGGAGCCAGGGACGCAAGACACCGCCGATTCGCGCTCAGACGCTCACGACGCCGCTGAACGCTTACTCGTCGTCGCGCTTCTCACCTCGCCTGCCCGCACCGCACCTCTCTCCGCTGACGACTTGGACGCCGGGCTCCGGTACCGGTGGAAACAGCAGCCAGGAGAGCTCCGATGCCGAGTCGCTGGTGCTCCACAGCCCACCAGGTGGTATGACTGGGAGCGAGGACGCGGACGACGACCTGGACGGTGACTCGCTGTCGAGCGGGTCGATCTCCTTCAGCCCCCGCACGCGGCGGCGGCAGCGTTCGCTTTCGATCGGCCAGCCGCGCTCGGCTGCGGCACTCGGCCTCGTCTTTGACAGCACGCACAGCGAGGAGGACAGCCCACGGATCGTTGACATCCGCGCAGCCAGTATCGAGGCTCGCTTCCAGCGCTCGTCGCTGATTGGGCTACGCCTCCTCGCTGTCGTGCCCGCGCTCTGGGGCTGCGCCGTCCTCGCCCACGCCCTTTGCACCGGATACCTGTGGGAGGACCCGTGGCCGTGGGGCGTCGACTTCAGCCGCGAGCAGCTCGACCGCCTCGTCCAGGGCAACATTACAGAGGGCGTTAAGCTCCCCGTGCACCGCGGCGACATGCTGCTCGCCATGGCTTGGGTAAGCCCGTCCTTCTGTCTTAGCTAACGCCCAGGCAATGCTCACAGCCCATTTCTGCTTCTACCTCACGAACGGTCTCACGTATCGATGGCGCAGCTACTACTCCCTCCCCTCGACCGTCACACGACTGGTGTCATTGCAGTGTCTCTGCTGGCCGGCGACGTACCTGACGCTGTGGTTCCTGGGTCCGACGCGTCCACTGCTCGCGTGGGTGTGCATCGGCGTGACCACTGGCGGCTCGCGCAGCATCCAGATGTGGGTCACGAGTAATGTACTCCAGGAATCCAGCAGCCCAGGCGACGTGACGCCGGGTCCGTTCAGAGGTAAGACGGTCAGCCCGAAGCCAGCGTTCCGTCCGCCGCCAGAGGGTCTCACAGGCTGGAAGGTGTTCACGTGGGGCCGTAAGTGGGACTGGGACGCTGTCGCGTACAAGGTCGGGTGGAAGATTGGCATCCTCCTCCTGGCGACGTCGGCTTGGCTCTTCTGGCGCATGAACGAGGCTGGTCTTGCCCTCTAGGCAAGGGCGAGCAGTCGGAGCCGGCAGTCGCGGCCAGCCTGAAGGAACATTGTGAACCCAACGACCAACGAGTCTTACTCGTCCACCTACACAACGCAGTTCGGTTACCAACCAACGACCAGCAACAATGATTTCATCTCATCGACTTCCATAGATCCAAACGAAAGTGACAGGATCAGTTAACATCCCACGTTGTAAGCATGCCCATGCATTTTGCCTTATCACCTGCGACTGACCTCTGTCCGAGGCCCGACACCGTTGCTTGCGCATTCGGTTCAGTGCCTGCGGTGATCTGACCATGCCCGCGTCGCGACTGTGGTACAACCGGCACAAGTTGCGTAACATCGTTATCCCGCATGTCCCCAAACCGATGTCGATACAGGTCCGACTCCGCCCTCGCCGACGAGTGTAATAAGAAGCCGAGTCTCGCTCCGTAACGATGGCAACAGGGACAGATGATGGCCCGAAGCGGACTCCGAACACGCGAGACGGTGCGCGGGGGGATGGGGGGGGGGGGGGGCTGGAGCTGGTTTGACTCGTCCCGAGACGAGCTCTGACTGTCATGAGTCTCGGTCCCTTGCAGGTCTCTGTTGCAGAAGCCAGAGTGTCCAACGCCAGTGACAACTCCACTGCCAGTCAAGAGGATGGTCGCTCGAAAAGGTATAAAAGGGGCCTCTTCGTGTCCAGAATTCGACAACAGCAAGCTACTGAACTGCTTCCTCTTCTGCTAGCACATCCGCAGTCGCTCACTCAAGCTACTTTCACCTTATCACACCGTAAAGCCCCTTCTTAGCCGGGTACTGACAGAAGTGATTTATCATCGGATCGGACGCGATGATCTTCAACCAGCTTCTCCTCGCACTTGGCCTGCTCAGTCTCGGTGGCTTTACCCTGTCTTCTGACGCCTTGCGGGGTGAAGCGGTGAGGAGAGCCCTGGATGATACGATGCAGAGGTATCCCGGCAAGAACGTCTTCATCTACCACGCAAACCACGGCGACTTCAGCTGGGAAGTCGCGAACGCGATCATCACTGACAGCGGCTCCAGCCTCGGACGGGAGCAGTGCAATACGGTTGTTTTCGAGGGTTGGGGCCGTCTTGAGAACAAGGGAGATGACGGGTACGAGAACTGGGCGTTCGGGGGCAACTGCAACCAGGATGGCAAGGTCGCCACCTGCTACTGAGCGGCGCCACTCCGTCTGGGCCGGATGAGTTCACTTGTTCGGTTGCCTCTGAACGGATCTATTGGTAGGAAGTAGGAAGTAGGAAGTGAAAGAATGCAATGTGTCGACACAATTTGTGCAAGCAAGATTGAGCGCAAGTTGCCTCGCACTGAGAATTAAGCTTGCAACTCTTGAAAACAAGAGCACGTCTCGGCACCCTTTCTTCAACTGCCTCAAATGCATACCGAGTACCCTCGTTAGCAAATTACCGATCTCCCTGCATACGTCCGTCTTCAGAAACGGAGCCGGCGAAGCACATTTTCGATTGAACGAACGGCGAGACTGTTGTCACCTTGCAAGAGGAGGGGTACACAGCTCAGGCCACTTAGCTCAGTTGGTTAGAGCGTATGCTTAACATCTTGCGAGATTTACGCATAAGGTCGGCGGTTCGACCCCGCCAGAGGTCATCTTTTTTGGCTCTCGTCGTGAGGCAGTCGAGTCAGAGAGCGCGGAGGAAGGGGAAGGGAGAGAAAATTGGATTTGAGTGGTCGAGGTGGCAAAGACGGAAGGATGCTGAAGGTGTAGATCAACGCTAGCGTGCTAGCGCCTTACTCCGTGATTAATGCGTGTCTGAGGGGCATGGTCATCGCGCAGTGGGATGTTCCTCAAAGCCTCCCACAGTTGCCCTCCCGTTTGCCGTGAGAGACCTGCAACAGTGCGTGCATGCTGAACGCAGACACAGCACACGGTTTATCGTGTGCGTCAAGCTTCCGATGTAGCAGGCGCCACAATTGGAAACGGGTGCGGCGAAGATGGTCATAGGCTGTATTGCTCGGTTCTTGCTACGGCAGTTCGTTCAACGCTCCCAGCATGGGCCATTCATTTGCTTTAAGCCTGATAAGACGAAAATGACTGTACAGAACGCAGCGATGGGGTGCTACGGCAGTGGGTCGGTTTCTCCATTGCGTGTTCACCCAAGGTCGGAAACAGCCTCTGCTAGATTCATACTTTCCCACGGATGATCCGGCAGCGCTCGTCGGAGAGCCAAGCCATGAAAGTCGCAAAAGTGGGCTGCAGAGCAATCTGACAGGCCATTGAAGACCCTAGGAAGTCTGATAGGCAGTGTGAAGGGTGCAGCAGAGGGGCACTGGCAGGCAGTTATGGGATGTTGCTGCCACACGCCCGGCGGGTGCGAGAATATGTCGACAAAGTATTTGATGTCGAAGACAGCCTTCACTAGACTCATTCTTTCCCACGGGCGCTCCCACCGTAGAGCACAGTGGCGGTCATTGGTTAGTGCGAGCAGGAATGTAGGCGCTCTTTGCTCGATCAAGGTCGGAGAAAGGACGGCCACTACCTGTGGCAGCACACACGCTGCCCAGTTGTCGCAACCTTTCACTCACGAGTGCTCTGGTGGCACTCATGGGCATCAGAGCCCTCGCACCAATCTGGAATCGAGGTCGGAGGAAGCCTTTCGCAGATTCGTTGTATCCCACGGTCACGCAGAGCGAGTGATCGAGTGCCACAAACCTCGGTCACGCACACTCAGACACACTCTGCATACAAGAGTCGCAATCTGCTCGCACAGGTCTGGACTATCCGCAGGAATCGAAGTCGGGGGAAGGCTTCGCTAGTTTACTGTCTCCCACGGTCACTTCCACCGCGCGAGCGTCAGAAATGCGAGGTCAGCATTGTGTGGCATCATAGCTTCGCTTCCTGCTGCCGCTGTAGTGGTCAGGGGTCGAGGCATGCATGGCAAGTACATGCATTCTACGCTATGGCGACCTCCTGCGTCGTACATTGCAGCCAGCTGGTTACCGAGCAACATGCCGGTGAATGGTAGCAACAGCGGACGAGACATCCTCAGACCCGCGGCGATGGCAAGGTTACGATCTTCTGGACATACGAGGTCGGAGGACACCTTCGCTAGATTGAAGTTGACCCACGGGCACCCTCCCTCCGCACTGCGCGAACACACACCCCGACTTTCGATCTTCCACACGCCCTTAAAACATTCGCACTCACGTACACTGGGGTCATATGCGACTCGCACTGGCCGGGAATCGAGGTCCGAGGAAGGCTGCGCTTGTTTCATAGTCTCCCACGGGTGCACGGTGCGGAAGATTTTGAGCCCGAGTGCCACCAGCGTCATACCAGGTCCACACGCGCGTTCGTTTTACGTGTACACACTCGTCACACAAGCCGTGCTCTGCCCGCACTGGTCCAGACCTCGCTTGGGAATCGTGGTCGGAGGAAGGCTTTGCTAGATTCGTTGTCTTCCACGGTTGCATGGAGTCAGGCAGTGTTGAGCCTTGCCCTGGGACCTGCTGTGAGCTGCGTGACGCCCAGCGAGCGCTCAGCATCATCCTTCCTGCTTCGTCGCGTAACATGCACGAAAGGTCCTGAATGCATAGGAGGCTGGGAATGCTGCTCATCTAGTGTTGTATGGATGACAAAGACTTCGAGACTCGTGGCTGGTGATACTGCTGAATGCTATGCTTGATGGTGGTTTCGTGTTGGTGCTGTCGTTACATGTGACTTCTTGCTGCTCCTGCGCTTCACTTCTTCTTCATGCTACGCACGCTTCGCATTCTACGCGCTCTCCGGCTCGCCAACCTCAAATTTGCTGCGCGACCGGCCTCTCCGGATTCCAGACGGCTGCGGTTGCGGCTGCGGTGAGTGATGCGGCGAGTGCCGGATCAGCGGCTCGTCGTCCGTCAGCGCGTCGGGGCTCTTGATGCCGAGGTCGGCAAGCGAGGTCGTGCTGAGGTGGCGGATGAGCGGGCGCAGCGAATCCACAGTAGCATTGCTGGCTGCGCGGTTGCGCCGCTCCGCCATCGACGAGTAGATCCCCTCCGAGACTGTGTCCTCCTCCTCCTTCTTCGGCGTAGCGGCCGTCATCGCCAATGCAGCCATGCCCCCAACCGTTCCGAACAAGCTCATCGAGCGGCGCACCGATGACCGCGACGACGAGCGCCTATGCCGCGGCCCCGGGACGATCTGCGAACCGGGAATGCCGGAAGCTCCTGAAGAAGAAGACACGGCCGACGCGACGGACGCCGCGGAACGCACGGACGCATCGGACTCTAGCCGTTTCCGTCCGCCGATGCGCGGTGACCGTCCCGCCTGCGCTGCCAGACCGAGCTTCGACTTGATGACGACAGGCGAATCCTCGTCGTCCGAGTCCTCGATCACCTGCCGCTTGGCAGCGTCCACGTACAAGTCCTCGTCAGCCACACGCTTGCCCTGGGACATGTTGACGTCAGCCGGAGGCTGCTCGGCGAGGTGGTGGCTCTGCTGTTGCCGCTGCTGCTCGAGCTCGGCAAGCATGTCCTGCTCAGCCATTCCTCGGACCTCGGCCCGGTACTCGACGATCTCCTTCGTGAGGGCAGCCTTAAGCTCCTCCGTCGTCTCAAGGCCCTCCACTTGCTCCCACTGGTCGAAGGGCTCGCACGTCGGCTCGTCGGATGGGTCGTGGTAAGCGCCGACGTACGGGTGCTCTAGCGCCTGCGTCACGTCGATACGCTTCGAGGGATCGAAGGCCAGTAACTGAGCGAGGAGGTCGAGGGCGGCAGGATCGGCTCCCGGAAGCACCTCGGCGAAGTCACGCTTCTCGCTGTGGGGTAGGGTGGCCATGTACATGCGCGCCTTCTCGGACGACATGCGCTGCAGCGTCTCGTCGTCCGGGGTACCCAGCACGTTCAGGATGAGGTTGAGCTGGTCGACGTAGTCCTTGCCCTTGAACAGCGGCTTGAGACCGAGAAGCTCGCCGAGGATGCACCCAATCGACCAGACATCAATGGCAGCCGTGTAGCGCTTGTTCGATAGCATAATCTCGGGCGCACGGTACCATCGTGTCGCAACGTCTGTGAACAGTCAGTTGTTTTGTTTCTGAAGCGGGAACAATCAGTCCCACGGGACCGCAGGCGCTGCGCAGTGCTGCGTTGCACACAAGCGTGTTTCACGTTAGGGTCCCACGAGGCTGCACTCACACTCCGTCATCCTGAGCTCCTCGTTCTGGGGAGCCTCGCCCGTGGCGGGCTGGTACCCTCGTGCGAGTCCAAAGTCGCAAATCTTCAGCTCGCAGTCGCTATTGACGAGAAGATTGCCCGGCTTCAGATCGCGGTGAATCACGTTTGCCGAGTGGATGTACTTGACGCCGCGGAGAAGCTGGTAGAGGAAGAACTGAATGTGCAGGTTGCTTAACGGCTGTCCACTTCGCACGATCTGGTGCAGATCCGCCTCCATGGGTTCCATGTAGAGGTAAATCTCGTTGTACCCGTCCCAAACATTGTCCAGATCAATCAGACCGGTCAAGTTCTCATGTTCTCCAAAGTGTCTCAGCAGCGTGATCTCGCGGAGCGCCCTGCGCGCCAAGATGGGTTTATCGAAGACTCGCGTGATGCACTTGATGGCGACCGGTTCTCCGGACACCGTGTCCTGAACGGACACGACGAGGCCGTACGCTCCCTGTCCCAGGGGTCGAAGTAGGCGCCATCGGTCCGGGACGTGGAAGAGGTGGTTCATCGCGTGAATCGTGTGGTAGCCCCTGCGTTCAGTCAGCACAACTAGCACAAAAGTGAATTACGCAATGGTAACACGGAAGTGTGTAGAACAGGGACCGGGACGTGTGTACTTACCGTTCGGCCAGTTTCCGGTCCGACAGAGGATGCTCATCCTTGTCCTCCTCGACCATGCCTCTCCTAGCCGCCTGCGCCAGCATGCTCGCGCCGTGGGTGGTCGCTGGCGTTCCTCGGCCAGACGCAGTCGTCGACGTAGCGGTGCCGACTGCATCGTCTCCAACGGGCGTCGGTGCGGCACTCGCAGCGTGTTGTGATCCGGCTCCACTAGCCGGCATGCTACTGCCGGCAGCAGCCGAAGCGGGTGACAATCGCACATTGGGGACGGCCAGGTCGCTGTTGCCACTTGGTCCGAGCTCGCCTGCTCCCGCATCACGCGCCTCGTCAGACCCGGACGCAGAGGCGTTTGATGGACCATCTCCACTCTCCAGTTCTGCCGGGCTAGGGACCTCGGAGCTCGCGGCGGTGGAGCCAGTGGTCAGGCTCGCCGTCGTCGCGGGAACAGTCGATGCGCTTTGCGGCCGGGCAGAGGGAAGGGCCGCGGCGATGCCATCAGCGGCAGCAACAGCCTTGGCGCGACGGGGGAGGACCGCCTTGATCGGCGAGGTCGTTGGCGGCGCCGGGGAGGCAGGAGGGCTGATGGCCGTAGGCATGGTCGGGGTCGCGGCCGAGGCGTCGTCGTTTTCGCCTATGATGAACGTTGTTGGAATGGGTGTTGTTGGTAAGATGGACTGATATGTCACGAGGTGAGTTGATGGAAGGAAGGTTAAGGTCGATAGGCGATCGGACCAATGCCGACGAAAGCGCCGGCGGGACGAGGGGAAGAGGGGAGGAGTTGCGGCAGGGTCGAATCGAATCGAATTGGGCGGTGTGTCGATCGTTTGGGGGGGGGGGGGGGGACAGAGGAGTGGGCGGGGTCGTGTATGATTGCCGGCAGCGGCGTGCAAGACACAAGATAGAGACGTGAGGAGTGGTGTACGAACAAGGATGAAGACGGAGGAGTTGACAGTCGCCTGCAGAGTCGGGCGTTGAGAGGCTGCTTAGGGCTCAGGAGTGTGTATGAAAAGCGCCCAACCGAGGAATTGATCGCCAGGTAATCATGACTTTGGCCACTCGCCGCCCAATCCCAGTCAACACCGGATATAAAAGATCTGGCTGGCAAAAATAACAGAGGACCCGTCCGTAAGGGCGAGAACGTTGTGTCACGATGTATATGAGCCTGCCGCGTTTGCGTTTGCCCTCCGCAGCGCGTCAGCGCGTCAATAGCATGAGAAGGCTCGGGAAGCAGCCCGCTGCGGGGCTTATCTCCTGGGAACGGGCGCACAGCGCGCCTGGCAGGGACACACGGAACACGGTGGCGCACTGTGCACTGTCACCCACGCCCAAGCGCCATCCATGTCCAAGGTGCCTGCCTGTTCGCTATTCCCTCACCTTTCGTCATTTCCTGCAACGCTTGCTTGCCGCTTCTCCTTCACCGGGACGCTGTCGCAGCGTGCTGAGATCACGAATGCATACGGGCAGGCCCTAACGATACTAAAATACTTGCGGTGAATGGGAATATCAATTAATGTACAGCGGCTGTGGATATGATTGAATCGACTGGGAAATGATACCTGGCGATATATCTATATCGCCCTACTCGCCCGCGTTCCCGAGACCGACTTTGCCACAGTCGGCCCTCGGCAGGGTCGCAGGTGTGTCCTCTCTGTTCACCACCAGTTGCGGCTCACGTCAGAACGTGTTGGTAGATGGCGCTGACGCGCTTAGAACTCGTGGTTGAAGACAGCGTCGGGGTCGTTCCGGCGACCGCCGCTGCTGCCGCTACCCCGCGATGATCGGCGCTGACGACCGTAGTCCTTGCCCCAAACGGGCACGTCGTCGTCCGTGGCAGCCTTGGGAGGGTACGATCCGTAAGAGTCCTGCGACGAGACGGTGTCCGCGCGCGCAGTCCGAGTGCGCTCCCAGCGGTCGCTACCACGGGAGGCAGTCCTGTTCAGGCGGTTACGACGGCTGCGTCCGTCGCCAACGGTGCCCTCAAAGTTCATAGGGTAATGCCAGTTGCTCTGGTTCGGGGCCTCGTCTTTGTTGTCAGCTATGTTTTCCCGGTGGGGCCAGCTGGAGTCATTCTCGACTCACCCTCATTGTAGTAGATCTCGTCCTCGCGGTCCCAAAGACCCTCGGAAGGCCGGCGCTTCTGCTGACCGGGAACCGTGGGGACGTAGTTCGGGCCCTCCTCGCCCTCGGCGAGCTCCTGTCCGACAAACGTGGATTCGGGAAGGCGCTCGTCGTAACGCTTCGCCCACTGGCTCTTGCGCGCCTTGCGCTCCCGCTCAGCGTTGTTCACGAGACCGTAGCGGATAGCCCACTTGGGCGTGCGCGCCTTGTTCGAGCTGTTGTTAGGCATTGAGAAATCGCAACGCTTGCCACCCTTCTACTCACTTGTTACGGATGTTCTGAATGTAGAAGTTGTGGCCGTGTCCAGGGATGTAACCGCACAGCGTCAGGATGACCTGGAAAGGTCAGCATGCCATTCATTTGTGTCGCGTGGACGACGTGCGCAAACGGCTGATAAGCGAAACAGATCGCTGACGCGACAGCACTATTGATCGAAGTCGTTTCCATGCCGAGCGCCTATTCACGATAGCCTCCTTCGGTGATACTCACGTTGATGAAGAAGTCCCTCCCGATCCCGAAGCGCACGGCAACGGCTGAGGCTGTCAGTGACTAAACTCTACGTGATCGGAAAAGTGCCCCGCATAACCTTGTCGCTTGGAACAACTGCCGGCGCAGGGTAGCGCCGCAAGAAACGGCGTGGCGGTCGAACACTTCGGCCAACTGTGCGGCAAATACACAGCCCCATCGCAGAAGCACTGTTCGCAGTCACTCACCGAGAGGCGGTAGGAGCCATCCTAAGAAGAAAAGGACGACCTGGAATCCATGATGGCGCTTCGGGGTGAGATCGACCTTCTGCGGAAGGTAGTGGTTGTATGACATCGTAGGGACCTTGCAGCGGCGCTAGAGGAGGCGTATAGACAGATGCACAGGGTCCTGTGGTGAAGCAGGGTTGTCGGGGCTGTCGAACAATCGGACAACGAAGGCTCGATGGTGCTGCCCACTTAGAAGTGAGAGAGTGTGTGGTGACGAATGCGCGGGGCGAACAGGGAAGCGGTCGCGGTCGCTGTCGTATGTGGGGTAGAAGAATGAGAATCGACAAGAAGGGAGGTCAAACGCAGACTCCAGTCACCGTCTGTGCCGATTGAAGGAACGTGGGGTGCAGAAGTTAGAGGACGGAGAGAAGTGTGGTGAGGACAAGAAGACGGCGACACGGAGATTGGGAACTCTGGATGGGGTTGCCCCAGCCCATCAGCTCCCCTACAGGCGCGCCCTGCACAGGCACCGAGCGGCTAGGCGTCTTGGCTGCTCAGTCGCAGCGCGCACAGCGGCCGATTGTCTGATAGTGCTCAGTGCCAGGCACATTCAATCGAATTGCCTAGCCCTACACGTCATTGTTATGCCCCAGATCACGTGCTGTGGAGCTCCATCGTGGCGCACATTGAGTGATCTGCACGATGGTGTCGAGATTTCCAGGCCGCCGGCACGTCTCTTTCATCACTAGCCGCGATACGAGATCAACGACTTTGCACAATCCCGCGACATCAAACAGAGGGTTTCAAAGTTTGATAGAAAGGCTTAGTTCGATGTCGTGTTGAGATGCTGCGATCGTGTCATCCCTCACCGAGGTTGGGAGCGGGGGTCCCTGGCGCCGTGCTTCGGCGTTGATCGTGTTTTCGGTGGAGGGATATGCGGGTGACCTGCAATGGCAACGACAGCGAAGCGTTCATATATGCGGTACACGAAGGTATGTGAACAACGGACACGGCGGCACATGAGGCTCGCATGACGAGAGAACGTGCTTGGTGTGCGCAGCGTCGATAAGGTTTCTGGTGCGACCGTGGACCCGGAGTCGGATAGGTTCCACGGGAAGTTGCTCGGCACCAATGACAAGGATTCATGGGGCCGGCGTTGTCTTTGCGTGCCAAGTTGAAACGCCGCTGCAAAGTCTATGGATGTTCGGTGCGACGCATCTCGTAACTGACGACCCGCTGAGACGTCAGAGAGATGTCACGCTGTTGCTCGCACCACTGGTGGAGATAAGCTATCTGACCCTCATGTCATCGTTACATTTGTGGGATTGGCAACGGCGTCCGTCGATGTTTTGCTCGTCGCCAGCTTCCTGATGAGACGGGCAACCATTCAATACTTTGCTCGTTTCTCAGCACACAAGGGTTCCGTTGCCCGCCTTGACAATTGTGGACCATGCACTGCTCAATGGATCAATTAGAGCCAGAATGTCAGGCACTGTTCAATGATGTCGAGATGCTGAGGCACGGTATTCGCTGTCACAGAAAGAAAGTTGATTGTTCTTTTGACCCTTTGCTACCAAAGCAAGCTTAATCCATGTCCAAGGTTAAGAGATGCATGTTGTGATGGGAATGGGAGTAGGTGACAACCCATGGTTCTGTTGGTACTGTATAGAGATGGCGGTAGAGGGCTGAGTTCGTGGGAGTTACATACAGATGAGATGATGGCTTGGAAGATTGTAAACAATTGTCCAAATGTCCTTCGGCGTTCCGGCCGGGAAACGTTGCGATCGAGGCACGATTGCAATGCGATATGAATGCGGAAAGACAGAGCCTTGCCGGGTCGCTCTTGTTGCCATCCGTGACTGTCAAAGGATGTGATGGACGAAGGCAGTGTGGTACGTGTGCCGTGGTTTCCTGATTTGTTTTCACTTTTTGTTTTTTCCGGTACAACAAAGTGAACGCGCACCTTGAGCTTGACAATTTCATTGCAGGGAGGTTGCAGGGAGGGGATCTTCAGATTCTCATACACACAGTGTAGTCGTCATTGGGGTGAAAGATTGCGATGGGGCCAGTTCGAGAGACTGAGTCGACTTCGTTGAGAAGCCGTCAGCACTCTCGAAGCCGTCCAGGTCTTCGGGCCGAATCCAGTCGTAACCCTCGACGCGCCTGACCTTGCGGAGATGGTTTGGTCGTTCACGAGTGCGCTTCCTGGTCGTGTTCGTGATCTCGCGCAGCTTGCTTGGCGGCGAGATGTAGATGTGTGATGAGTCGAGCGTTCTGCGCTCGGAGTGTGATGCGACGTGCGGCCGAGCATACCGCGATGCCTTGTTCTGCGCTGCGAACTGGCGCCAACCAGACTGAGCTTGTTCAGACTGTTTAGATGGCGGGGAGTCGATGATCGAGTGGATAGAGGTATGCGTGTAGTTGGAAGCCGTCGGCGGCCGCGTTGAGCGGGCCCGCTTACGGAACGTCCCAACCCTATGGTATGTGGGCGCGTGCGGTGCTTGCACAGTCGGGGTAGCTGTAGAGTTCGAGGAATGTATAATGCTGTGAGGAGCGGCCCGCGCACCTGTCTCAGCGGGAGACGTGACGTCTGTCGTGACAGATACTGGCGTGTCGGTGTGTGCCGTCTCCTCCGGGACATCGGGAAGTGTCGATCGGTTTGCTCGCTGAGAAGCAAGCGACGACGCCAGGGATTCTGCACTCGGGCTCTTGCGGAGATGCCCTTGACTCTTCTCCGAGAGCTGTTCTTGCGAGCCCAGCTCGCGGTCGATGTCAGAGATCGCGGCCAGCGTGTGACTGCTGTCCTTGGAGTGTCTCGGCGATGAGGTCGCAGTGTTCGAGCTGTTGTTCGTATTGTCGTCGAAGATGACTGAGACTTGCGACGTCGGACGGGATCCCTTTGACCGACGACGGGACCGGTACACGAATGACGCTGGGCGGGAACTCATGTAGGACATGCCCGAGGGAGAGCGAGACAGAGGTTTCGGGTGCGAGATGACGACCGGAGCCGCTCTGCGGCGACGGCGACACGGAGCGGAGAAGACCGCGCCCATCGTCAGTTTGACGAGGAGGGAGTGTGAGGTGGAGAGAAAGAGAAGGAAGTGGGTGGGAGAAAGATTGGGGGGACGGTCATGTTGAGGGGAGGTTAAGTATTGGTCTAGGGTGGGAGGATGCCGAGAGAGGTGAAGCACGGATGCCTGGGTGCGTCTGGGCGCATTCACGAGAATAAGGTACGGCAAAGACACGAGAGGAGGGGGTGCGATCGTGCGTCGTGTGTCGTGCGGCGTCGTGTGCGGGGAAGAGTGCGTGGTGACATTCTGGGGATCCGGCGACGTGGGAAGCGGCTATAGCGGGGACGGACCGTGAAGGGGAGAACCTGACGGCTCGACATCGATTCCTCTCGAACTTGACCCTGCAACGTTTGCTCGTCTTACGTTTGGCGTCGCAGTGACGAGTTGGCGCTTAGCCAGATCGACTCGGAGCGCACACAGCGCACGGAGCCTGGCACACTTGGCGACGGCGACGCAGCCAGCAGCGTCCTGGGCGTGAGGTATCCTGCATGTTGGATCCTGCAATGTGTGTGGGCCTGGAGTCCTGGACAGCGATGTCACAGAGCTTATTCTGTAACGCCCAGAGATAAGCGCGGCTGGAGGACACCTCAAACTCGAATCGTCCTTGAAACCCACTCTGCGTCGGACCAGGTCCCGTGTCATCCTCCGTCAGCTGTCAGCTGTCGTCCATTACTCGAAATCAGCCACGATACATCCTTAACCGCAATCTGCTTCCGCTAATACTTGCCCTAGTCCAGGGCAGCTCCGTCTTCACAGCAGCATCGTAATCACCCCGGTTGCCATCGAACCCTTCAACATTCACCTCGTTTGTCGCCACCGCACCGCTTTAGCTTCCTCCACTCGATTCGGCGTCTTGCCCAGCCGTAGCATGGAGCCACGCGACGATGCTGACGACCCGCCCACCGTAGGACCTCCGCGTCGCAGGGGTCTTGGATTTTTTCCGGAGCCTGTCGTCATCAAGTCGAGTTCACATCCTGGTGGCGATGAACACGATGGTCCTGACTGTCGACCACAACCTCGAAGCACCCTAAACCGCGTCCCGCAAAGCTATTCATCGTGGGAGGAGTGGAAAGCTTGGAACACAGGGCATGCCTCGTGGCTGTCGCACAAGCCTCCGCCCGTGTTCGTGCGTCCTGACGTCGTGAAAACAGGGTTCGAGCAAGGTGAAGAAGAAGGATTTGGGGTTGACGTCGAAAATGAAGGCGAGAAAGAACCAAAAAGCGCTCCAATTCAAGAAACAGGGAAGATGCCAGGTAATGAGCTGGCGAATTGGTACCGGAATCTCGCAACCAAGTCTGCCAGCGCTGCCAAGGAATGTGCTCCTGCAGTCGAGGTGAAGAGGGAGCCGGACGCGCCTGATCTCGCTGCGCTTTCAATCACTCAACCGGGGAACACCGCCGTCGACGTCGAGCCCGACGCGAAACCCTCGCCTTCGCCTCCACCCTTGACCTCGACTTCGCACGACAGCCCGGCAGAGAGTTCCTTGCAGCCATCTGTGACTTCCTCAGCTTCGCAGTCGGGCTCGTCCACGCCCGCAGGCCGCAGTGCCCCTGTGCCGCTGCGCGTTCCCGCGTCGGAATGGTTCATTCGGCGTGCCCTCGCCAAAAGACATGCTGCCGCGCCTGACTCGGCGCCGCCGCCGAAGAGATCGTCATCAATAGGCGGCATGCTCAACATCGCCGGTGCCTCGACACGACCGTCTCCTCGGCCGTCATACGCCATCGGACCCGACAATGTGGGGTATGCCCGTCTCTCGAGTTTGGGGTGGGGTGGGGGCGGCCTAGGTCGACTGCTAGACCATTCCCCGGGCAGCAGTCGACCCCGCACAGCGACACCAGAGGGGTCCGGGCGCTCCAGATCGCGATCGCCGGATTTACGAGCGTCGCTCGAGCCGCCAGCCGCTGACGAGCTTGAACTGGCAGACCTGGAAGAAGAGGAGGAGCGTCCCTCTGGACCAGGACGGACGGAACCCGTAGCGACCGCGCTCAAGCTCGACCGCAGGGGGCTGGGAAGCGGCATGGCCGACAAGAAGGTGACGCATACACATGCCGAAATTCGACGTGCGCAGCGGCGCGCCGGCCGGAAGAAGGATGAACATCAACATCCTGCGAAGAGTACAGTAAAGTGGGCGCAGAAGGACAAGAAGGAGCGCGAAGAGCGCAAGCGTCTGCTGGCTGCTCTGAACGCTTAGTCACACCTCATTGATCATCATCATCGGATTTGTTTGTACGAGGGATCCTGTTTGTATGCATTAGTCAGTCATCAGTCATCTCTGGCATCTGGATCTATGGAGGCTTGAGCCACAGAGAGATCTCTGCCCAGGCATGGCCGATTAGATGGTGGCGTTGCGGTGCTCCGCTTCGCTTGTCGTGGGCGTTATGATCTTCGTGCCAGAGCCTTGACCGCCTCCAGCCATCCTCAAGTTCCTTCCTCATTTAGACGCTGCTTGCTTCGCAGAGGGCTCGACTCGCGAAACACACACGCCCGTGCGTGTCTGTGCGTTAGCGCCTGTGTGACCCGAAGCTTGTATGCTTCGTGTGGGGACTGGGCCGACTGCCAAACAGAGCTGGCTGGTGGAGGTCAAGTGGGTGTAGAACGGGTGGTGACGCCCAGGCACGACAAATGTCGTTTTGTCAAGTGGAGGAACATGGCTCCGAGGCGGACTGTCTTCCTCGTCGTTACGAATGAGGAACACGCTTTGTGAGAACAAGATAAAGCATGCATGATGTTTTGCATGCAGGGTAGTGGGTATGATTGGTTGTAGCATCACAGCTGAGAGTAGAATCTAGTAGTGGAAGAAAGCCAACGCCCGCGGACGCGCGGACAAATGCGGCCATAAGGCCATCACCCAGCATGAGGGACGACGTAACCGCTCCGGGCTCCCTTCGGCAGCCACGGTCAGTCACCGGCCAACCGCCTCCAGGTGCCCGCCTCGGAGTCCAGACGCAGATTACTTGGGGGCGCTGCTCTGCAAGCCAGCCGAGACCTCCGGAACCGCTTACTACCCCGCACATAGCGCACCGTCAGATTTGGTCATGTCGTTAGGCTTGGGTGGGGTGAGGGGATTGCTCATCGCTTGGCAGATGCTAATTCTGGCTCCCTTCGCCGTTTTGGTTCTGTTGCTTCTTCGTGCATTGCACTTCTTCCAGTCACTGCGACTACATTACTCCTGCGATTATCGCACGTTTGATCGCGACAAAAAAAGTCACAGAATTACAGTGACCGAGGGACGTCGACATCACTGCACGAATTGCCGAAGGCGACGCCACCACCAGCCAAAGTTTCTAGGCCAGATCACGCGAACACCGTCGTCAGCGACCGATACAGCGACCGAGCAGATCGTCGCGACGCGACGGAGTCACACTTCTTCCCAGTCGTTGCGTCACGCCTCAATTTGAGTGCATCCCCGTCGCTGCTCTGCACCCTCCGTGGAGCAGCCTTGGTCGCGCGACAAACGGCGCACTTCACAGCCTTTATTACGGCACGCGAATATCTAGCGCCGCCGCCCCCATAACGCTTTTGCTGCAAATGAGGAAACCAACTCTGCCCCGGCTCACGTTCGGGCCGCTGCGGAAGCGCACGCCGAGCGTGCTCGACATGCCCGAGAGCGAGTACAACCCGGCCACCCATCTGCCTGACCGCATGCAGATCGGAAAGTACCTTGTGAAACCGCTCGTATCGGTCCAGGACGGTGAGTAACGCTTCCCAGTGCCTTTTGGGCGTGGCAATGGCTCTTCATGTGAAGGCTGGGGGCGAGGTGGCGCAGAGCAGAGCGCTACTGCTGCTTGCCTTTGCGCTGCTGATTGCGGCCGCTGAACGTTGCACGTCGACCTCGGCCTCGGCCGCTGCTGGGCTTCACTGACTGTGTCATCGGTGGAGGCCATTAGCGCCGGCGGGCGCCGAGCAGCCCTGACCCAGCCGCATAGTGCATCTCATGAACCGCTGCATCCCCGGTAGACTATCACATGCACTCTGCGGCGCACCCAGCGGCAGAGTGCGGCATATCCGGCATTCAATTGCTATCTATAGATTCCTTGGGCCATGCTGACTTCAGTGATTGACCACCTGGACCTTCTGCGTGCGTTCCACGACCTCTCGCACAAGGACGGGGAGAACTCGAACTCACACCGAGTCTTCGACCAGGTTGCGATGCAGTACGAGCAGTGGGCGCAGAATGTCCTCCCGTTCCAGCTCCAGCACCGCGCAGACCGGGCGTGCGCGTCTGCGCCCATGTCGCGCAGTAACACCGCCGATGGCACCGACACCAGCCCGCTCATCCTTGACCCGTCCCCCCACTCACCCACTTCCCCTACCTATATCCCCGCCGGGGTCGCGACCGACGTCTGCCCGTCGCCGACATCTTATGAGCCCACCAGCTTCAGTACCCCAGGCAGCCCCGCTAGCCCGGGCACGCCGACGAGTGCCGGACCGTCGCCGTTGCCGCAGCGCGCGCCGTTCGGGCGCGGCACCAGCCACATCGGGCACCCGCACCGCCAGTCAACATCTGATGGGTACAAGGAGTTGACGCCCGAGGAGCTTCCGCCCCTCTCCGTCCTAATGTGTTGGCACGCGCATCTCCTGAACCCGCCCCAGTTTGCCGCCGACACGAACCGCGGCACGTACGCTGCGCTGAAGTCCGTAAAGTTTCCGCTGCATGCCGCCGCCGAGGCGTATCGCAAGCACGCGCTGCCGCAGCACCTGCCTCATATCCCGGAGAGCGGAAAGCTGCGCGTCATCCCCTCTATCTCTGGCTGGACTGTGGCCGACATCTCGGCCGCCGTCCAGCGCCAGAGCAAGATCATTGCTAGTGTCAGTGCCTTGGGCTGGTTCAGGACCGAATTCACGGGTAACATTGCCCCGATCCAGCGCGCCATCGTGCGCTACCACGCCTGGCTTGACCTCATTGCGCATGTCGGGAGCCACGCACACCTCGTTCCCGACATCGACATTGAGCTGGTTTGGCGCACGCACGAGCTCAAAGGAGAGCGGTACAGGAAGGAAACGGAGAAATTGTTTGGCGAGCCGTTTGACGAGCGCATCTCCCGCATGGACACGGTTGGTATCAAGCGCACGGCACACTTGTGGAAGGAGAGGTTTAATAAGGAGTACCTCCTCCATCCCCCCAAGAACCATACCCCTAACCCTGCAAGGCGAACGACGATGCCCTGGTAATCTTGCTTTGCGTTCCGCGGTCGACGTAATCTTGTATCATTAGTACAACCCCCCTCATAGTCTAACTACTCAATCCGTCAGTAATATGTAAGCATGTATGTGGCAGTACCTCTTGGCTCTCTGCTGTTCACAACATTGATCAGACGGCCGAGCCCTTGTGATCATATGGCGGAGTCCATGCTGAGTCGCGCGTCGCGGACCTTTCCTTGATGTTGTTGACCCAAAGCCAACAGTCCTAGACATCAACAGCCCAGCAGCCTGTCTCCGACGCTCGGAACACCTTCCTTCGACGCCGAGGGATCCATGAAGCTTGATCCTGACTTCCCGAAGTCTGCCGAGCGACTTGCGATGCTGCAAATCCTATCCATACACTATTCTAAGTGCACCTAGTGGTGGCTCTTCTTGGGGGCGATGAAGTCGTCGTAGATAACGTAAACGACGAACGCTCCGAGACCGATGCCGAAGCCGGGGAGGGCGTTCCTGTGGGTCAGCTTAGTTATCCTCGGAAAGCATAGCTGGCGATCGACGGTGGCAGATGCGGAGCTCAGACGGCAGGAGGTCGTCGGTAATGCCAGCGAGTCTATTGGCTCCGACGGCGTCCGGACAGCACCGGTGCTCCTCCCGTCCCCTCGTCTGCTTGCCATGGCCGCCTGCGTCAGACGCACCTGAACATGGACTTGTTGGAGAAGATGGGGGACTTGCGCCAAGCTTCCCTAGGTCCCCAGGGGTCGCGGAAGAGAGAGCCGGGCATCTGTGTTGTTAGATCGGGAGATCGGCGGGCCGAGTCGGGGACACGAACGGTACGAAAGAAGTGGTGGGGGTATGAAAGGGCGGAGAGGAAGGGAGCTGCGAATCGCGACGGTTTTGTTGTTGTCGGCGCAGAAGTGGTCGCTATGCAATGTCTCGAACGTCGACGTCCGGAATCGGTGAGCCATGCATGCCGTCGAGCACCAGCAGACGAGCGGCGTCGCAGCACTGCAGTGGGACTGGCAGCCAGAGCCAGAGAGAGGCAGGGCGGGGTTTACGCTAAATCCGGACATGTGGCGTCGAAGGCTGGAATCCAGCGGATGAAGCACGAGGGTCCTCGTGCTGGGTCGGGTGCGGGCGTGCGGGAGTGCAGGTCTTGCACTCGCCCTGGCTCTGGCGGGCCGAGCCTCGAGCCGCGCGAGCCTGCAAGCCTGTAAGCCTGCGGCCTGCGTCTGTACTCTGTGTTAGTGCAGGTTTGGCACCAAAGGGATCACCTCGATTATTACACTCCAACTTTGATCCATTCAACCCGCGAGACCAACGACTGTCGCTTGCTCCACACACAACACTCCGTCTTCGCTCCTCCCCGTTGCACATCCCCGCCCTCGCCGTCCGACACCTCTCGACCGCCGGACAGCGAAGCGCTCATCTCTTCCCGTGCGACATTAGTCCGGCTCCCCTCCCCCTTTCCGCCGATCACCGCCAGCGAATGACTCCGCGCATCTGACTCGTCCGGCCCTCCCCTCTTACCTCACCTGCCCCGACTCTCCTTCGCCAAAGCGCTGGACGGCCAGCCCATGCCGTCCTCGCTCCTCGGCGGGCTTAGTGCTCTCCGCGACCGCTCTCGCGGAGCAGTCGCGGCTCTGGGCTTGGCAGGGGGCAATGTTGATAACAGTGCCACACCGCTATGGGTACATGGATCGTTCGACGATGTCCGACGCCTGATGGCGTGGGCCATTGCGCTCTGTCTGCTCCTCGTACTTGGTGAGTTTCGTTGTTGCGAGTCGTGGGGTTTGCATTGGCACACTCGGATCAATGCGGGTGCGGGTAGCCCGCGTGATCGATCGACCCAACGATCAATGAGTCCTGACCCTTGTGTGCTGCGCACACTGTTTGCTCCGCGGAACATCTGCGTCGCCATCGTCCGTCGGCTGTCGCGCGACCGACAAACACCCCTTTCTGCTGTGCTAACGATGCAGTCGCGGTCACGAAGCCAAACGAGTCATCATTCTGCGCCTACCTGACCGAGCTCGCCTTTCGCCGCCACCTGGCGCACATCCGCTCGTCGTCTGACGACCCGGAGGAGCGCCAGAACTCGACCAACGGGAACGGCAAGGGAAGCGCGAGCGGCGGTGGGACGAGCAGCGGTGCCGACTCGCCACCGATCGCCCCCTTCCGCTTCGCTAACCATGTTGCCATTTCCCTGCGGACCCCCAGTCTCAACTATCGATCATACTTTTTCTTCGCCCTCGCCGTTGCTGGTGCGCCGGGCGCTCCGGCCTACCTGTCCGACCCTGTGCCCGCGAAATCGTCCAAGCAAGCATCCGGTGCCCCGTCCGCAGAGCCTGCCGTTGCTTACCTGGGCGTTCTGGGGCACTGGTTTGTTCTCGGTCAGGTCCCCGAGCTCTTCCAGTGGATTTGGAGAGTCCTCCATTCCTCGCGCCGCTCCGGCAAGGGTCGTAAGAAGAATGCTGTCTTGGACAAGCCCGGCATCCTCGAGATGCGCGCGGTTATGCCCAAGGACGAATCCCTGTCTTGTGAGTTGTCCGCGGGTGTCCAACTTTTTCGTGACAACTAACGCCCAAGCCCGAACGTCTGCCCTTGTGCCCAAGCTCTTATTCAAGAATGACTCGGCCAAGGACCTTACCGATCTGCTTCCCCTCCACTCGACCCCGTCCACGACAACGTTGACGACCGAGTCGAGGTCGCGTCGCGGTTCTTTTGCAAACCTTGCCGCCCCACCGACTCCGCCCACGGCTGATCCCAATGCCGAAATTAACTCGCCTGTCTTGACCGCCCTGAAAGCCGAACTCGCCTCCGCTCAGAGTGTGCTCGCCGAGCTGCAGGCGCAGCTCGACGCCCACGACGAGTCAGTGTCTGCGGCGCAAACTCATCTGCAGTCTACGCTAGATGACTTGCGGTGCAGGCGAAAGGAGGACGATGCGGAACGTCAGGATCTGAAAGCAAAGTCCAAAACTCTCGAGGATCAGAAGCGTCAAGCTGAAGGAGCTCGACGTGAAGCCGAGAAGAAGCTCAAATCCATTGAGTCGATTCGTGACGGGCTGAACTCGAAGATCGCCGCGGCGCTCGGCGAAATTGAGGAACTCAAGAGTAACATGGAACAGAGCAAGAAGAACATCACCATTGTAAAGGAAGAAGGAGAGCGGTATATCATGGACATGCGTGACGCTGTCAAGTCCAAGACGGCAGAACTCAGCACTCTCGAAGAGGAAATCACCTCGGTGGAAACCTCAAACAGCAACCTTTCTCAGCAAGTCCGCGAAGCCGAGGAGAAGCTCAAGTCGGCCGAAACCGCTGCTGAGGATGCCCGCAAGATTGCTCCCGAAGAGGAGATGATGCTGATGGCCGCTGCCTACGAAGCTGCTGCTTCTGAGACCTACCTGCATGGCCAGCGCCAGAACCAGGCAGACTCGGAGTGGGCGTCTCAGGCCGCCGCGTACATGGCTGAGGCCGGCATGCCCATGCTGGACCAGTCGTACACGGCTCGCCCTGCGCAAACGGCCACGTCTGGCTATGGTCATCTCTCTCGCCCTCACCCGAACAACGCCTCGTACCGCAGCTTATCCGACAGCCTGAAACAGCCCCCGGGACAGCGTGACGTCTCTGGCTTTGAGAACTTTGGCCCGGGCGCCGTCGGTTCCGGAGCTGTCGGCACCACCCGCTCGCTCGCTTCCCGCCGTCCGTCGATCAACACTCAGCAAGCTTCCGCCCCGCCTGTCGAGGATGCCGGATCGCCGATCAACGGTCCCATGTCTGCCTCGTTCCCTGACAGCTGGCTTCCGCAGGGTTTAGTGCGCTCTCTCGAAGGTGACGTCACGCCTCTGGACAGCGGTCTCTCTGACGCTGCGCCAGAGGACGACGACTCGCTGTTCATGACGCTGCGCGACGCTGTGTCTGAGGGCGTGCAGCCCGGCCCGCAGGGCAACTCGAGCTCTGACTCCGCCGAGGACTCTCCCCCTTGGCGCACTCAGGACGGCAATGAGGTGCCTCCTCGCCGCATGACGCCCACGATGCGCCTGTCCAACTCGGCTAGCTCTACGCACTCGAACTCGACAAGCACCCACACGCTCCAGCACATGGGCTCTCTGCCTTCCCGTCGTTGGTTCTCTGGTGCCCCGTCTTCATCTGACAATCTGTCCTCGTTCAACATGTTCCCGACCGTCGGCCGCGGGTCCAGCGATTCGCTTCCTCTGCCCGGCTTCGAGTCTGCGTTCGCCCCGAGCGCCTCGGAGAAGAAGGCGCTGAAGTGGCCTCTGCTGAACAAGGCGCGGTGGTCTGGCAACACGAGCAACGGGATCAGTGGTCTGGACGAGATCACGGCTGGCCTGAAGAACGACCTGGGCGGAGAGCCTGTCGGTCTGTCCCACTCAACGTCTAACCCGACGACGTCGAACGGGCTCAGTGCTGAGGAGTTGTTCAACCGTGCGCCCGGGAGCGAGTGGATGGCGGCGTCTGCCCCTGCGTCCAGCAAGGGTGCCGACGAGCCTGAAGCGAGCACTGAGCGCAAGGCGAGCTCGAGCTTCCGGTTCTTCTCGTTACGTAACAAGCATCAGAACCAGAACCAGAACTCGAACCAGAGCAGTCAGAGCAACCAGAGCCAGAGCCATAACGGAGCTGGAGCCGGAGCCGGGGCTGGGACGGGTCACTCGGAGAGATGAGATTTGCTGCTACGTTAGGTGATGCAAAGTGCCGTTCTGTCGTTGCATGCTGTGTGCATAACTCGGTTAATTAAAGTGGTCCGACGCGGGGGGTCTGTGTGCATCTGATGTCCAGGATCTGGTACAGCCTGTAAGCAGTGTGTGTGTGTGAGTGCCAGTGTTTCGTGTGTGGGATGTGCAGATGTCTCGTGCGCTCGCCTCACTTGTCCACGTTGATCTCCTACCACCCTCTACGACTGCGTTATCTGTGGCCGCGGAATCGGAGGCAGGAGATTCGGCCGATCATTGGGTGTGCGGAGTGCGGAGCAAAAGAAGACAGGGTAAACGAAATTACCCCGCGAGGGGCGAGTCACGTGACGCGCTCCACAGCCCGGCCGAGCCGCCGTTTTTTTTCTTAGGTCGCAAGAGTCGAGTCGAACTTGGCTGGTGTGGGGTTCCTGACCGTTAGGCGCTCCTAGGTCCTGACCCGCTCGGTACAGCCGACATGACGGGCCGTTGTCTGCGATGCACGTCAAACACTGGCCCAGCAACCAGACACTGGACAGACTGGACCGCTGAGCCCCTCCTTCTCTGCGACTGGCCCTGAATCCATCAGCCTATAGCCCGAGTCGAATACCTCGAATACCCATTCCCCTGCGTCTGTGGCATCCACCAATTCCAGAATCTGAGAGAGACACCCCGCATCCGCTGTGCTGACCCCCCTCGGTTAGTCCACCAACAACCACCATCCTTTCCCGACTTCCGACTCCATCCCATCTCCCTCCATCTCACTCTCTCCACCCTACCCCCATCCACCGAAATAAAGAAGACAAGGCCATGGTCACCGCCATGTCCCCGTCTTCGGGCGCCTCCACCCCCAAGGACGCATACTACGAGGAACCACTCTATCGCAACTCGGCAGATGAGAACACCCCCTGGCTCATCCAGAAGTATGGCGGCACCAGTGTCGGCAAGAGCCTCGACTCCATCACCCAGATCGTAGAGTGAGTACTGGTCATCCGCAGTCATGGTCGCTTGCGTTCGCTGCTCGTCGTCGACGCCGGTGGTGGCGGGGATACATGACACGGCGAGGAAAAGTCGCTGTCCAGTATCGATCACATCATTCCGTCACCCCGTGCGCGGGGAATATGAAAAAGAGCCATCCCATCCCGTGTCTGTCACCTGCCGGGTCACCAACCGAGCCCCGGCATTCACCGGCTGGTTGTCAGTCGCCGACCTGCCCGACTCACCGGTTTCATCGGCCCACTGCCCCGCATTTGTCCAGGCCACTAACGCCCAGGTCATACCTCCCGAATAACAAGGTCGCGATCGTGTGCAGTGCGCGCAGCACGCAGACCAAGGCGCTCGGCACGACGAATCTTCTGCTGCAGGCGTCGCGCGAGGCGCTCGCCCCCGCCAGCGCGAGGCAGAACTCGACGTCCGCGTCTGGAGCCCAGACGCCGCTGTACCCGAAGCGTGTCGGGTCGGGATACTTCTCCCAGAGCATGATCTCGTCCCTGTCTAGCCTCAAGGACGCCAAGGACGATTCCAGCCGGTGCGCGTCGCCGTCGCCCTTCCAGCCCCTCTCGGGACGCACTCGCTCGCCCTCTGACAGCGGACCCGACACCCCCACCCCCAAGGAGGAGAGCTTCGAGCCCCGCTTCCACACCACTGTCGACACTATCAAGCGCGGACACCTCGACGCCGCCCGCGAGGCACTCCGCCGTGGCCCTCTCCGCGATGAGCTCGAGGAGGAGATCGAGCGTGACTGCGAGGCCCTCAGGTCCTTCTTGAGCGCTGCTCATGTGAGTATCATGCTTGACGTCAGCCAGGCGGGCAAGACGACACAGCCTTAGTTGGCCTGGCCCGAGCGCCCCACCTAGCAAAGCAGTGTATGTGTACTGACTTCCAGATCATAGACGAGATCTCGCCCAGATCTCAGGATTCGATCATCGGCACCGGCGAGCGACTCGCATGCAAGATTGTGGCTGCCGCGCTGCGCGACCGCGGTGTCGACGCCGAGCTCGTTGTGCTCGACAACATTGTCGATGCCGCCATGTCCTCCGTCACAGACTCGGGCCTGACCGCTAGCGGCGACCAGGGCGTGTCGCAGCTGGGCCAGGCGTTCTACGACGAGCTCGCGCAGCGCCTCGGCGAGCGCCTGCGCGAGTGCGGCACGCGCATCCCCGTCGTGACGGGATTCTTCGGCCCGGTCCCGGGCTCGCTTCTGGCCCAGATCGGACGCGGATACACCGACCTGTGCGCTGCGCTGTGTGCCGTCGGCACGAACGCCTCCGAGCTCCAGGTCTGGAAGGAGGTCGACGGCATCTTCACCGCCGACCCGCGCAAGGTGCCGTCAGCCCGCCTCGTGCCGAGCATCACGCCCGATGAGGCCGCTGAGTTGACATACTACGGCTCTGAAGTCATCCACCCCTTCACGATGGAGCAGGTCATCCGCGCGCGCATCCCGATCCGCATCAAGAACGTCGAGAACCCCCATGGCCAGGGCACCATCATCCTGCCCGATCAGGAGTTCCCGCGCGGACTCGACACCAAGCCGCCCCACCACGACCCGAACCACGAGAGCGACCGCCTCCCTACGGCCGTGACCATCAAGGACCAGATCCTCGTGCTCAACATCCACAGCAACCGCAAGACCATCTCGCACGGTTTCCTCGCGCGTATCTTTGGCACGCTTGACCGTGCCGGTGTTGTCGTTGACCTCATCTCCACGTCCGAGGTGCACGTCTCGATGGCGATGCAGGACTTTGGCAACGCGCGCCGCCTCGAGCGCCTCGTGCACGACCTCGAGAAGATTGGCGACATCACCGTCTCGCACGACATGGCGATTTTGTCGCTTGTCGGTCGCAACATGCGCAACGCGATCGGATCCGCCAGCGCCATGTTCGGCGCGCTCGCGCGCGCCAACATCAACCTCGAGATGATCTCGCAGGGAGCGTCCGAGATCAACATTTCGTGCGTCATCGACAACAAGGACGCCGTCAAAGCCCTCAACGTCATCCACGACAGCTGCCTGAACCTGTCTCCCACTTCTTCGGGCGCCAGCTCCCCGGGTAGCAGGCACAGGGCCCTCACGGCCGACACGGTCAACCCCGTTGTCCAGGCGGTCGAGTACGCTGTCCGCGGCGAGCTGTCGATCAAGGCGGACGACCTTGCGGCGCAGCTCTCTGGGGACCTTGCCGGTGGCAGCACCCTGCCCTTCGAGCACATCACGTACTGCAACATTGGCAACCCGCAGGACAAGGTCCTCGGCCAGCGACCGCTGACGTACTGGCGCCAAGTCGCCGCGTTGGTCGAGTATCCCGCTCTGATCACGCACCCTGTTGCGTCGCAGGTGTTCCCGGCCGACGCGCTCGAGAAGGCGTCCCAGCTCGTTGCCGAGTTCGGCTCGATCGGCGCGTACACTGGCAGCAAGGGCTCGCTTCCCATCCGCAAGCGCGTCGCCCAGTTCATCCAGCGCCGTGACGGCTTCCCCGCCGATCCCGACCAGATCTACCTCACCGGCGGTGCGACGCCGGCCGTCGCCATGCTCATGGGCATTGCGCTGCGTCCGGGTGACGGAGCCCTGATCCCCATCCCGCAGTACCCCCTCTACACTGCGACGCTGGCTCATCTGCAAGCCAAGCCAGTCGAATACCACCTCGACGAGTCGCGTGGCTGGGCCCTCGATCTCGACAGCGTCAAGAAGGCGATCGCCCGGGCCAAGGCCGAGGGCACGCCGCTCAAGATGCTCGTCGTCATCAACCCTGGCAATCCCACGGGCTCCTGCCTCAGCGAGGCCGACATGCGCGCCATCGTGCAGCTGTGCTACGAAGAGAGCCTGCTCCTGCTCGCAGACGAAGTCTACCAGATCAACGTCTATGACCCCGCCCGCCGCCCTTTCGCGAGCTTCAAGCGCATCGTCCGCTCGATGCCGCAGCCGATCTGCGACGAGGTCGAGCTGGTCTCTTTGCACTCGATCAGCAAGGGTGTGTCTGGCGAATGCGGCCGACGCGGAGGATACCTCGAGGCTGTCAATCTCGACTCTGACGTCGAGGACCTTCTCCAGAAGATGGCCTCTATTGCGCTTTGTGCGCCCACCTCGGGGCAGATCGGCGTGGACCTCCTCGTCTCGCCGCCGGCGGAGGGATCGCCCAGCTACCAGACGTACAAGGAGGAGGCCGCGGCCATCCACGGCGGCATGCGCCAGCGCAGTGCCTATATGGCGGAACGCTTCAACCGCCTGACAGGCGTGCACTGCCAGCCCGCCGACGGGGCGATGTATCTCTTCCCGACGCTCGAGTTCCCGGCCAGTGCGAAGGAGGCAGCACGCAAGGCGGGCAAGGAGGCCGACGTGTTCTACGCCCTGGCCTTGCTTGACGCGACGGGGATCTGTACCGTAGCCGGATCGGGCTTCGGGCAGAAGGAGGGAACCCACCATTTGAGGGTTACTTGTCTCGCGCCAGGGGCGGAGGAGATGATGGACAAGATTGAGAAGTTCCACGAGGACTTCATGAGCAAGTACGCCTAAGCGCGGTTCGAGTGCCGCAAGGCGCGAGAGTGAGCCCGAGCCATCCAGTCATCCCTCGGCTCACTCAGCCTCGCTGTCCATTCCAACCCCGCCCAACCCCGAGAAGACGAAGCGGTAGAGAAGAAGAAGAAGAAGCAGAGTAATAGAAAAAAACATACCCGCGTGCGCTGCAGCGAGGCAAGCCTCGCTGCGCGCTAACGGCCTGACTCATGGGCCCTGCGCTCCCCCACCACAAACCAACAAGCATCACATCATTCCTCCAACAGGCATACCAAAGCATGTGTTATTGTCTTCCAACAGACGCTCTGGGCGGCCGTGGTTTGTTTCTGTAACAGTGAGGTCTTCCAACAAGACATCCTGGACGATATCCTTCACTTGAGGGACGAGTCGATGAACACCACCCTGCCCAGCACGACGGCCCTGCGTTCCAACACGCAGGATAGCCACCGCGTTTCGTATCAGGAATTTAATAACAGACCCATCGTACAGTCATCTTTCACGCATAGTTATCTTATGTTACACATCTTGTTTCCAACTTGGTTTGCAACTTGGCTGTACGCTCGCTGTGCTCGCGGACAGGACATTCTCATCTATTATTCATGCGGTCATCACTGGGATGAGAGGGATACTGATTAGGCTGAGAAGAAAGACAAGACAATGAGTGGTATACTGTGGGGCATGGGTACGGAGCTGGTGAGGAGGGCAGGATGGCACGGCGACTCGGCTCCATGTGCGCGACTCGCTCCATGTGCGCGAATCGCTCCGTGCTCGCTGCGCTCGCACTGCGCTCGCGCGCCTACTCCATCTTGAACTCGACGTTGTCGAGTCCCGGGGTCTCGGCCGCACGGCTCGCGTTGGCCCAGTACTCGCTCTCTCCACCCATTGTGGCACCCAGCCTGGCGCCACGACCACGGAGGAACGCGACGACCTCGCGCGCGCCACGGCGGCCCTTGGGCCACGGGCGCTCGTACGCTGGCAGCTCCATCTCAGCCTTGGACAGGGGGAGGACGTCACCACCATAGCGCTCCGCCAGCCAGAAGCTCGCGTCGACGTTGGAGTCCGCCGCCTCGAGCTCGAGCAGCGTGTCCGTCAGCGCACGAGCGGCCTGGACACGCATACGCAGGACGTGGCGCACAAGCACGCGAGACGGCAGCTTCTCCGGGCGCACGTACTTCTCCGCCTCCTTGCCGGCCGGCAGACCTGCGACCTGTGGCGGGTTCGGCGCGTAAGACGCCGCACGGTCGATGAAGCTGTTCAGGTTCATCTCGACGCGGGACCCGAGCCAGACGCCGATGAGGACGCGCCACGCCGCCACGAGCTTCTTCAGGCCGGCGTAGTTCCGATCAATCAGCGCCGCGTGGTACTTGCTTAACAGCCAGACGACGCCGGCAGCAAACAAACCGCCGAGGGGCACCGTGCGGAACATCCACAGGAAGATGAAGAAGTAGATCGGGTACAGCAGGAAGCTCATGAAGATGCCCAGGAACACCTTCATCTGCGCCTGCGTCTCGAGCTCGTTCTCAGCTATGTTCGCGCCCAGCATGCCGATGATGTACAGCGGAATGTTGAAGAGGAACGGCACGACGAAGAGCGGGAACTGGATCAGCGAGATGAACGTGTCCTTGATCAGGATCGCGAGCGTCCGGATCCGTCCGGGCAATGGAACGACCTTGTTCGGGTCCAGATTGCGCTGCAGCGGCAGGTCCGTCAGGGCACCGTTCGACAGGCGCGAGGCGACAAGCAATTGGTGGTACGTGTATAGCAGCTGCTTGAGCTTCTCGATCCGCGCATCGTTCGTGCTGAGCAGGTCCACCAGCGTCTGCTGCACGTCGACATAGTCCGCCAGCGCCAGATCCCGGTCGTACTTCCACAGCAGCTCGCGTGCCATGCCCGCAGCGTAGTTCGTTTCCCTGCCTGTCAGTTTCAATACGCCAATTGTTCAGCTCACCAGTCAGGCCCGTTCACGGTCGTCTTGTACAGCTCAAGCTCAATGTCGCGCGTCAACCGCTTCACGGCCGCCTTCTTCGACGCGTCGCCACCGCTCAGGAACTCCTTCTCGTACCGATCCGTCGTGATCGGGGGGCAGTACGTGACCACAAGGCGTGATCGGTACTTGCTCTTGTCGCAGTACGCGATACCGACCGGCACGACCGTGACCGGCTTGCCCTTGTGGGGCTCCTGTCCTTCACCGCCCTTCAGGTAGATCAGGTACTCGAGCGCTGACCATGCGAGACCATCCTTCAACGGGATCAGGCGCGCGTTCGTGTGTGACGTGCCCTCGGGGAAGAGACCGATGCATTCACCCGCGGCCATGGCTGCATGTTAAACTCGTCAACTCGGGGCCTCAGCTCACCCTCAAAGGTACCCTTGAAGAGCTTCTGGTTGTTCTTCGTCTTGCGGTCGACGGCTGAGTATGTCAGTGTTGCTGTAATCAATGCATGCCGACGTGACCGTCACCTCGGGGCCGAGTGGCACCCAGATTTGCTGGGGCGAGGGTCACGCGGCGGCGACAAAACGCACGGATGTTACCAGCATTCTGCATTAAGGCTCGCATGACGGGGTTTCCGAACAGCGAGTCCTTGACCCAGTAGTGGAGCGAGTAGCCGTGGGGGACGGTGTACGAGAGCACGGCCGGCTAACAACATCAGCTAAGCTCTGCTTGGCGGCAAAAGTCCGGTGGCCAGTGGCTCCGCGGTCGCAACTCACGTCAATGGCCATGTTCGTGTGTGTGCATGCACTGCCGTGTCAGTTGTCTCACGTCATGTGGAATGCTTTGGGGTAGCATATTGTGTTTGTGTACATGTGTGTGCAGAAAAAGAGGCTGATAATGTTGTAGCGAGTGGACGCGTTGAGTGAGGCAGATAGCCGAACAACGGCAGCCTCCACTTGGAGGAGTCAACTCACAAGATAATCGGGCCCTCCTCTGGGACGTTCTCGCTGCCATAAACCTCAATCTTTCGGAAGAAGCTGGTGATGCCGCTTCCGAACATGTTGACGAGCGGCTGGTGGCTAAAGCCGAAGCCGGTCATAATGGGCAGGTGGTCTTGTGGTGGTGTGCGTAACAGTGCGATGCTGGATTCGTCTTCGTTCCCCATGAGATGACGCACCAGACACAGTCCTTGCCCTTGTTCGGCCCAGTGGGCCGGGGTTGGGTCACGTGCGAGGTGCCTTGGGGTGATCATGGGCGCGCTATCCTTCAGCGATGGGATTAATCCCCGCGAATCGCCCGGGAACAAATAAATTTCAAGATTACGGCGACGGCACTCGGTGGAGGTCACTCGACCACCACACAGAGATAATCGAAGATTTGTTGTTCACGTCGTCACACGGCAATCGACATAGCCACCATGTCCGGACAGAACAAGGGTAAGCTGTCAAACTCGCGACTTCCAGCTGACAAGCCTCAGATCTCGACGCGGCCGTTCTCGCCTACCTGATCTCCCGCGGCCTCACCCGCTCCGTCAAGGCTTTCGAGAAGGAAGCCAGTGCCACCCAGGGCACCGAGGGCGAGCTTGAGCGCGTGTGGGCCAAGGGCACCGAGGGCGCCAAGGAGGATGTCGAGATGAAGAGCTCTGGCTCTGACTCGGACTCGGACTCGGACTCCGACTCCAGCAGCTCCAGCTCGAGCTCTTCCAGCTCCTCTGCCAGCTCGACGGCCAGCTCCAAGTCCAGCTCCAAGAGCAAGGAGACCGTCGAGGGCATCATTTCCGTCAAGGATGCTGCCAAGATCCCGCTTCCCGAGAGCGACAGCGACTCCAGCTCGGACTCGGACAGCGACAGCGACGACGAGTCGTCCTCCAGCTCCGACTCTGACAGCAGCTCGGACTCCGACTCTGACTCTGACTCGGATGACGAGGAGGCTGTCTCCTCTGGCTCATCGACCCTTCCTCCTCCCAAAAGTGACAAGGAGGTTTCCTCGTCCTCGTCTTCCGACTCTGACTCTGACAGCGACAGCGGTGATGAGAGTGACTCCTCGTCTTCGTCCTCTTCCTCGTCTTCGTCCTCTTCCTCATCGTCGTCCTCCTCTTCGTCGTCGTCTTCGTCCTCCTCTTCGTCTTCCTCCTCGGACAGCGACTCGTCTTCCGACAGCGACTCCTCGTCCGAGTCTGAGGAGGAGGAGCCCAAGAAGGCTGGCATTGGCGCCAAGCGCGCTCGTTCGCCTTCGTCTTCCTCGTCGTCTGCTTCCTCCGACGAGCCCGCTAAGAAGCGCGTGAAGGAGACCTCCACTTCCGCCCCGTCTTCCTCCGCCCCCTCGTCGACCTCGACGCCCGCCTTCACCCCCTCGGGCACCTCGACTCCCCAGGGTGGTAAGAAGCCGAAGGGCGGACAGGGACAGCGCTTCGAGCGTATCAAGCAGGAGAATGTCACCTTCCACGACCACCGTCTCATGGACAACAGCTTCGACGCTCACGTGAGTGCATATAATCATAGTTTTCGGGTGCCGTGCTTTAGCTAACTCTTCAGATCCGCAACGGAGCCAACCCGAACGACTTCGGTGCGCGTGCGTCGCGTGACCTGATCGTGACGCGCGGCGACGGATTCCGCAAGGAGAAGAACAAGAAGAAGCGCGGCTCGTACGGCGGCGGCCTCATCACGCTCGAGTCCCACTCGATCAAGTTTGACGACTAGACCCCCCATCCAATGTAGATAGAGAGAGATATTGTTGTTCTTCTAGTTTCCCTTATACACACCCCGCATGACGCATCTCGCGATCATCTAGACGCATGCATCTCTAGACCCATACTGATGGCCCTTCCTAGTGACCCATCTTGTCGAGCTTGGCCTTGGCGGCGTTCTCGAGCTGCACCCAGTACCGCAGCTCGACGGCGAGGCGCTTCACGGCGTGCAGGTCCGGCTCCTTCTGGTGCAGCAACTCGCAGATCTGGTGCACGATGTCGTCGACCTTGGCCTGGTTGTCCTGGCGCAGCTCCTCGACCTCCTGTCCGTTCGCCTCCTCCAGCGTCTCGCGGGCCTCCAGAATCTCCATGAGCAGATCGTGGTTGTCGACCTTGTCCGTCTCGTCCGTCGCCATGTCGTACTGCTCCAGCTGCTTGTCAGTTATACCATCTAGGAGCTGCAACTCACAATATACTCGATACGCTTCAGGGGCGACGCAAGCGTCTCGTACGCCTTGTTGATGCGTCCCGAAAGGTCCTCGGCGAGTGCATCACCGTGATGCCGGTCGGGGTGCAGATCCTGCTGGCGGCGGAGCATGCGCATACGGAGATCGCGCGGGTCGAGGTCCATACCGTTGCTCGGAAGGTCCTTCAGCTCCCTGCCCACATCGAAGGTGGGGTGCTGCTCGCCGACGGGGATCGGGTCACTAACGCCGAGGAGGGAGTGCAGCGACAGCCCGGGGGGGATATTGACGAGCCCGCCGCAGTTCGGACAAGGCGAAGCAGGGTACGGGATCGGCTGACCGCAGGATGGACACGGCCTCGTCGGCTTGACCTGCGACGGGGGCACGTTCGAGCCCGAGTTGAAGCGCACCTGCGCCGCTAGCCGCAGCGACGGGCGGGCAGCCGGAATGCGTGCTGTTGATGAGAGAAGAGTGGCGGGCCGCGAAACGGCACTGCGAAGAAACATGGTGGCGGAGGTGGAGAGAGCGATGGAGAAGTCCCGAATCCTCCCCGGCCAAATCCAGACGTCATATGTCGGCCTCGGCCTCCGCGACGTGCCTTGCATCCCCAGTCTCCTACGTCTCCTCCACTCATGTGCTGCGCCGGCCACGGGGTTCGCCGTAGCGCTGATGAGTAAGAGCGCAGCACGCAGCTCTCCCCCCTTTGCTTCGACTCCTCACATATTGGCCACAGGTGCATGCGCGATTTTTCCTTATCAGATACTCGGCGCAGATTCGGAGATGCGAAACACGGACGCCAAAACATTCCTTTGCACCATGACTGACCGGATCTGGTGCTGGATTGATCCCGGCTGGCGGATCTGGCCGGCTATGCGTCAGGCCGCTCGAGCGCTACCGATTTGGTGCACGAGCGATATCCTAACTTCTACATCACGCACACTCCCATCAACGACAAGATGCAGCGCGTCCCCCAGGACCAGGTCGACGTGTAAGCGTGATCATTCTGGCATGTGCTGACAGCAGCTTCAAGACGATCTCGATCTTCAACACGCAGCCCGATGTGCTCACTGGTAAGTTGGCGGTCGTGGCGAGATAAGCAGCCCAGCTATGGCGGCGATGTGAGAAGCGAAGAAGCTGACAACCAGCCATTCTGAAGCAACGCCTCGGCCTCAAGGGCAACCTTGGCGACGTCTACATCCAGATCTTCGGCAAGGACGGCTCGTATATTCAGTTCGCGACGTTCCCGCACCCCAAGAAGGAGGAGGTTGTCGTCAAGCTGCCTCTTGACCCGCCCCTCAAGAACGGATTCGAGGCGCGCCCGCTCCTGTTCCGCTGGAAGAAGGAGGCGTACGCGAAGTACAAGGTGGTGAGTCAACGACTGCTGGAGATGGAAAAGACGTGCTGGCCAGCGTAACAGGCTCAGCGCATCCATGCGTAGTCCGCGAATGTCGGCCGGAACACTAGCTCGCTTCTAAGCACTCCCTGAGAGTGACCTTTCGGCATTCAGCTAGGCGGATATCAGCAAAGCTAACAATCAGCCCGAGGTCCCTCCAATCCGCTACTTCAAGCGCCCGCCGATGTTCCCCTTCATCCTTCCTGCAGGTGTCGCTCTCCTCGGTTGGTTCTTCTGCGCGTATGCTCCAGGCTCCATCGCCGATGCCTGCCGTGCGTGGATCGACCGCGTTCTGGGACGGTACACGCTCCCGATCACGGGCTGGTTCGCAGCAATCTTGCACTTCCTCATTGAGCCGGCGTACATGGCGTCACAGCTGCGGAAGCACGACACCCCCCTTGGCGCCAGCCTGAAGTGGATCCTTTGGACGATGATGTTCGGCTTCGGCGCCATCGACGCGTTCTGGGAGTGCATCCTGTACGAGAAGATCCGGCATGTGTACAAGCAGACGGACGTTGGAGACATCGGGCCGAACGTCGCCGAGGAGGTGACGATCGAGAAGAAGACGCAGTAAGCTGGCGATGTATTCTTAACTTGCAGGAAGTCGGGCGCCGACTATTCATCGCGAAAGCACCACTGCTGCTGACACTGGAGTACTGATAGCTGGGCCAACAGTGCTGACCTGGTGGAGGGGTAGCCGTGGGAGACCTCGAACGTAGCGAGGGCTGTCGCCGACCGATGGTGCAACCGTCATATCTAAACAACAATTTGGGTTTGGTGGACCACGCCGTGGGAAAGCTTGAAACTAGCGAAGACGCCCTCCGACCTCGTGAGCCCAGGAACAAGCTTGCAACAGGCCCATCATTGGCCGGCATCATTTTGCTTGCTGTCTTTGACGCAACTTTCTAACGCGCCTTGATGCTCGCTGTCCTCGCTGCTGATGAGTAGCGGCGGCGGGTGCAGATTCCCTCGCCTCGACGCATGAAATGCATACGGCTGCTTTCCGCTGCTGGAGCGCGCCTCCTTGATTAATGGCGTCACACCGTACAACCTGCATCTATTCCATCACTGCCCGGACCGTCCGGTATGAAACGACTGTACAATGGGAAGGTGCCCGTGGGAGATCATGAATCTAAAGGGGGCGTCCTCCGACCTCGAATGGAGTTGTGAAGTCCGTTGACCTGTCCATCGCCGCGAGCCATGTGCACCTCACCGCCAACGTGAAGTGGCCATGCCCGTTGCTCACCACGCACATTTGAACACGGCCCGCGATGCGTCATCTATTACCTCGAGAATCGAGAAGTGGAGGTCCATAAGTGTGCGAGGATGGTGAGGAATCTCAGCACACAACGTGCCACCTCTGAGACACGCATCTCGTCTTTCTCACGCTGCAACGCCCTCGCCTCACCGTCTCACCGTCTCAGCCTCCAGGTCATCATTGTTCACCGCCATCCTCCTGTGTTCATTCTCTCCCCATCCACTCTTCACCTCCGTTACACTTTTATTCTTCATCACACGTTATCAATATGAAACCCACCGTAGGTGTCAGTGCAACCTCTCCTGACGCCACAGGCACCGGTTGACGAGGATGGTTTCGTTGTCGTTCCCGACGACCACTCGGAGGAGAACTTCTCGACCTCCGGCAGCGGCCCGGCAACTACCGCCACGCCCTTCCCATTGTCGCGCCAAGACATTGCCGAAGTCTTCGCTGCGACGTTCACGCAGCTGATGCGCGACTCGGAGGTGAAGGCGGCGTCCCAGACCTCTGCCGCGGTCGCGAACGCGGTGGCAAAAGTCAGGGCCGATCTGGAGGGGCGCATCGAGGCTCTGCATGAAATGCAGCATAGCATGTCGTTGGCCTTGGAGCGTGCCGAGCTCAGAGCCGATCAAGCTGAGGAGCGTGCTGCTGAGATCGAGTCGCAGCTGGAGGAGGTCAAGGACAACTGCCTCCGCAACGGTGACAACATCAGCAAGACGCTCTGCCACTTGGAGCGCAGGCTCGATATCACCACCAACCATTGCTACGGCCTTGAGCGGCGTATGAACTTGGACGACTCACTCACCGTCGTTCAGCGCAACGTGAACTCTGTCAATTTGCAGACCCACAAGGAGGAATCGAATAAGCGCCTCTCGGCTTTGGAAGCTCGAACTAAGGCTTTGGAGAGCACCTGCGAGACTCTCGAGAAGCGTACCGCTCCCCCCAAGATCAACGGTATGCCGAACGCCCAGCCTGTTCAACCCATTCAACTCTTCCCTGGTTTCCAAGATGGACCAGACCTCGCTCTGCGCCACGTTGAGCAGCGCCTCAACGACGAGCTCCGCCGCAAGCAGGAGCAGCTCGACACGCTCTTCTCCCAACTGAAAGCGGAGCGTACGCGCAGCGACTCCATGTTTGTCAAGGTGGCTGCCATGTCGCTGGTGCTCCGTTGCGGACCGCTGCCGACCGAGGACGGGAAGGTGCTGCAGAGGATCTCGTCCTGGCTCGACCGCTTCAAGGCCAAGACAAGCGACCCGCGCCTCCGCGAGCGCGCTGACTGGTACATCACGAAGATTAACGAGAAGACGGCGGGAAATAACACTGCATGAGCGGCGCCCGGAACTGTGTGTACTGCAAGCTGATCATTACCTGTCCACATGGGCTCGTCGTCCACAAAGATAGCATCCGTCTATGCATCATACTCCTGACTCTCCGCTATCAGTGCCGGGCTTCGGTGCAGCTCTATCTCTACCAGAACCCGTTCACCGAAATCCGGATCAACTTACTTCTGACAGTCTAGCCCTCACAGCTTCGTTTCGTGTCTCATCTGGACGGTCATTCCGCTGCAGACCGGCATCTCGATTTTCGCAAAGACACATTCGCTCGCGTTCTCCCTAAGCTTGTTAATACTCGCCAGTAGCTCTGCTAACTCTACTTGACCGCTGAGGAGCATTATTAGATGGCTCGGTAAGTCATGAGCAGCCTCACTGCATGCCAGGACCCCATGTACGACGATATCGACACCTGAAAAGCAACGGTCATCGGTCAATTCTCCAACTGTCTAGGACCTCCACTACCGAGCACCGCTTGATGTTGTCCTTGCGTTTCCCAACATCAGAAGGCTGCGCTCAATGTCATTGATATGCCTTCGGACTTCGGAAAGTAATTGACCATCATCCAGTTAGGCTGATGCTCCGACACGGCGGTGCATGCTCCCAACACGTGTCCACCGCCGTTGGCACCCCGTCATCTCCTCGCCGCCGCCACTAAGACCTGGGCGTGGAAACGGGGGCCCAGACTCAATACCTTGCGGTCGGCCCTGTATCATGTCTCATTCTCACGCTAGCGACAGTGCTTCTGCGCCTACCCTCTGAGCCGGGACGTCAGTTATCGTATCGGTGGCTGTGATAGACATACCGGAGCGCGTTGACACCGAGAGCAGGGCCGCACCGCTCATCCATGCTCCCTGTAGACTCTGTCTCAGAATCTATCAGCAGCTCTGGCGGCGTCATGTTCCGGCGGAACGGTTCACACGAGATCAACGGGCATGCAAGATTCCCCGTCGCTCTCGTCGTCAGTCTGAAGCTTCTGCCACCTGGCAACCATGAGGAGAGCTACAAACAACCCGCAACTTGCACCGCATCGCGTGTCCCCAGATCTACAACCTGACTCCGACGGAAGTCGCAACCTCGTTGGCGGTTTCTAAGCTGCTAATCGACTCTCCAGGGCTGGCAAGGCGTAAGTCGAGTCCTGGTATAACGTGACACACTCGCAACTGCCCTAGACAACCAGAGTGAGATGCTGCGCAGCACCGATCTTTTGGCACTCCGACGGAAACGTCTGACTGACGGTGGTTGACGTTGACGATAATTGAAGTCGACAAGCTCCGACAAACCGAAAACTCTCAAATGTCGTAGCTTTCTGGAGAATTATAAAAGCGGACTGAACAGACCTTCGAAGCCACCATCAACGAACCTCCACAGCAGAACAAGCTCAGCTTCGCAATTCACACCTCGTCAACTCAACCGCTCAATCAACAAGCAACGTGAGTGCTGAATAATCCCGAACCATCACGGCTCCACTGACCACAACCAGCAACCAAGATGCTCTTCACCAAGCTTCTCGTTCCTCTTGCTCTCGCCGGTTCTGTCTTTACTGCCCCCAAGGGTGTGCGTATGAGTATCGACCCAGTTTCGGCAGCCAACACTGTTGCTGGCTGAATCGAAGTCAAGGACGTCGGCGACTGGGTGCGTCAGAAGCTCGACGAGCTTCGGGGCAAGTTCCCGGGGGCGAACATCTTCAGCTGGCACGCGAACCACGACATGTTCCGTGTGCACATTGAGGGCCACATCCGCACTAACTACGAAGAGCACTTCAAGGAGTGGTCCGTCCTGAAACTGGGCCCCGAGGAACAGTTCCGCGTCATCGCCTTTGACGGGAAGGGCGAGATCGAGAACAAGGGCGACGGAGACTACAATAACTGGGCCACTTGGGGCAACTGCCACACCGAGGGCGACAAGAAGATCGTCTGACAGTAAAGCTGCCTTCAGGACGAAAGGGCTGATCCCAATCGGAGCTAGGACGAGAGTGTTAGCGAGTTTAGCGTAGTCTAGCGCGATCGAATGTATCCAATGAGCTCAAAAACAATGTACTGGAGCAAGCTCACCTCTGTGGCATGCCAGGCTGAAGGGCTCACAAAGAGTTTCTGTCAGCCCCTGATCTAACGGCCTGCTCCATTTTGAATGTCAGGCATCTGTCGCAAGGCCACCACCGAGCGATCTCCGGCAGCAGATACTCGTACAGTCAGCCTCATATGTTGCTGGATCTCTCATATGCCTCGGCCGCTCGATTTTACGCCCTCGGAACGCCCGAAACAAGCGTGCGCCTATCACTGTTCCCGATCGCTCGTGATCATCAAGGCGAGATGGCCGAGCGGTCTAAGGCGCTGTGTTAAGGTGATCTGCTCCTCCGAGCAGTCGTCTCCGCAGTCTTCGGACGTGGGTTCGAATCCCACTCTCGTCAAGCGAGTGTTCACCCACTCCCTTACGCCAAATCTTTTGCGACTTGTACGAGCGGTCGCATGCGGAGGAGCGTCATCTGAAGATTTGCCTGTATCTTATCAGCGCCCCTCCTTCACCTGCGCCCCAGACACAAAAAGCCCACGGGTTACGTAACCTCCACCCTGGAGGTCTGTGGCACAGATCCTTCTTATTCGCCGATTTTGTATTTCTCCGGCGGACAACTTTTCATTCTGGCAACCAGCAAAATCCAGGAAGCGTTCATACTCCCCTGCGCAGTCCATAGCAGCAAAAGAGGGTCCTCGCCGGGATTTGAACCCGGGGCCACTCCCAAGCTGGGTTTCTGGCGAACCAGAGACCGTTGGAGGCAAAGCTCAAGATGTTAGATCACCCTAAGAGAGTATGATAACCACTACACCACGAGAACGTCCGAAGACTGCGCTGTTTGCACCCCGCCCGGCAGCCAGAGGACTCTGTGCGAAGTCTTGCACCATGTTAGAAATCACGTGATTCCTCCTTCTCGCCTTCCACATTGTTAGCTACATACTCACGGCCACTTGGCCATGTTATGCATTCACCTCTCAACCAATTGATCAGTCCCGTCTGAGTCGCGCTGCCGGTAACCTCGTTACCCGCGCATCAAGCGACCCAGACTTCAACAGCACCACCATTACACAGGAGCGGTGCAACCGCTCGGCAAACCCCTCGCTATCGTAAGCGCCACTTGCTAGGGATGTGGGACGACAGGTCGAACTTGACCCCACGTCACTCGCTAATATACATGAAATGCTTCACTTCTGGAGCATAGTCGGGCCATGCTTGAGGTCGAGTGACTCCTGACGAGGTGAACGTGACAAGTATAGAATGCTGAAGTGGAAGAGGAAGGGAATGGGTGGCGAACGGCGATCCTTACGTAAATGGTGTGCGGGCCCCCGCGTCCGAACCCAAGAGCAGTGCACCCCAGCGGTCTTCAAAACACCGTTGTCGCGTTGTCTCCCCCCTCTGCAATACCCATCATGTCCAACTTCCAGCAATACGCTGCCACGGCCCAGAGCCTGTATAATCAGTACAAGGCTGGCCACGATGCCCCTGGTGGCTCGAACAACAGCTATGGGCAGTCCGGTGCCAGCGTCGGCGGCGTGAACGACATCATCACCAAGAACCTCTCGGCAATGCTCGTGCCTGACTCGCAGCCGCAGACTCAGTCGCGCGGCCTGGGTTCGTTCGTCAGCGGCCTCAGCGGACTTACGAGCGCCGCCACCCTCGACGAGAATAAGGTCAACGAAGCCCACAACCGCGCCTACAACCAGCAGGGTGGCGGTATGTCTGACCAGGACGCCGGTGCCGCTGCTGGTAAGGAAGCCTTCGACCGCATCTTCGGCAGCGGCGGAAACAACGGCAACCTTGCGAACGACGTTACGGATCTCTATGGCACGGCCGCGAAGGAGCAGACTGGACAGCAGTCGCGCGGCCTCGGCTCGAGCCTCGGCTCCCTCCTCGGAGGCGCTGGCCAAGCACAGCCCCCTAGACAAAAGGACACGTTCGAAAAGATCGTGGACCTGATCTCGCGCGAAGTTGCCAAGGTGAGCTTTCATAATACCTCACAAAGCTGACGTCAGATTATGAGCAGCGGCAAGGGCAACAACCAGGCCGACGTTGCTGCTGCCGCCACGCAGACGTTCACGCAGCTGATGATCAAGAAGAAGATCTACTCCGTAAGTTGTGGTGGCCTGTTCTCAACTAACTTGCAGTTCATGGGCAAGCCTGCTCCCCAGGAGACGCCCCAGGAACACATGGGCAGCTTCCTCGGCGCGATGGGTATCGGCGGCAACAAGCCCAACAGCAACAACAGCAGCGGCGGCGGCGTCGGTGGCCTTGCTGCGTCGTTCCTCGGCGGCGGTAACCACGGGAACCAGCAGGGCCAGCAGCAGGGTCAGCAGCAGGGTCAGCAGCAGGGTCAGCAGCACGGAAGCGGACTGTCGGGTGTGCTGGCTGGCGTCCTCGGCGGTGGCAGCAAGCCTCAGCAGGCGTCCGGTCAGGGTGGCTACACGTCCGCGCCACCGGCGTCTGGAAGCTACACCAGCAGCGGCAACTACGGCCAGAACCAGTCCAACAACAATTATGGCCAGGGCCAGTCCAGCGGCAGCTACGGGCAGCCCCAACCTGGAGGATACGGCCAGTCCCAGCCCGGTGGCTACGGCCAGTCTCAGTCCACCGGGTACGGCCAGTCTCAGTCCGGCGGTTACGGTCAGAACCATTCTGGAGGCTCTGGAGGCTACGGTCAGGACCACGGCTCTGGAAGCTACGGCCAGAACCAGAACTCCGGAAGCTATGGCCAGAACCAGGCTGGAGGTTACGGACAGAACCAGCCTGGCACCCACGGCCAAAGCCAGAACGCGTACGGCGACTACGGCGGCAATCAGTCGGGACAGCAGCAGCATCAGTCGAGCGGCCTCGACACGGCGATGAAGCTCGCGGGCCAGTTCCTGAACAAGCCGTCGAACAGCCAGCAGCAGTCCGGCTCGTACAGCGCCTCGGGCGGTAACCAGCAGTACAGTCAGGGCCAGCAGCAGCACCATTCTAGCGGAATGGACACCGCTTTCAAGCTCGCGTCTTCGTTCCTCAACAAGCCCCAGCAGGACGGCCAGCAGGGTGGTAACCAGCAGCATGGCAGCGGTGCTGCCGCGCTCATGGACATGGGCGCCAAGTTCTTCGCCGGGCAGAAGCACTAGACCTGTCCGTCGTCTTATTGCGCAATAGATGTCAATAGAAGAGATTAGAGCCATACACGCGCTCGTTGTCCGAAGTCATAGACACGTATTAGATGGTGCATGTGATGTAGAATGTCTAGAAGTATACACGAGGGCTACAGTTGCTGCTGGGTAGAGGTATGGGATTGTTCTACAACACTGGGTCTATTTCTATTCCGTCTTCCAGTCGCCATCTTGGCCCATGAGAAGGAGAAGACGGGCGAGCGCCAAGTCGGCTGTTTGTCGCCGGCTTCTCGTGCGAGCTTCTCCTCCTTCGCGCGGCGATAGAGAAGGCTTTCCTCCGGGGACGCGCTCACGTCGGGCCGGAGCGCGTCCTCGATGCGCGAGCTGATCTTGGTCCTCTTAAGAACCGGACGCCACTTGCGCTGTTCCTCAGTCGGTGTCTGCTTGCCCTCGCGAATACTGTCCTCCACTGTGGCAATGTAGGATTTGTACTCGAGTGACTCCTTCTTGATCTCATCCCAGCGGCGGGACATGACGCGGATGGCGGCGCCCTTAACGTCGGCATCCTCAGCTTGGGTCCGGTCGCGAATGATGACAGCTTCGCGGTTGATGCGCTCGAGAAGCTCGTTCAGCTTCTTCGTGAGCTTGGCTGAGATGAGGCTCTTGAGGAATGGCATCGCTACCGGGAGCAGGAGGCGAAAGAGGTAGTCGTGCCCAGTGCCCCGTGCGACGATGCGCATCTCGTCGATAGTGACCTGGGCTTCGTGAATCTCGAGTACACGCTCGGCTCCGGGGTCGAAATTGATCTCGACGTCAAGTTCGACGACGATACCGTTACGCGAGAGGGTTACGTCTGCCTTGCCTTGTTCGAACAGTGGGAAGCGCTTGAGCCGCACACTGGCAAGGAGGTCTCGCGCATCGGCCTGGATCTGGTCGAGGCGCAGCTGCACGCGTTTCCGATTCTTGCTAGCGCAGTAGTCGTCCAGCTCGTCGAAGGGCGTGAACTTGAAGATGTCCTGAGACTTGTAGGTTGTCAAGGTGGGGATGGCGTTCGCGAGCGACAGGTGGATATTCTCAAGCACGAGCTCCACCTTCGGGGAGCAGACCTCAAACCGCGGTACTGTCACGTAGCCCCAGCCGCAGACCGAGGGGAAGCTCAAGCGGCAGATGTCCGACCAGACGACCCGCTTCTGCCCCAACAGCAGTGCCGCCACGCGCCGCAGGTCGGTCTCGAGTCGGCTCGTCACAGGGTCATCGGGGAACCACACTTCCGGTTCGGGGTCATCGTCCTTGACGCCGAGCCAGGTTGAAACGGCCACAAAGAACACGTTCCACTGCGCTCTGTTCAGCTCGTCCGCAAACCACTGGTTCCACCGGTCCCACAGCTCCTCCGCCTGCGGAACGCAGTCGGTATGCTGCAGGAATCCGCGCTCCAGTAGCACACGTCGCAGATACGCATCAGTATCCGTGCCGAGCACCGCGAAGTTCGGGTCGTACAGGAACTTGCGATATAATTGCTGTATTGATCCTTGCACACTGGATAACGACCGTCCGTTGGCAAACCGCTCCATGATCTGAATGACGCGACTAAGCAACTCCCGAGTGCTGTTCAGAAACGGTGAGGTGTCAGGGTGTTCCGCCGCTTCGCGCTCGTAGTACTGGAACGTGTCGAGCAGCCACGACATGGCCTCAAGGTATCCATCTGACAGCTGCAGACTCGACCTGGCGTCAGCGTCGAATCATGAACAAACAGCTCACACAGCCTTCTTGAAGAGAGTGACCAGCTTCAGCAGTCGCGGGTCGACCGCGTCGACGGCGTCCTCATAACTGTCGTCGTCGGAGTCAGAGTCTTCCTCTAGATACGCGCCCGGTATTCGGTCCTCAACGGGCTGGCTTTCTTTGTCGGGCACCGGTATCACGAACTTGCGCTCCTTCGACCGCTTTTCCTGCAGGATCGAACGACCGACAACGAGGATCTCGGTCAGGAGCGCTCGGACCTCCGGGCTCGTGACGAAGAGCATGGTCAGTGTGCGGATGTGCCGAGCCGCCGAGCCGTCAACGTCGCGTGATTCCTTCCAGGTCATCCACATCGTGTCCTGAATCAGCTCGTCCGCATTCTTCTCACGCAGGACGAGCCGCAGGGTCACAAGCAGGTCGCGGATAGCCTCGAACAGCTCCTCCGTGTCGGGCGAGAGCTTGAAGTGCAGCTCCTTGGGCGGACATCGTTTCGCCATGTATCCTAGTAGCGCGTCGAGTTGTCTGTTGTCGGGAAACTGCCTATCGTATGTCAGTTGGAGCCGCTCGCGGACCGGATATCCTAAATCGTGCAGCTCACCCGTTTCGCAGTGCGCCGAGAATTGCGTACAGCTTCAGGTCGCCCTGCACGTCATGAATGACTGCGGCGCGGTCTGCGGGGCCACTGACGTGCGCTACCGCACCTCGGGATGGCCGCGCTGACCGTTCGCGATGCACCATGGTGTGTTTGGAGCGCACATGAGAGAATGCCAGGTCGTCTGATCGACTTCTGTCAACAATGACGGCATAGTCACGTGATAAGCATCCGACGCACTTAGCTGAGTGGCGTGAGGTGTTCTGAGGTGCTTAGCTACGCGACGACCTTTTCGGCGCAAACTCGGAAGTTAGGTGGGGAACGGAACGAAGTAAGTGAACAACAAGTTTCCGCATGGTGCTTCTTATGTACGGAGTGCTTTCTTGTCTCGGTTTGCGAGCTGAGGTGGCCTTTTCCAGATACGCCGAACCGCAAAGGGAGGCGCACCCGTGGTTTCAGTTAATGATCTGCGGCGGTCGGAGAGGAGGTAGGGACAATCCTACACAGGCAACAGTTTGGGCGGCGGTCCGGCGCCGGATCGGGCCATGCATCGCGGTTGCACGCGCCTGAAGATCGGCCATTATTGGCGTGAGAAGAACCCCGACGAGCTGCTTACTTCTGACAGCTGAGGGAGCCGCAGCGCGTGGCCCTCAAACCCAGGTTGAAGGGCACGCAATCTGATGAGGAACGCACGTCGGAAGGACGTCCTACGTTTGAGTGCGACAGCAGAGCTGGGTTGCATTGCTAACACATTTCCAGTACAGAACTACGTTAGTCCCTCGCCCCTCCCGGAGGCGCTTCACCGTCTCAGCACCCGACTCGGCTTCTCCCTTTTGTTCCGCGTAGTCACGTTTTGAATCTTGTGTTGTGCCGGCCGCATTGGGCAAGTCTGTGCCCAGGGCCAGGATCGTGTCGAGTGTATCGTAGGGCGAGGCGATATCGCGGCCAGCCGGAGATGCGGCGTTCGGAATGGCGTGGTAAGAGAGGGGTTTGGTGGAGGACGGGCGCGAGCTGTTCTCGGACAGAGCGAAGAAAGCCAAAGTGTCGACATGATCTGCTCGTGTCCACCGAATGACCGAGCTTCCCTGCTTTGCCTTCTTGCGGAAGGCTTCCGCTTGTTCGGCCATACGCTCAGTGTCCTCAATTCGTGGGTCCGGAACTGGCCATGCTGGCAAAGGCGATCCAGGGTCGTTCTCCAGGTTGATCATTTCGAGACGGTCCAGGTCCGTTTTTAAGCGAGCTTGAATCGACTTGGTCTTTTTCTCCTCCTTGCCTTTATGTCTGCTGGACGGACCGGCTCCATTCTGTGACAGCGACCCCCTCCGAGGATCATGGTACAGCACCAGTGGCTCTTCTCCAAAAAACGGGCTGTCCTGCTTGTGCACTGCGGCGGCAGCATCAAGCTCCCGGAAGACCGGAGCCGGGGCGAGCCCCTCAGCACGGTGCCGCACAGGACATGGTCTGGCAGCTGTTCTATGGGGAACAGATTGGAAGGGCGTGCGGTGCAGGGGAGAGCGGTGTTAATGGCGGTGATGTTGTTTCCCTCATACCTAACAGCTTGGCGCTACGTTGTGGGTTCCTCACGCTGGTTGACGCGGCGGCGGCAAGCGAGGAACTCTTCAAGTTCTCTTTTGGTCGTCCTGGATGAAACACTATTGTCAGCAGCTGTAAAGATAAGCACGTACACAGTGTCTCCCCAGGCGCACAAAGCGCCAGCTGCACTGTAACGCGATGCGGCGGAGGAACTGGGTACCCGACAAGCGTCGAAGGCAGACGGGTTCGAAGATGAAGAGCTTATACAGCGGTTAAGGTCAGTTACGGTTGTTGAAGGCACTCACGAGTTCCACGGCGCGTGCAGCTGCACTGCGCTTACTGAAGGTTATGCGGGCGATCAGAGAGTGCGTGGAAATGGGCAGGCCGGGGCTCTTTGCCTCACGGTCATGGAGGTCTTCGAGCTCAGGGCCGACAGGACCACCCTCCAGATCTCCTCCATCATCATCGCTTGGTTCAACGTCATCCTCCTCCTCTGTAGCTTTGTCTGCACTTGACGCAGCCTCAGAGAAGACCGGCTTGCAGAATACGCGTACGCATTCCTATCTGTCAGCACATTTCTCTCTGCGACTCACTATAGCCCCAGCCTCCTTATAACACTCAATGAGTTTCAGGCCGATTTCCTCCTCTCTGAGGTTTGGAGGTATCCTCCTGCAAGTCACACGAATGGAGTGCTCGTCTAAAGCGATGAATTCGCGTTGTTCGTTGTCGGCATACCTCCAGTATCGGATGGCCCTTCCACTTAACAGGCTAACATGCTGGTATCCGTCGTAGCGGGAGGGTTCGAGTGCGTCGGCCATGGCGGTGGTTGGATGTGCAAAGGTCAATGACTGTGACATAAAGGCGTGAAACTCTATCCTCACGAAGTGTGCCGCCCCATCCCTCTCTCTCCTGGCATTGGAGGCTTGGGGCCGCATTGGCCGCTGTGCCACTCCGAAACACAATCGAACGTTCGAAGACGGCGCATCCCCAGCGTAGGTCATAGCGCCATCGAGGTCATTGACAGTCGCGGACGTTTCTCCATCGGCCAGTGGACGCCCCCACTCCCCCTCTTGGGGCACTCCGGGGGGCTGTGCTAAAGGGCTAACCTGTCTTGCCTGAGGGGCCTGCCGCGCGATGCATGTAATGATGCATGAGGGCGTCAGGGGTTAGGGCGCCTTTGATCGTACGGCCTCAGCCCCTATCACACATGGACACTCCAAAACCATTTCAACAACTCAGAACATCATCATCTCCCTTTTCAGCCCATACAGTGGGTGGTAATAAGTGTCTGGACGGAAACGCCACTTTTCGAGGTCATCGGCGCCGTGGCTCTTATTTCGTGATGCATAACCCACCAACAACTGCATGCATGGTGCTCATCTTTGGATATGTTATGCATGTGTATTTCATTTACTGAGATCCCAAAGCATATGTACGTGACTATCACCACTTAGTCACACCACCTATATTGCTACTCCCTTCTCCTGCTCGGCACAGAATCTATACTGGAGGGCGCGTTGGTGGGGAGGAACCTTGTGGTTCCTGTGCGCAAAAGCGGCCAGCTTGGGCCAGGGGGGTTTGGGGATCTTAGGGGGGCGTCCTGGCGTCGATTTGATGGGTAGAGGCAAGCCATTGGCTTAGCCCTTCTTGAAATCGAAGTAGCTAGAGCGAGAGATACCAAACCGCTTCTGGGAAGAGCGAGGTGTGAGTAACTCAGCTGTTGCAGCGATCACAATGCATTCGGGAGTTGTCAAACGGGACATAGGTATAGCCAAGATGCAGGAGAACAGTATATCAAAAGATGGAATGCATAGCTTAAATATTGCATGAGCTATGGGTGTTTCGGGCGACTTCAGAGAAAATGAGGATAGCGTTGTGGCGTACTCGAGTCCGAACACTTTTTACCACCCACTGGAGACTCGAGAAGCCGTCGTTTTCATCAAGCTCGACCTTTCTCATTGTACATCTCCATTCCCCAATTCCTTTCTCAGCCTGTAATCCATCTCAACCGACACCCCTTCCCCCTCCCCCCAAACCGCAAGAGGGGTGCGGAAGTTGATAGTAGCGGTAGAAGGGTCGTGCATCACGACAATGATTAGCCTGCCCGAAGCGTGCGCGTCTGGCGCAACTCATGAATGCTCTTGACGGTGCGACCTCAACAGCAGTACGCCATCGACTCTGGCTCTTTGTTGAGTGGCAACTGGTTTGAATGAGAACAATGAAGAACATGCATCGACAGACCCGGCGTCTCTGGCTACTTGAGCACTACTAACACGGAGACATGACCTTGTTCCGATGGCCTGTCGGCACGCTGTCCTTGTCGGCCTTACTTCGGTACCGAGGGCCATAGTCCGGTAACGCTTGGCGTCATCGGACTTGAGCTTCTCCTCAATGGAGGCAACAAGCCTGATGTCGGGGATTCTGTACGACGCGATAACGCGCTCAATAAATGGCTCGGGGAGAGGCGCGCGCCAGTCGTACTCCGGGTTCTTGCCATCCAAGAAACGGTCCACGTCCGCCGTGTCATCCAGATAGCGCTGCAGTTGCTCGCCAAATACCGACTTACGGCTGGTTGAAGCCGATGTCATGGCCTCTAGTCTGTTGATGAAGGCGGCGATACCCGAGATATCGATTTCCGAATGAACGGCCTGCAGGTAGATGGCAAGATCGATGAGATCCCTGACGATCCTGGGCATGCCCTTCTTGGACATGTTGTCGATGACGGTCGTCTTGTCAACGTTGTCGCAGCTGTGGCACGCTGGACCGTCGGGACCGAGCTGCTCCCGTTTGTCGGGCGACGGGTGCAGAGCGCGGGCGCGGTCGACCACGTTCAGGACGCGCTGAATCGGCTCCTGAATGGGGCTGGTCTGGTCGATGATGAGATCGGACTTGAAACTGAACGCATTCTTGTTGAGAGCGACATTCCTCAGCTTCGACTTGAGCGCTGTCTGAGACAGGGCTGAGTAGTCGACAGCCATGTTACCGGCATCGCGAAGCTAAGACATCAGTTGTCGTCGCGAATAGTAACTCACGTGCTTGACGCCTGCCCGCTTCTTCAGCGTCGGACGGTGCAGGCTCTCGTCGAGCTCGTCGACCATGTCCAAGCCCGAAGACGGTTTTGGAGAGACGTCAAGCCCCGAATGATCGTGATTGCTGCCTTCACGGACCCCTCGATGTCATGTTCGGCGACGTCTCAAAGCAGAGCTCACCGTCGTGCTCTTCATCTTCATCATCGAGGGGGACATCCTCATCGGCGACGTCATCCCAGTCCCGGTCGAGCTCGTCGATCAAGCATACAAGGTTTTGAACTTGACCATCGGGAAGCTTGCACTTCTTCGAGGCAGGCAGCGTACGAACTGTTTGATCCAGGGTAGGCGGAAACTCCTCTGGGATGGACAGGCTAGATGGTGTGAGAGAGAACGGGAGCTTGGTAGGACGAATGTGATAGGGCTGATGTCAATGGCAACATCTGAACCTTGCCACTTGAGGTGCTGAGCCCAAAAGTTCCGCAGCCGTCTGATGGTGGTGTGGGCTTTGACTTCGAGAGCTATCTTGTTCCCCTCCCCTGTGCCTTCTATCTGTACTTTGATGACCGGGAAAATGGACGTGCAAACCTTACATATGGCCCTGTTGACGGAGTCGGTGGTCACGATGGGATCCTACCCCTGGCGAGATAGCCGAGTAGTCATTCCCCGGCGCACTCATGATGGCTGAGTATTGAGGAGTGTTGAGGAGCGTTGAGAAACGTTGAAGGAAGTTGAATGCAGACTTCTGGACGGTGATGAGATAAGGGATGATGTCGACCCAGGTGCTTACGGTTGACTATACCGGGGGCGCTGGGTGTGTCGTCCTTGGACGTGATCGTCTCTTGAGATGGGCTCCACGTCACGTCACAGCTCGGTGCGCCCTTGCCTGGAGGACACTACCTGAACCTTATGCACGAAGCCCAGACGCCGATGCATGACTACAGTATACAGCCAAGGTACTATACGCAAGGGAACCGGTGTGAACACCATGTCAGCACCCGCGCACCATGTGAAGGATATGAATACGAGCTTCCCATCACCGTCAAGGATCCAGCGACCAATGGACATGTTGTCGGGAAGGTCGAGCCTTCTGAAGACGAGCCTGAGATGTGGTTAGAAGGTGAACGCGAGAGAGATATCTCCTCACCTCTATTACTCGGTATGTGCACCCTCCTTGTCCTGAATGTGAAGGTTGCTGGATGCTGAAATAATGCGCCGCTGATTATGAGCCCCTTGCAACTCTTGGAATTCTCACTTCCGTTCGAACCTCCCTCCGTGCTTCTCGACTCAAACGCGTCACTCATCGTCCCATGGCCACCGACGACACAGGGAGAACGAGGAGTCGTCGATGAAAGTAAAAAGTAATCTTGAAGCTCAACATGGGCTGCTTGAGTGGTTGTTGGTTCGCGGTCCAGGCACCCATGAATCGACGCCGGCGCCATGCACCATGTGCCGCTGCGTCCTAGGCCGTCACTTTGACGCCCGCTTCCTGCAGACTGACTCGTATAACTTAACTTGGGCGTCCACATCTTCCTCACTCTCTTCTTTAACTCACCTTGTGTTTCTCTCATCTCATCTCTTCTCACTCTCTTCCGGCGGTTACCTGTCCCTTCGGCTGTCACATCGTATCCTCTAACCCAGCTGACAACTCGGTTTACTCTTCCCCGTGTTCCAACTCAACCCCATCGCGCCTTCCCTCGTTGCTGGTCAACGACCTTCCTTCCCCGATTTTCCACTTTGGCCCAGCCCCCTTCACTACAATGACTATCTCTGGCAAGCCCGCTTCACCACTTCGCAAATCGCCGTCGCCCGTTGCAGCGACAATTGCACGCTTTGGTTCTATTAGGCGGCGAAAGCAAGGCGGGACTCGTGAGTCTTCCCCCTGATTTGGGCACTGACCATAGTTCGTATCGAGCTTCTCGGAAACAACAACCTTTCACTCCAAACCGTCTTCCCTCACAACGTTAAGGCCAGAGAGCTTCTTGATGCGTGGGTGCACTACCTGGAGTCGTTGGACGACAGCGTCGCTGTCGACATCGATCGCATCGAGTGAGCTTTCATTCGGTTTGCCCAGCTAATCGCAGACTCCACAGCCTCAGTGGTCCCATTCAGCCTCATCTCGAGGTCCACCGACTCCTGTTCACCGATGAAGCTAGGACTAGACCGGATGAGATCGACATCTCTCTCCGCGTTATCCGCAAAAAGCAGCACAGACCTAACAGCTGGCGCCGGTCCATGCTGTTCGGCGCGGGCGAGCCGCGTGGTGAGTTCTTCTGCCCAACTGCATTGGACCCCTTCCCGAGCTCACTGCAGCTGCCGAAATGGTCCACATCAACGCGGTGAACGAGTGGTGCATTGCTCTTTGCTGTCTCGACGTTCCTCGTCACATCAAGATGAGAGACCTGAAGTACATTATTGAGAAGAAAACGTGCTACATGGCTCAGGCCCAAGTGTGGGTTTTGGTCTTATCCAATTCATTAACTAACGGAAAGTCTGCGCTTCATCACCTCATGCGACGTCGACGACAACAAGTGCCTCGACGACTATGTCGCGCCGGGGAAGACGTACGCCGGGCTCTATGTAGCACTCAACGTTCAGAAGCAGCTGTCACTGCCTGGGGGACGGGAAAAGCTGATCGCCATCTACTCGAGTTGCCTGGAGTACCTGTAAACTGCTGGACAGTCCAGGGGTCATGTTGTATGTATGAAGTTGCACACGAATGTCGTATCTCATCGCCATTGGCGTCGCACTGACGAAGAGTGTCAACAGCCGACATCACGGCTTCAGGGACCTCTGCAAATTTCACCGAGATAACAACAGAGGCAATAAGCTCACATCAGCTACATTTTTCAAGCCTACAGACTTTAGATACCTCGGCTGCCGTCTTATAATGCATTAATGGACTGTTTGAAGCCCATACATTACCTATACCAAGTTCACAAACATCAAATCTTACATTATCCCGCCATGGGGATATAGTCTGACGTCAGCTGGGTCAGAGTCTGTCCAGCTCACCGAAATCAATCATGCAGAGGATTTCGTCTCCGTCCTCGATGCCGCACTCGGCGACAGTCATCTTGTTACGGAGCTTGCGACCGTTGTAGTTAAGTCTTCACGTCAGTCGCCTATGCCCTTTTTGGAGACAACCCACTGCAGTTCTTCGGGGCGCAGCTCGCCCTTCGACCCGTAGTGCTTTGCAAAAGCACGCTGCAGTGTCAGCTACGAACCATTCCCGAAGCTCACCTTGAGGGACTTGATACGAGTCGAGGGCTTGGCGATGAAGAATACCTCGTGGTGCTTGTACCGGACCACGACGGCGACGGAGCTCTTCTCAGTGTACGCGGGCAGGTCCTCCTCGTACGTCTCGACGACGATCTGGCTCGCGCTGTCCGAAGCGTGGACAGTTTGGCCCTCAGCCGTCTTCTCGAGCTTCTCGACCGTGAACCACGACTCGGTGCTCGAGTTGTCGGACCCGGAGCCCGAGTTGTTGTGCAAGTTCAGTTTCTTCTCGCTCAGAGGCGCGCGCTTGGAAGTGGGGGCGAGGCCGAGCAGAGCGAGCCTGCGCGAGAGGCAGGATACGCTGCGGATCGATTCGGAGGTGGCGGCTGTCATGGTGGAGTAGTGTTGGAAGGCGGTGAAGGAGGAGAGGGGAGACATGGCGTGAGAAGATTGAACCAGGGGTCTGTTATGAGGGGTAGGTGTTATCAGGCCGTCTGAAGGGCGCAGGTCGCAATGCGTCATGAAAGTGTGATGAGACAGGCGATGGGCGAGACGGATCGCGACGTGCGGTACTTGCCTTGGCACAAGATTGCGCAATGTCCGTCAGACTGAGGAAGGCGCCGGCTTCACTACGCTGCATGCTTGGATTCTACATACGGAAAGCCTGACACTAGCTATGAGAGATCCCATAAGGTGTGAGCAGACGCGTCTGCTACCCGCCGTGAATACGGCCTGGTGTAAGTAACCCCATTGTATTTGCCGAGGACTCACTGAAGTCAGGCAGGGCGTCAATGGTGTCTCCATCCTCGATGTCGAAGTCGCGGATCCGCGAGTCGCCCTTCATCTTGGCATTGTCAAAGTTGAATCTGGCGCAAAGTCAGCCACATCCGTCCCAACCAGACTCACTGCAGTGTGTCCGGTCCCATCTCGCGGGCGTAACGGTATGCGAAGCTCCTCTGCCCTGTCAGCTTTCCCCGGCGTCTCGTGCCCACCTTGAGCCTCCAAATGCGCGTCGTGGGGTAAACCCTCCAGTCGCTTCTGTTGTTGTCGTAGCGAATCTTGATGTGGATTGCGTCATCGTAGGGACCGCTCTTGTGGCGGGCACGGGCGAGCTGCTCGTCAAGAATCCAGGGCTTCACCTCGTCAGCCAGCGAGTCGGAGTTAACGTCGACGGCGGTGGTGGTGATCGAGGGAGTGGGCGAGTCGAGCGATACCTTGTGCTTCTCGAGGATAGCGGTCTTCTCGGAGACGGTGGCCGGACGCGCGCGACGGGGGCGAGAGCCAGCACCGCCGATGCCGATGGCAGCCAGGCTGCGCGAGAGGCAGGAGACGTCCTCGGTGCTGTCGTTAATGGCGACAGTCATGCTGAGACGTGAATGAGAAAACAAGGGGTCAAATGCCTCGCTCTTATCAGTGGCGTCAACTCGCAAACCCTCACCCGTTGAGACTATCCGTAGCTGGTGGGCTTGCAACACGAAACAACACGCCTGCATCACATGACGATAACGATACACACTGCGCCTCCATCTATCCAGACAGCTCAAGCTGGTCTGCGGTCAGCCTAGTGGTCACGGCTATCCCCACCATAGTCGACGGAACACTCGACTTCGTCTCCGTACTCGATCCCAGTGTCGCGGATCTGTTGGCAGTCCTTCAGTCTGCGCCCGCCGTAGATGATCCTGAAACCGTGAGCCATCCAGCTGATTGGCCTACTCACTGCAGGCCCGTTGGCCCGACTTGCGGCGCGAAGCGGTACGCAATGGCGCGCTGTCGTTAGCTACGCGAGAGAGCCAGCATACCTTCAGGTAGTAGATGTAGGTCTCCTCGCCGACTTTGGCGTGCCACACGACGTTGCCGTATCGCACTACCACGTAAATGGGTTTCGCGACCTCGGTCGGCGTCGCACGCTCCCAGATCTGCTTCCTGTGCTCGGCCTTGTACCATGCCTTCCGTTCGGGATGGTGGGTACCGCCAGGAGAAGTGGAATGACAGTGCAGGGCAGGGTTGGTGGCCTGTTCGTAAGCCAGAGTGGTGGAGAGCGAGGCGATTTCGGGCTCTACCTCGAATTTGGAGGACGAGGCGACGTTTCGCGAAATGGGCAGCGTGCGGTCAGACATGTTTCTGGTGAGTGCGGGGTGAAGGAGTGGCGAGCCGCAGCGGACAGACCCCTCTTCATAAGTAGCACCCTCGGCACTACAACAGGTATCACATGCAACAGCCATCAGTGTCAACAAAGCACGCACACATGATGGAGGGACGAGTTAAGGACACTGAGAAGCGCTATTGTCAGGTGCGTGTTCGGACCCTTCCGTCATAAATCGCTCATACATTCAACCCCGACGACCAATCTCCGAAATCGCTCAATCCGTCTGCACGCTTCCCACGGGCTATGGGCTACATTCGGAACCATATCAAGTCAAACTCAGCTCAGATTGCAAGGATCGTTACGCCGCAACAGGCAGTTGTCTTCGATTCTGACACACAGCAAGAGTTCGCGACCGGTCCAGACAAAGTCGCCGCCATCCACAGCCTGACAGGTCTCGACTAGTCAGAATCTTCTCACTCCAATACAGCGACAGCATCCATGTGCATCATATGAGACTCTAACAATCATACGACGAACGCAAGGTCCCGGAAGACGACTAGTGCTTCCAGCAGCAGTCGTCAATTTCGTTGAGGGCACCTGGTTTGTGATTTCCTTTTCCAGCACTTAATGGGAACGTGTCCTAATTTCGCGGTCCAAAGAGACTGAAGCCTTATTCACGCATCGGTCATAGTCTCGAGCCTGAACTCCTTATCACCCACTCTCTTCCCGTATTCCTCAGCACTAACAAACTTGACCCTCTGCATGACCAGCTCCGGGTTCATGGCCATCTCCTCGACGTCCATGGCGCAGAACTCCTCCAGCTCCTCCCGGTAGCTTTCCCAGTTACAAGTCCTAGTGCCCCTCTTCAGGTCAAGGAGCTCCACATTGACCAGCACCTTTCGAGAGACGCACAATGTGCAGCTCGAAGTCATCGAGAGGTACAGCATCCCGGACCAGCGCGGGCATAGCGGCGCACATTCACCCAAGGAAGGGCATGATGTTCGGCACCGACGAGGGTGCGATGCATGAAGACAATGGGCGGACGCTCGGCCGAGAAGCACCATGCATAGGTCATATTCTGCGCGGGTCGCTTGACTGCCAGAGTCGGGGCTGAGTGCATCTGGACGTCACCGTGGGCCTGGATAGACTGTAGGTCTGCTGCCTCGGCGGCAACGTCGTCAGACTCTGCGGTGGCCGCGGAAGGGTGGTCTCAGTGTCCTCGACGGCCTCGGGCCACTGAGGTGCAACAGGAGGCAGACCCATGTCGAGCACCAGATGATGTGCCTCCTGCACATCGACGAGGGTTCGCCAATATCGACACACCTGCCTCACAGTGGCGGAGGCAGAGGGTAGCGCACAGCGCAGGATCTCGTCCATGATGCGTGGATAGTAGCTTGCATCGACCCGGGCCGTGTTGCTGGTCTTGTTTGTGCGGTTCAGGTCACACATTGTGGGCGCTCTGCAACTGTATGGACACTATCACTAGGACTGCAGGTGACTTGGTGCTGCTGCGGTGGAAGGACGGTGGTCTACGGGGAAGGATCAGAAACTATTGTGACAAGGGAAGATCGATGTTGGGCGATGAGGCTGCTCCTTTTTATACTTTCCATCGATGCCAGGAACGTCGGTTGCCGAGCTCAAACGTTTGCATCGCCGCCGGAACCTTCGACGACGAGATTGAGGATCAGATCCACCCCTAACCAAAGTTTGCCAACTGTTGCTGAAGCAGACCAGGAACAGGGGTATGTTCGCCAGGTCTTTCTCATGCACAGTCAGTCAAGAGGGGGTCGAGGCTGTGCACTCGTTGGTCAAATTGTTGAAGCTGGTTTCATGTGGTGCAGGCTTCAAAGGTTGAACACTTGCCGGTGAGGACGACGAGAACAAGATTAAACAAAGTTTGGGAGATTCATGACCGTACGGAGAGGGATCTTGGAAACGTATCTCAAGGACCGTCGGCGTCGGGGATAGGAGCCGTCGGTCGAGTTGGGAAGCTTGGTCGAAGCTTGGTCGACCTCACCGCCCTGCACTCTATGCAGTTTCTTAACCTCTTCATCGCTCATGTACGACTCGGGCTGCACATTCATTTCGACCGCAAGGGAGGATCATGATGTCGGCGGACGCCGACGTAAACAGCCGTGCCTGACGTCGGTTCACCGCCCAAAGCTCGACGGTGTAGTCCAGCGGTGTTCGGCATTCGTCCCCATCCCACGCCCATCAGCGCCCTCTTCGATAGTCATCCCAACGTTGCTCACCTCACCACCGACGATCATGAACCCAGCTCAGCCGACACCAACGCAGTGGTCTGCTCTTCCTCCCCGAATCTCGGTGCCGGGAATCTCCTGTCGCTCGCCGAGCCCACGAATCGATCGCCTCGACACTCGACAGGCCGGTAATCGCACGAACCGGCCGGAGCTGAGACTCACGTACGGACTACTGGACAGTCTGGCGAAGCAGCGGGCGAAATTGTGACGAACCGTTGATGGAATCGACACACCGAAGGCGAGGGGTGGAAAAGGGAAGGGCAGGAGCGGTATCGAGACCATGCGGCCTGTGTGCCGCCGGCAACAGGTCATGCAGCACGGAGGGCGCATTGGGTGCTTCTGAGAATCTGTGCGCTTGACCAGCAACAGCGTTGCATCTCAGCCTCCATCACCGCTTTTGCTCTCAACGCCATCAGCTCCAACCCAAAAACGCTACACCTGCGACACCGAAACAATGGCCGTTCCCGACTTCAGCCGCGTGCACCCCGCCTCCCACTCGCCGCCGGGCACGCCGACCTCGTCGGGCTATCCTCAACTCCCTCCCAGTGTCGCGGCCCAGATCGCCGCCATCGTTCGCGACGCCGTGCCTTCCATCCCCCTCGCGTCCTCCGCGAGCCTCGAAAAGAGCGTCATCGACGTTAGCGCGCGACTCCGCGAAACAGAGGAGAAGCTTGCTGCTACCGAGCACAGGCTGCAGAGCTTGACATATGCTACGAGGGTTCAGGCTATTGTCGTCGCCACGGCTGCTGCAGCTGTTGCTGGATCGGTTTGGCTTGTTCGCCGTGCGCCGTGACCCTCTACTGCTCCATAGAATAGAGGTCCAGATGCATCATTGTCTGGCCTGAGCCAAGTCCCATATTACATTTGCTATATAAACAATCAGTCTAATCGATGAGGGCGCCCTTGCGCTTCATCTCGATTTCGTCTCCGCGCCGCTTCTTGACGGGGACGATCTTCGAGATGCTCATGCCGCGCCCGCGCTGCTTGGACCGGAACCCGTTTCCAGAGTAGTTCAGGATAGCGTGGGGCGGGTTGAGGCGAGGCCAGGCGACGTAGTGCGTGCCGTTGCCCCACATGAACGTGCCGCTGATGGCGAGGAGGAGGAACCAGAGCAGGAGGAACGAGGCAATGCTCCAGTCGCTGGAGCGGGGGAGCGTGAGCGCCGCCAGAATCATGGCGAGCGCAAAGAGGAAGATGTATGGCATGCTGCGGTGCAGCAAAGGCCGCGTGTCCGACAGCGGCGGGATGGTGCCGCGGCGCGCAACCCACGCACCAGTTATCAGGTCGTACGCGTCCTGCCTATCGCCGTCGAAGAAGTTGTTCTTCACGTACCGCATCACACTGTTGTATCCGTCCTGCAGCAGGCCAGCCTTGGTGCGCTTACCCGTGCGCGTGAAGTCGGTCTTGAGGGCCCCGGTGCCAGAGTACGCCTTCGAGATTGTGTCCGCGTGGTCGGCCCAGACGTTGCGGAACACAGACATGAACTCGGGGTGCACGTCAACCGTCTCCTTGATGCTGAGGATGCCCGCGTCGCGCAGCTGGTGGTTCAGCGCCCACTTGCCGAGCGCGCTCTGCGCCACATTCGTCCGGTCAAGGCAGTCCATACAGTTCGACCTGATGACGCCCGTCTGCTTCTTCAGCTCCTTCGTTGGGCCAGCGGCCGCACCGTAGCCCGCCGACGCAGGCGCCGAGCCGCGGTACCACCCGTCCTTGTTCAGCTGGTCCGAGAGCTGGTCGAGCAGCAGCGAGATGCGGTCGAAGCGCATACCCTTGCACTCGGCGTGGAAGTCGAAGTACAGGTAGTGGCAGTGCTGGGCGAGCTTCGGGTCCATCGCCGTCAGCGCCATTGCGCGCTCGAAGGCCTCCTTGACTGGCTGCTCGTGGCCCTTCTGGTTCACAAGGTTGACAAGCTCGATGTCGCCGTACTGTTGCACCAGGTCGGTCATGTGCGAGCGGAACGCCTCGGCCGTCTCAGGGACATCCATGATCTGCAGGTCGGGCTTGTAGCGCAGGTTGTTGATCTCGGCCCAGAAGATCGGAACCGAGCCGCGCACCTGCACGAACGACATGCGTTCGCGGCCGTCCACACGCCCGCGCTTCGGCTGCCTTCCATCCCCGGGTAGCGGGTCGTACAGCACGATCTGCTCCGTCTCGTTGAAATTCGAGACCGCACCCGAGGCATCGATACCACGCGAGAAGTAGCGCGTTCCAACACGGTGGCGCGAGCGACGGGCGATGAGGCAGAACAAGAACTCGCGATTGTTGATGGTCGCGGAACGGAGCTCGAGAGCTGGGGTTAGCTTCGACTAGAGACATCAAGCTTACATCCGAACATGACCGGGAGGATGAAGCGGCTGAGGTCGGTGCCGTTCTCCGTCGCATCGATCAGCCTGTCCTGCAGAAAGCGGTTCCAGAAGAAGCGCTCGTCGGCACGCTGCCACAGCGGCGCCTTTCCGGGTCCCATTCCGGCATCCTGCTGCTCCTGCTGGCGCTGCAGCGTGTTTGTCAGGTCCCAGCCGTAAGAGAACCAAATGTTGCCGGCCTTGAGACCCTGCTCCACGAGGCTGACGAGCTCCTTCTCGATCGGGTTGCCGAGGATCACCTGCGTCGACGACTGGGGGTTCAGGGGAAGAAGGCGGAAGTCGGTCGCGAGGAAGATCGGGTGCGAAAGGAGGCGACAAGAAGGTTCGCGCTGTGTGATGATCACAAGGTACTCGGCTAGTGGTCAGCTGCAGTACTGGGGGAGCAGCGTGTGCGGGGTGCGAGAACGTCATGTTAAATCATAGACCTCGCTTCTTCCGCATGCCATCGACTCACTGGTGGCAAGAGTGATCATGCCCATGATGCCGTAGCAGGTGATGACCTTATCGCGGCCAAGAGGGATAGCGGAGGAGACTGTTGTCAGCTGGAGACGGTAACTGCCTAGCTCACCATTGAGCGAGAGCTGGCCCGTCTTGCGGTCTACGTGCAGGCTCTCGCGGACATCCTTCTCTGAGATGGCAGAGTCGCCGACGGGGACGGTCGACGAGCTGGGCTCGAAGACGTACGCCGAGGGGGAGACATAGACGTTGAACGTCTCGTAGAGCTGGGGTCAGCTGATGGTCTGACTTGGGTAGCTGGATACTCACTGGAGCGCAGTTGAAGCCCATGGTGTATAGCGGGCTGGCTGGCTTTGAAGGAGAAAGGAGAGTCGAAAGTTGGAAGAGGTTTGGAGATGTCTGATGAATTACGTTTACCTTGCACGTTGCTGGCCGAGTGACGATTACTGACCGATCGACGCGTCGCCGCTCAGGCGCTCAGGAGCCGCAACCGGGCGGTCTCTCACTCACTCAGGGCCATCTAGCCATATACCCGGCTCTTATCACTATCACACGTGGCCTAGTCCACGTCATGTTTGGCTCGAACGCGTCAACTCGCGTCGCGCGTCTCCAACATGAGCGCAAGCCTGTTGTTTCTGACCATCTCTCACCAGACCCCCCTCCCATACCTCCCACACACAACCACTCACCATGCTCGAGGCTCGTGTCAAGCAGGCATCCGTGCTCAAGAAGCTCCTTGATGGTATGTCCTATTCTGAGTGCTTACAGGTCAGGATGCGCAATGTTTGTTTGCTGCGCAGAAATCAATTTTGATTTTCCCACCTGGCCGGTGCTCGCCACACCAGACAATCCGGATGCTGACAGCAAACAGCTATCAAGGAGCTTGTCACTGACGGCAATCTCGACTGCTCAGACGAGGGAATTGTAAGCTTTGAAATGGTGGCCGCTAGCTGACATCTAGGCTCTCCAGGCGATGGACAACTCGCACGTCGCGCTTGTTTCGCTCAAGCTGGTCGCCGACCAGTTCGAGTCGTACCGCTGCGACCGCAACATCCCCCTTGGTGTCAACGTGAGTGCATCCCGGACTAGCTCACAACCGCGCGGACTAGCTAACATTCAGCTCACGTCGCTCACGAAGATCCTGAAGTGTGCCAAGGACAATGACGTCGTCACGTTGAAGGCGGCCGACGACGCGGACAGCCTCGGCCTCGTTTTCGAGTCGCCGAAGGAGGACCGTGTTGGCGAGTACGAGATGAAGCTTATGGACATTGACCAGGAGCACCTCGGTATCCCGGACACGCAGTACGACGCCACGATCACGATGTCGTCGCAGGAGTTTGCGCGTATCTGTCGTGACCTGACCGCGCTCGGTGAGAGTGTCAAGATCGAGGCGTCGAAGGAGGGTGTCCGGTTCTCTTCGGAGGGCGAGGTCGGTTCTGGTTCCGTTCTCCTGAAGCAGACTGCTGGCTCTGACCGCCGGACGCGTGCCAAGACGGACCCCGACGAGGAGGAGGAGGAGGACGAGAAGCCGGATGTCTCGGAGGGTGACGGCGAGGACGAGATCGACGACGAGGACCGCCCGAAGAAGCGCAAGGCGAACGGCGGCTCGAAGTCCGCGTCCAAGAAGGGCAAGGCGGCCGCGAGCGACGAGGACGTCGGCGTCTCCATCATCCTCGAGAAGCAGGTCTCGCTCACCTTCTCGCTCAAGTACCTGTCCAACTTTGCCAAGTCGGCCCCCCTCGCCCGCGAGGTCTCGCTCAACATGAGCAACGATGTGCCCCTCCTCGTCCAGTTCGACTTCGAGCAGGGCACCCTCCAGTTCTTCCTTGCGCCCAAGATCTCGGACGAGTAAAACAATTAGCGGAGCGCAAGCAAGCAAGGCGCGACGTGAGTGAGGCGCGCTCGATGATGCTGGAGGGCCCGCCGCATCTGCGCGAGCAGAGCAGACCAGCCTGTCGAGCACACAGCGTAGTGTGTATAAGCAGAAGCCATAAACCCCCTTCCCCTTTTGCCAGTTTTAGACCGCAGCAGCAGACAGCCAGTAGCCCGAAAATGTACTTTTGTTTAGCTATGGATTTCATTGAACAACCCAGTCAAGAGACTACAAACAACTAACTTTTCAAGATACCGAGAACCCAAAACTAACTAGGACAAGACTACAACGACAGAATGAGAGCAGCGTGAGGAGGGAGATCACTTGTAGAGAGCAGCCGCCTCGACGCACGCCTGCAGCAGAACGCCGGGAACGTGCGGCACCGCGCTCGCCAGCGTCTCCTTCGCCACCTCCTCGAGCCTTTCTCCCTGTGCACGGCCATACTTGACCTCACCGGTGACGGGAACAGCGAGGGCTTCCGGCTCGGGCCAGAGCCTCAGCGTCTGGGGACCAATACCGAACGTGAGGTCCGCCCTTGACTTGGCGGAGGGCAGCATGAGGTGCGCCTTGCACTGCAGCTCGCCATCGCTGAGCTCGAACGCGGCGGGATAGTACAGCCCGAGTAGGGCTAACTCGGCGCGCAGACGGGAGGCGGCCGTCCACAGCTGTCCCGCCGCGCGGACCGTGGCAGAAAGACCTTTCGGTTTCACCTCGCGCAGCGCGCTCTGAGCGAGAGCAAGCAGGCAGTGCGTCGCGCCCTCGGCGTTGGCCATGAGCGAGAGTTCCGGCTCGCCGTCGACCTTGAGCAGGAGCTCGTTGGCGTACACTGCCTCGAACGGCTGAGTCTTGACAATACGCCACCCGTGCAGTGCTTGCATTGCCGAGAGTTCGCTCTGAAGGCGCCGGATATCGCTGCTGGTGTACTCATCGCACATGCCCTTGGCGACGGCGAGCGCAGCCCGGTGTTCCTGCTCCTGCTGCTCGAGCTCAGCGACCTCCTTCTCAAGTTCGGCGAGTTGTGCACTCTTCTGCGCAAGCTCAGACTCGAAGCGGCCAATCTCCTCGCCCTGCTCGACAACGGCCGCCTTCAGGTCTGCCAGCTCGGTCGGGTCGCTCTCCAGGATCTCGGCGACTTGCTTCTTGTTCTCCTCGAGCTCGGCGGACAGCTCGGTGTGCCGCGCCGAGAGGTCCGGGAGTAGCGCATCGGCGACTTCGAAGTTGACCGCGTGCCGCTCAGCTTCCTCAGTCATTGCCTTGTGAATGTTGGAGACGTCCGGCAGGATCCGCTCCATCAGCCCAAGGCGCCAGTCGTACCATCCACCCTGCGCTTCGAGGAGCGCCTTTGCCTTGAAGTTTCGCAGGGTCGACTCGTACAGCCCTCGCTCCTCGGGTGGGCACTCGTAGTAGTCTCTCACCACAGGAGGGTTCTCGCCGTCGCAGACTCGGGTGGTAGAGGCGATCTCCTCACGCCCATGGGCGAGCTCAGAGGTCATGCGTCCGATCGCCCACTCGTACATGTGCAGGAAGATCGACTCGGCGTTCGCCACCGTGAAGGACGAGAGTGTGTCCTCACCAGCTGACAGAGTGCCGCGCGGCGCGAAAGAGGACCGACGTGGCTGGGGCAAGTGCGGGTTCAGGTCGTCCAGGAAGCGCACGCCGACGGTCTCGAGGAACTTCGAGAGGGGAACGGGGCCGGAGGCTGCGTCGTTATCACCCGAGTCGGAAGCAGAGGCAGAATCCGTCTGAGATGCAGAAGCGGCGGCAGCGTCGACGCGGTCTCTCGAGGTCTCGAAGGGGTGCAACGTCATGGCAGCCGTCTCGGCAGAGAGCATGCGCATGGGCGTCCCGAGAGAGGGGCGCGGGGCCGAGGAGCGTCGTCGCGTCGGCGTGATAGTCGGCAGCGGGCGGTCCTCGTCGGCCTCACGGCCACTGCCATCATCCTCTTCCTCGACTTCACCCTCCACCTCAGCCTCCTCTGACTCCTCGAGATCCATATCCTCCTCCTCTTCATTCGACTCAGCCTCTGGCTCAGGAGCAGGCGACTCGACACGGACTTGGAGAACGGGCGATGATACCGCAGACGCCAGACGAGATGCAGGTCCAGCGGTAGAAGTCGAGAGCGACGGCGCCGGAGCCGGAACGGGTGACGCTCTGGCCGACGCCGGCGCTGAAGGGCTCGGTGTCGGGATCGTTGACGCGCTGTCCCGTCCCTCCGTCATCGAGCTTGCCGCCGAGTCGACTGCAGGCGCTTCGATAGCCTGCTGCTTGCGTGACGGCGCCTCCTCCCCTGTCTCGTCCTCGTCCTCCTCGTTCCTCTTCCTCTTGCCAGGCGTCGATAGCGTCAGCGGCGTAGTCTGCACCGAAGCAGCGAGGGGAATGCGCGATGCCGGAGTCGAATTCGGTGTGCCCTTCATACTACTGGGCGTGAATTCGAGCTTTTTGGCGACGCTGGCGGCGGTGTGCATCCCCGTCGTACGCGGCGTCGGCGGGCCGTTCAATTCCTCCGGAGATGGCGCGAAGACATTGCGCTTCTGCGGCTTCGGGGTAGCCTTCGGCGCGGGGCTCTTCGCGGGTGTACCGACCTTCTTGACCGAAGAGGCGGTCGGACGCGCAAAGCTGGGCGTGCCGGTTGGTCGTGCGGGAGACTTGGCGGGAGTGGCCGTTGGACGGGCTGGAGATTTGGCAGGCGGAGCCGTAGCTTGAGGTCGGGCAAGGGTCGGTGCACGCGGTGTCGACATCCGGCGCGTGCTCTTCTTCGCGGGCGTCGCCTGAGCCGGCGTGCCAGGCGCGAAGATGTTCTTCATCGTGGGTTTCTCAGTTGTCGCGGGTTGAGGGGCGAAGGGGTTGCGCGGCGCGGCTGGAGTCGATCCGGGCATGTCGGGTACAGCGGATCGAGCTCGTGTCGAAGACGAGCTCTTCGGCGTCGCTGGTGGAATCGGGGCAGGAGCCTGCTGCGGCTGAGGTTGTGGCGCGAAGATATTCGTAGTCATCGTGCGGCCGTACACCTCGGTGCTCTGATAGTTGATGCCGCCGCCTGCGGTCGTGAAATCCATGCCGCCGCTCGTGGTGTAGGACGCTGTCGTCTGGCCGGCGATCGTTCTCTCATGAACTATGCCTCCTCCGGCCTCGGTGAAGTCCATACCGCCACCCATGGTGTAGGAGACGTTGGAGCGGCCAGTTGTCGACTCGCGTCCCATGATACCGCCGCCTACCTCGGTAAAGTCCATGCCGCCAGCTGTGACGAACGAGGCATCAGACGCGGAAGACTCGCGGCCAACAATGCCGCCGCCGGCCTGAGTGAAGTCCCTCCGTCCGAGGGTGTAGGTTGCGGTGTGCTCGGCGCCGGCAGACTCGCTGGAGCTGATGGTCGAGTCGTCATGCATGCCTCCGTAGATGCCACCGTAGATCGCTGTCTCCTCCATCTCCATCTCGGCGGAATAATCGGCGCCATCGCTGTCTCCCGGACGAAGCGGCTCCATCCCAGGCTCCAGCGGATGGGAGTATCCAATCGAGTGCCGGTTGCGCTTCGCATCCTGCGGTGGCTTGACAGGTACAACGCCGCCGAGCGCGACCGTGAAGTCCATCGTCTTCTCTTCGTCGTCGGTAGCCGCAGACGACTGCGAGATATCCATGTCGCTCTCGTCCTCAGTGTCCGCCTCGTCCCACTGGACGATGCCGCCTCCAATCACCGTCTCGTCCATGCTCATCTCTTCCTCGCTGTCGGACATCTCGGAGCTCTTCGCAGGCGACAGCGCCGAGATCTCGGCAAGGATCTCGTCGGAGTTGGCGCTCTCGTCAGACTCGAGCTCCATTGACTCCTCGCCACCGCCCTCGCCTTCCCCGACGAAGTACTGCTGTGCTGGAGGTTGAACGGACTGGATGGATGATCTTCGCCGCGGCATCGGTGGAAGGGAAGACTTGGCGGGCGATTCCTGTTGCTGGTGTTGCCGTGACATCATCATCCCCATCGAGGACTTGCGCCGCGGCTTCTTCACGTCCTTCTCGAACATCCTGCCGTCAGATTCACAGCATAAATTGATCTCACCTTACATGTGCGCTAGGCGCAAAGCTAACTCGACGTGCCGGGCCCATGCTCTGTCGTGACTTGTACAGCGACCCGAAGTCGATCGTCTCGGCAAAGTTGGCCGTGTTCTCCTCATCCTCGGGCGCAGCAAGCTTCAGGATACTCTTGCGAGGGCGCTGCGTGTCAGTTACTTCCTGCGTCAACATAACTTACAGCAGCTCGGCGCATGCGCTGCATCTCGCTGAGGCCATCGAAGGAGCTTGACGAGACAAGATCTCCGCCGATGGACACTCCGCGCTTCTTAGGCTTCAGCGTCGCGGGAAGCGTGAGGTTGTCGTCGTCAAAGTTATTCAGGTTGCGCTCGCTCAGGCCGGCAGACTTGCGCCGTCGGGGCGACACTCGGGGTAACGACATGGTGCCGGGGTGTCGATGATGGTGGAGTGGAGGACGCAGTGACGATCACAGCGGGCTCCATTTGTTTACAGGCAACGTGACTGACTTTGTTTGTGCAGCGGCGGACGGTCTTTACGTAATGCTGGGAGATGACTTAAATGCTCCCTCATATAGCGATAGTGCCTACTCCGGGAGCTACTCCGGGGGCTACTCCGGGGGTGGCGTCCAGATGTCCCTGGCGTTGTTTGGGCGCTCAGCTGCATGCATGGCAAGGGCACTTCGGAGTCCGTGCTCGAAAGTCGTATCCTCGGAGGTTCAGCGAGAGAGGGAAGTGAGAAGATCGGACAAGTGAGCTTGACAATGGGAGAAGACGGGGCCGACGTCATGTGGATTTCAGTCGCAATCGACGCGGGCCAGTAACCGCGACCGGGTGGCAGATGACCGACGCCCTCCGGCAATCCAGTTCCACGAGACATGGAAAGGTCATGGGTTCGATTGGGCGGCGCCCGGGGCCTCGGGCAATTCTGCCTTCTACAGGACAGCTCTACCCCGCATTGCGTTCAGAACCGCTAAGATACGAGCAACACCGTGCGCACGAGCTTTCCATCCCCATCCAGTATCGGGCCACGCTTCATATAACTAACCGGTAAGACGGCGGCTCGTCCCCTTCAAAGCGCCAACTGTTGCCGCTCCTTGCAACAACAACAGCAACGATGCCGGTGCTTGCCCTCGACACGACACCGTCGACTTACCTCTCCTGGGCGAGTGAGCATTGGCGCTCTCTCCTGACCTACGCTCTGACCCTTTGGGTCAGCTTCAAAGTTGCCCGCGCCGTCCTCCGCATCTTCTGCCCCACGCTATGGATGACCCGCTCGCTTGCGAATGTGCCCGGGCCGAAGCCTCCGAGCAGGCTGCTGGGACACCAGATGGAGACCGTCCGCCGCTCGCCGGGGGTAACCGCCGAGGAGTGGCATGACGCCTATGGCCCGACGATCCGACTCGCGCGACCCTTCGGCGTTGTGGAGCTCAGTACTGTGGACCCAGCCGCCCTGTCATTCATCTATCGCGCAACCGATGAAAGATTCGTGAAGCCCACTGGGATGCGGCAGGCCATTGCCGCCAATGTCGGGGACGGCGTGCTGGCCGCGGAAGGGCATACGCATAGACGGCACAGGAGGGTGCTGAATCCTGCCTTCGGGTGGCCGCAGATTCAAGACATGCTCCCCCGGATGTGGGAGAAGGGCTACGAACTGCGGGACAAGATGCTCACCTCTCTCGCCGACCCGTTCTACCTTAAGCCCGAGAAGGCATGTGACGACGTCCCCGGCGCAAGGGTTATGGACATGTTCGGTCATCTCTCGAATGCGGCACTAGACATCATTGGTCTGGTCGCTATTGGCGAGGATCTCGGCGCGTTGAGCGACAGGCAGAACGACCTGAGGACGGCATACCAGGACGTTCTCCGTGTCGGGTTCATCACGGACTGGCTGACAGTGCTCCGCTTCGCAATTCCAATCACGCGGAAGATCCCGACGGAGCGCGGGCGCGTGGTAAAACGTAGCCGAGAAACGGTCGAAGCCTTCGGACACAAGGTCATTGTCGAGAAGAGGAGACTACTGCAGGACATGCACGCGGGCCGGCTCGAGAAGAAGACGGACATCGGGAAGGACGTCCTGAGTCTGCTGATTAAGGCGAATTCTGCTGCCGATCTGAGAGAAGACCAAAGGCTGGACGACACCGAGGTCATTGCGCAGATCACCACGATGCTCTTCACGGGTCACGAGACCACGAGCACGGCGACGGGCTTCTGTCTCCGCCAACTCGCTCTCAATCAGCAGGTGCAGGAGAAACTGAGGAAAGAGCTGCTCGACGCCGGCTCCGATGAGCCCGACTTCGAGACGCTCGTGGCCCTGCCATACTTGCACAATGTCGTAAGAGAGTCTCTGCGTTTCGAGGGACCGGTGCCCAACATGGGCCGGGTTGCTACGGAGGACGTAACGATCCCTCTTTCTCAGCCGATCGTCGGGCGCGACGGGAAGCTCATGGACAACGTGCATCTCAAGAAGGGTGATTATGTCCAGGCCCGTAAGTGTCGACCAGCCTCGTGTGAACATAGCTGACGCTCACAGCGTACCAAGCCGCCAACCGCCTGACGGACGTGTGGGGCGAGGACGCGCGCGAGTTCCGCCCCGAGCGCTGGGAACAGCCGAACTTCCCGCACAAGAAGATGCCGGGCGTATGGGGCAAACTCGCGACGTTTGGCGGCGGTCCGCACAACTGCATGTAAGTAACCTCGGGTGAACTAGTGAGCAACGCTGACACTCTAGTGGCCACCGCATGGCAGTGCTCGAGATGAAAGTGCTTCTGTACATCATGCTGCGCAACTTCAAGTTCGAGCCAGTGCCGTCGGGGCCGGTGATCAAGCCTAAGTGGATGATCATCCAGCGCTGCGTCGTCGAGGGCGAGGAAGCGAGTGGTCCGCAGCTGCCGCTCCTCGTGCGCCCTCTGGAAGAATAAGCTGAGGCTGTTGGTGCCATCTTGGCGAGTCGCTGTAGACTGTTGAAGCGATGCATTGTATGTCAGCGGGCGCGAATATCAGTTCAGAAGCATCGTCTGATTCGGCGGAGCAGCGGCTCCGGTCGTCGTCGGACAACAGAGAGTGCGATCGATGCACGTCCGCGCCTCAGACATTGTCTCTGTCTCACCCGCGTCGATGGATTGCTCGCCGTGACTGGTCAGCCACAGTCACGTTGCACCGTGGGAAAGTAACTACCGAATGGCGATCGGTGTTGTGGAGGTAGGTACTCGCCAGACCATCGTCGACCGACCTGCTGCTTCCTCCTCCTTCCTCCCTCTTCCCCAGCGACGACACCATGGCCTCAACGCGCCTGCAGGGCATGGTAGACCCCATGCATGCGTACCGCGCAAAGCGGGATCGCGAACGGCGAACGTGAGCTAAGATTGTCTTGCCTCCAGCTGACAACAGGGTGCTGAAGGCTTACAAGATTCTCGGTTTCATCTCGTCCGGTAAGCTCAGAACTGTCCTCGCAAGCTAACAACTAAGGAACCTACGGACGAGTGTACAAGGCGGTTCTCCTGCCGCCGCCGAAGCCGTCGCGCGGCGCTGTATCACGCAAGTCGCCGAGCGTAAGCGACGACCCGCTGAACAACCCCGAGCTCTGCATGCGGCCAGGTGACCTGCCGGCGAAAGAGGGCGATGTGTTTGCTATCAAGAAGTTCAAGCCAGACAAGGAAGGCGACCAGCAGACGTACGCGGGGATCAGCCAGAGTGGGGCGCGAGAAATCATGGTAGGCTCTTTGCTTGTTGCCGTCGAGCCGCGCTAACATGCAGCTAAACCGAGAACTTCACCACCGGAACCTCGTCGCGCTCCGCGAGGTCATCCTCGAAGACAAGGCGATCTACATGGTGTTCGAGTACGCCGAGCACGACTTCCTCGTGAGCTAACAGATGACCAATGGTAGCTGACGGGAAGCAAATCATCCACCACCACTCACAGACGGTGCGCAGCCCGATCCCGTCCCAAACGCTGCGCCGCCTGCTACACCAGCTCCTCTGCGGGCTGCACTACCTGCATTCGAACTTTACATTGCACCGTGACCTGAAGCCGGCGAACATCCTTGTTACGTCCGGCGGCGTTGTCAAGATCGGCGACCTCGGTCTCGCGCGTCTGTGGCACAAGCCGCTCGCCCAGGGTGGTCTCTTCGGAGGAGATAAGGTCGTCGTCACCATCTGGTATCGCGCGCCAGAGCTGATCCTTGGCTCAAAGCACTACACGGCCGCTGTCGGTGAGCTCAGATTCTCTTGAACGCCAGCTGACCTCAGACCTCTGGGCCGTCGGCTGCATTTACGCCGAGCTGCTGTCGCTGCGGCCGATCTTCAAGGGCGAGGAGGCTAAGCTGGACAGCAAGAAGACTTTGCCGTTCCAGCGAGATCAAATGGCGAAGATCTGCGACGTCCTCGGCCCCGTGAAGCGTAAGCTAGCGAAGCGTCCTAAAGCTAACAAACAGCGGAGCACTGGCCCGGCATCGTGCACATGCCCGAGTGGAAGACGTATTTGACGAACGGGCCGTACACGACGTCGAACCCGCTGCCGACGTGGTACTCGAACCGCAGTGGCAGCTCGAACGGGTACGACCTGCTGATAAAGCTGTTCGAATGGGACCCGACGAAGCGCATCACAGCGCGCGATGCCCTCGCCCACCCCTGGTTCCAGGAGGACGGAGGGTGCGCCGCCGAGAGCGTCTTCGAGGGAAGCACAATTCCCTACCCCTCACGCCGAGTTACGCACGAAGACAACGGCGATGCCAAGATGGGATCGTGAGTTCGCTTAGTTTGCCGCTGAACTGACATCAGGCTTCCGCCATCACTGCAAGGCAGCCGCCTGCCGGGCTCGTCCAACTTCCGCTCGTCTAGCGGTGCGATCCCGCCCGCGAAGCGCACCAAGCTGCGCTGAGGATCCCATGTCTCTCTATGCGCGTCCATGTTCGCGTGTCTCTTGCATAGCATTATTCTTGTTGTATCGTGTAGGACGTATGCATCCAAGTCATGTAGCGTTGGTTGTATGCATGCACTGGCCGGGTGCAGTAGTGCAGTCCTGAAATCCGCTGGCTCTGAGTGGCTGAGGAAAGTGGAGGGTGCCACGCGTCGGCGTTTCCAAACTCCCTCCCTGCTCTCAGCCTGCGAGCGTCCCCTCCGCGGGCCTGCGTCCCACCGGCGGTTCGGTGGTCGACAACAGCTCTCCCGGAGCAGTGTCCAGCTAGCACACCCCACTCACCATGTCGCTCCTCCGCACCGCCCTGCGCGCGCGCGTCTCCGCGCGTGCTTTCTCAACGACCCCCGCGCGTCTCGACGTTACCGTCCCCGGCGGCGCTAACCCGACCTCGACCGGCCCCAAGTTCGACGCCGAGGCCGAGCTCGACTCGTTTGTCCCTCCCGCCCGCTGGTCGACCAAGCACGTCCAGCCCTCCGACGTCGTGGCTGGCCGCGAGGCCGGACCCCCCACCGAGTACGAGGACGCTAAGGAGATCACGTTCGACGTTGTCTCTGACGCCCCGAAGGAGCTGAGGCACCGCCAGGTTAGTCGGACAATTATGTTGGCACAGGATACTTGCATGGAAGGGACAAGGCGGGAGAGGGAAAACTGATATCGGAAGAGGGCTAGGCGGACTGAAGGGCTTGGAGGGAAGAGTGGTTGAACGCGCGCAGAGAGCCGCTCTTATGATGTCTGCGATACCGCCTTCCTCCGGTCCGATTCGTCATGTCCGCCATGACAGTCTGTCATCTCCGTCTCAGCTTCTGCTTTCGTGTGCTCTGTGTTCTCTGGCAGCCCGTTTGGAGGCGCAGAAAACACAATAACGCACTCTTGCCACGGCTTGTCCGCACAAACCGCACCAACTGTGCCGCACCACACATCAGCTCCACCATCCCCGACCTAAGCTAACATGCAGGTTCGCATCTTCAAGCCGACCAAGAACACGATGCAGTCTGCTAAGGGCAAGACGAAGGTCTGGCGCATCGACTGGGACGTGCTGCAGGGCTCCGGACGGTGGGAGAACCCGCTGATGGGCTGGGCCTCGTCCGCCGACTACATGCAGGGCACGACGCTGGCTTTCCGCACGCGCGAGGACGCCTGCCGCTTCGCCGAGCGCCAGGGCTGGGAATACTACGTCCAAGAGCCTAAGGCTGCGCGCATCCCCCCTAAGAACTATGGTGAGTCCGAATCCCCACACATCCCAGAGTGGCACTGCACCGCACCACTGGTCACTTCTTCACGACACCCCTACTCCTTCCACAACTCCTCACAATGCTTTTCGGGGACATGCACTGACATATAAAGCCGACAATTACCTGCACGTTCCGGGCAAGCTCCGCATTCACCACACCAAGTAGACAGAACGGGTAGAAAATGCATTATTAGTAGGATACGGACGACGAGCGTCGCCAGGCGAGAGTGGCTCATGTCTCGACGATGTCGAGAGTCATTTCGATTCATCTAGGTCTACTAATTCACTGAAGATCATTCCTAACATCGGCACTCGCAAGGTTACAGCTTTGCCTGCCTGTGATCACCCCGGCGCACCTTCTCAGCAACCTCCTCGAACATCGCACCGATGTGGTCAAAGTCACTCAGGTCGTTCCACACCTGAGCAGAAAGGCGCGTCCACCACCGCCCGTTATGCGGGTAGATGGCCGCCGCACAGTTGTAGTTGAACAGCATCTGATCCTCGAGGAAGCGGCTCACGACCCCAATGTCAGCGCTAATGTTGGGGACAGGCGGGAGGGGTAGGCGAATGTTGACCATGCACTTTGTGAGTTCGCCAGCATCGTTGTCCATGACCTCAGTCTTCCACCTCTTCGCCAGCCTCTTGCCGCCCTTAACAGCGAGATCATGACAGTATGCCATGATGCGCTCTTCGCCGCCAATGTCCTTCCGGAACTTGATTGCGTCCTGGATCGTGATGACGGGCGTGAAGTCGATGGTCCCGTTCCAGTCGTACTGTTTCTGCCAGGACCAGGGGTGGCCGCCTCCCACGGTGGGGTAGCGGCGCGACTCATAGAAGTGGCCGACAGGGAAGGTCGCTCGGATGAGCTCCTGGTTCCGCTGCGGGACGTAGAGCACGGCTCCGCCGCGGTGCGACATTAGCCACTTGTGGCAGTTGGACACGAAGAAGTCGGGGTCCGCCTTGGACACGTCGAGTGGCTCCTGGCCGATCGAGTGAGCGCCATCGACCAGGGACAGAACCTTGTACCGCTTAGCCAGCTCGACGATCTGGCGCCACGGGTACGAGACACCGGGCGCCGAAGCGATGGAGTCCACAACAACGAGGCGGATACGCTCAGAGGCGAACGGCGCAGGCTGGCCAGACAGAGGTTTGTAGTTGTGCGGCACGCTGTGGTTGTAGGCTCTGAAGACCGAGGCGGTGCGGTCGATCAGATCCTGGTGCGTCGTGGGAAATGTCACGGGGATGACCTCCAGACGCACGCCTGCGTTCCGGTCGCAAATATACTTGAGGCTCTGGGAGACGGCGTTGTATGTCGAGGCGTCTGACGTTAGCCACACTAAGGACTGCAGCCACCTTCGGTGACCCACTCACAGCAGACCACGACGTCTCCGTCGTTCCACTCGATGCTCTGCAGAACGTTGTTGATACCGTGCGTCGCATTCGGAACCAGGACGATGTCCTCCTCCTTTGCGCCAACGATGGGCGCGACGGCCGCGCGTGTGGCAGCCAGCGCGGGCTCAGGCTTGCGGCGGATCCAGACGTCGGGCGCGCCTTCGATCTCGTTGGACAGGGCGTCCTTCGCCTGGAGAACCGCACAAGGAGGCGTGCCGTAACTGCCGTGGTTCAGGTTGATATCTATAGTCAGCAATCCTCCCCTTTCCTCCTGCAGGAGCACTATGCAAGCAGCACTCACAGCCCTCCCTGAACTTCCAGTACTTGCGCATCCCCCTGCCGAACTCGGGGTATCCAGCGACCTTCTGGCCCGCGAGTTCGCCCTCGTCAGAGGAGCCGTTGCGCGCTTTCTCGACATCTTCAAATTCCCAGTGCTTGCCCTGCGCCCAAGCATCCGCCTTGTCGCGGAGGAACGACTCGAAGCTCCACTCGGCGGGCTCGAGCAGGCTGGCGAGGTGCTCCTGCCACACGTAGGCTTCCGCATGAGACTCGCCGGCGGCCTCGATGCCCGCGCCAGACTTGTAGAGATGGCCCGTCGTCTTGTCACCGAGGAGAGAGACGGTGACGTTCTTTCGGTAGTACTCCTGCTTATCAGCCTGATTCTCGGCCGGAACTCACCTCCGCCTCGAACACGTCGAGGAGACGCATGTCGTCCACGGTCAGGTTGGAGATGAGCGTGCCGCGCACACTGGCGCCTTCGGGACCGAGCTGCCCAGCACTGATGATGGCGGGGTAGTCCCGGCCAGTGATGTGGTGACGCGAGAAGCCCGGAAGGACGGCATCCTGAAACGTCAGGTCTGAGATGTCGCGGCCGAGCACGCGCGACACGATGGCCGGCACCATGAGCGTGCCATAGGCGAAGACTGCCGTTAGCTCAGAACCATCTAGGGAGCTCACGCTTCGACGCGTCCTTCGTTTCGGTCATGGTCCTGCCGTCAGCCGCCTATCAAACGTGTGTCGAGGGCGTGCCCACAATTTGATGTGCAGTGTGTGCTGCGCTTCTGTCAAGGGATGGGGCTTGTGCATCCGGCCAAGGGCGAGGAGGTCGTTAAGTAGGACTCAAAACAGCAAATCAAGGGCTTGTCGAGAGTGATGGAACGATAAGAACACGCAGATAAGTCGCAGACGGACGAGTCATGCTCGACTCGACAGGTTTCGTGATGGGCAGCTGCATTCCCATCGGACCAAGCCGAGCTCGAGCTCGGCGTATATCCAGAGCGCAGCGGTGCGTCATCGGTTGACGCGGCGAATTCACCGAGCTCCTCAATAGCCCACCGCACTAATCGCTCCTTAGAAATGGGCTGAAATCACGTTTTACACCACAGACCACTCACGTGACGTTGTTTGGTTGACTGTATGGCGACGGACCTGACGCGCGGTGGAGGTCCTTTCGCTCTCGCCGCTGGTTTCGCCAGTTGCCAACATCTCCCTCGTCGCGGCCGTCTCCCTCGCCACCAAACAACATGCCCTACCCCCTCTAGACCAGAGTAGACATACTTCTTGAACCTTAAACATGTCGGACTTTGACGAGTTCGACGACGGCTTCGACGCCGACGAGTCATTCTTTGCCGCGATCGATAGCATCGAGGCGACGGCAACGGCTTCTTCGGCGTTAGCTTCGACTGCACCGACAACAGTCAGGGCAGCACCGGCAGTAAGGCCCTCAATGACGTCGATATTGGGTACAAACTCGCCTTTCAAGCCTCCGAGTGCCGCCAGTACCCGGCCGCCCCCCCGTGTTAACGACACGCACGCAGAGTCTGGACCCTCCCGCCGCGCAACTGCACTCGGCGTACGCCAACCTCGTCCCCGCTTACCGCCTGCACTGCCGCCCGCTCCCTCGTCCGACGACTTTGATGACTTCAGCTTCTCCGAGGAGGCGCTTGCGCAGATTGACGCAGCCGGTGCCCACGGCCATCAGCGTACGGCTATCCCTAGCTCAAACTTGAACAGGGGCGGCCGGCCGTTTAACAGACAAAACAGCTTCCATCAGACCCATCTGAACTTCCACCGTGAGAACCCCTACACGAAAGGAAAGCGTTGGGATCGCACTGCGTATGCTGCGAGTGGAAGACGGCTTGACGCAGAGAAGGCGAGGAAGAAGGGCAAAGGGAGGAGGAACGATGACGAGAGCGAGGACGACGCCCCGCTGCTGCCAGACGGCATTCCACCTATTGATACCTGTGAGTAGCTGCAAATATCCTTACCTCAGCTGATATCAGCCAAACCATACGAACCCCAACTACACAGCTACGACCCCGAGGCTATCAAGACATACATCTACCCGACTAACCACCCGATACGCAGGTACCAGTATGAGATCGTCCGGAACTGCTTCACCGACAACACCCTCGTCGCCATCCCTACCGGTCTTGGAAAAACCTTTGTGGCGGGTGTCGTCATGCTGAACTGTAAGCTTTTTTGGGTACATGCCGAGCTGACTTCAGTCTTCCGCTGGTTCCCGTCCGGCAAGATCGTTTTCATGGCACCGACCAAGCCCCTGGTCAACCAGCAGATCGAGGCGTGCCAGTTGACCTGTGGCATCCCTTCTGAGGCGGCGGCCGTCATCAATGGCTCAGTCTCCAGCGCGGAAAGAGACAGCCTGGTGAGCTTCGTCCTTCGGCAAGATTTCTAACGACCAGTGGGAAGAGAAGCGCGTGTTCTACTGCACGCCCCAGACACTGCAAAACGACTTGGAACGGGGCGCTATCAATGCGAGGGATATCGTTCTGGCCGTCGTTGGTGAGTTTACTTGGCTTGGTATCAGCTGACAACAGACGAGGCGCACCGAGCGAGCGGCAGCTACGCCTACACGACCGTTATTGCGCGCATCACAGCCGTGTCACCATACTTCCGCGTGCTGGCACTCACCGCCACGCCTGGGAACAAGGTTGAGAAGGTGCAAGGCGTCGTCGACGGCCTTCACATCAGTCGCATCGAGATTCGCGAAGCTGAGTCACCAGAGATCACGCAATACACGAACGAGAAGAGAGTTGAGCTGCACACGATCCCTATCGAGGGTGTTGTTAGGGAGACGATGAGACGCTGGGCCGAACTCATGTACCCCCTCATCAAGCGCATGGTGGATAAGAACGTCCTCTCTCCGCGCGATTTAGACGCAACCCGTCTCCGACCCTTCACTGTGCAAGTGAAGGTTTTAGAGCTTGGCCGACAGCCACAGTTCAAATGGATCTGGGGGCCAATGAACCAGATTCGACAGATGGCGGCCGCCATGCAGCACTTGGTGCGTTGCGAGGATTAGTTTCCACCGCTGCTGAGGCGATAGCTGACGTTCAGTTGGAGTACTCTCTGGGGACCTTCCATCAGAAGGCTCTGCAGCTGAGCGGCGCCTTCAACGACAAGGGGAAGAAGGGCAACTCGCGGGGCGGCGCCAACTCTTTGCATAACAATCGAGAGTACCAAATGCTCATGACCGATGTTGAGACCGCTCTGAACGAAATCAAGTCAGGACGGGAGGGCAAGACGAGAGCGGATCTGCACCCGAAAATGAAGAAAACGCTGGACCTCGTGGGTACCTGCAACTGGGTCTGCTAACATCAGCTTCTCGCGCACTTCGCCCAGTGCGAAGAGGATGCCGAGGTGCACGGCACTAAGAACGACACGCGCGCCATGGTGTTCACCTCCTTCCGAGACAGTGTGGCTGAGATTGTCGTGGGTTACAAGCGCTGTTCGCCTGCTGACCCACCAGGATGCTCTGAACGACCACCCTGGCCTCCTGCGAGCCACGAGATTCGTTGGCCAAAGTGACGGGAAGAAGGCTGGTGACAGGGGACTGAAGCAGAAGGACCAGAAGCAGGCGATCGCCGATTTCAAGGAGGGCAAGTTCAACATTCTGGTCTCAACGTCGGTTGGAGAAGAAGGTCTTGACATTGGTGAGGTCGATTTCATCATTCTGTACGACATGCCGCAGCAGTCAATCAAGCAGATCCAGCGCATCGGTCGTACTGGCCGAAAGCGCGATGGTATCGTGCACGTCCTGATGACGGAAGGGCGTGAGGAGGGAAACTGGGAGAAGGCACAGCAGACCCATCGCGACATTCAGCGCGAGATTCTCCTGAACGCCAATCTGGAACTGTTCGAAGATGTTGAGCGCCTCCTGCCACCGGGAAACCTGCCGAAGTGTGTCGAGAAGGAGATGCCGGTAGATCGCTGGGATCCTGCGGCTAAAGGCAAGAAGAAGCAGCTTGCCGGTGCTAGCAAGGTGAAGGCGAAGCGTGCCCCCGTCATGGCCGTCCCGGAGGGAGCAGAGGGATTCAAGAGCGTCTCCGCCTGGTTGAAGGAAGGCACGAAGGGGAAGCGGGGCAAGAATTCTGGTCTGCGCGACTACGACGACGACGATTCGGAGGAAGACGAGGAGCAGGGGTTGTCCGGCAAGACGAAGTCAGGCCGGCCGAGGAAGGCTCGAAAGAGCGACAAGCCGAAGACGGCTGCTGAGCTCGCGGCAGAGGCAGCGGCTGAGAAGGCTGCCGCGGAGGAACGCGAGCGCCAAGAGCGCGAGGAGCTCGACAACGAAGCTATCGACTTCTTCAATACACAGGGTTTAGTGCGTGCACCGCCACCCGGGCTGTTCGACTCCCCACCCGCGCGTTCGCCTTCGCAAGCGTCTTCAGGTGGAATCGTCTGGACGCCCTCTCCGAAACACGCAGACAACGCTTTGCCTGCTGAGTCGCCCTCTAAGTCTTCATCTTCCAAGTCGCTTGCGCAGCCGAGCGGCAAACCAAACGGCACGCCACTGTTCCAGCCCGCAATCGACCTCAGTCTTGATGACGACGAGGACATCTTCAAGGAGGAGCCGCCTGCTTCGAAGCCCTCGGCTCTCAACAAAAGCATGCCTCCGCCACCTCTGCCGACCAAGTCATCACCATACTCGCCCAAGGTTGCCACACCCCTCTCTCGCCCGGCACAGTTGGTGCCGGCGAGCACTCCCATGACCGATTCCACGGAACCGACGCCCTTTCCGGTTCGCACGCGGCGCCGCATCGGTATTGTCGGTTCCAGCCCCGACATGAGCCCCGCGCAGAGCCTGCAGCGTTTGCGTCGGCGCGGTGAAGTCATGCCAGCTGCGCAGGGCGACAGCAGCCCGGTTGTCGTGCGGCGGCGCCGCAAACAGCTCCGCGGCGCGTATGCCGACCACGAAATGGTAAGCTGTTCTACACGGATTGTAGCTGACTCCAGCTTGACCTCGACGCCGCCGTGTCGGGAAGTGACGCGTCCGGAGACGAATCCTCGGGCAGCGAGAACTCGCAGGATCGCATGTTCGCAGGCGACTTTGCTGCGACGCAGGCGCCACGCGGCTACGACCAGCACGCGATGTATGCAGCGGGATTGAGCACGCAAGCATGCGCTCGTGCCGGGCTCATGTTTGACCGCGACGGTGCGACTGAGCGCGCCGCCTTCCTCAGCAAGGCGCGCAAGGCGGTGCTTCTCAGCGACGACGAGCGCGACCGCGAGCGTGACTCCGAGGATGAGTATGAGGTTGGCAGCTTTGTATGCGACGACGAGGACATCTCGTTTGCTAGTGAGTTGGGGTGTTGCCGGTAGGAACTGACAAGCAGCGCAGGGCAGTGACCCGGACGGCAGCGCGATCTAGTAGGTAAACTGGGGGTAAGCTGGGGACCAGCTGCGGTAGCTTACGGCAGGTGTGCTGCACATTCCAGCTCAGAGCACTCCCACAGCCATAGAGCAATGACAGAGTAGGTGAGCTATCAGTGCGCCCTCGGCAGAGCTGACGACAGAACATGTTCGGCATGTGTATACATAGGTATAGCTTGTCTAGACGTATTCATACAACTACTTTTCCTCCTTGTCCTCCATGTTAGTCGGACTCGGCGTCCACTGTCTCGTCGTCCCATTCCACACCGAGGGATCCGTAAAGTCGAGTGTGGTTCCATTAACCTCGTAAGCGATGCGGAGGAAGTGGTCCCCGTCAAGCTTATCCGTACCCTGAGCGATGCTGAAATTCAGCGCGGAGTAGTTGCTCGCAATGAGGATATCGTCAAACACGACGCTGTAAGCGATATGCCCCTTGATGGCAGTAGTGTTCGGCTGCGTCCAGTCGATGAACTCGTAGTTTGACACCTGGACGACGGTGTGATTGACGAACGTCGGCACCCAAGTACCCGCCGCCGCGTCGCCGCGGAGATCCGACTCGTGCTCGAGGATACTCGCCCATCCCCATCTTCCGACACCATCGAGGAAGAACGCGAGGAGGAATGCTTGTCCGGCAATAGAGACGCGGTTGGGTAAACTCAAGACGGGGAGGCCGAGCAGACTCAGCATGTAGTGGTGCAGTCTCAGATGATACCCTCTCCCAATTGTGGCGAGGAGGATGAGGATGGGCACGAGGGGCAGATACCACGCGAGATAATACCGGACGTGTCCGAGGCGGCGGTACTGCAGCACCTGGATGCCGACGACGATGACGACGAGGACGACAATGATGATGAGCGCGATGACAGCGTCGGCACTGAGCGCGCCGTAGCCTAAGCGGGAGATGGGGATCTTGGCGAAGAGTGTGCTCGACTCAATCCCGATCCAGAACCCCAATCCCTGCCAGAAGGCCATCTCCAAAAACAACTTTGCAGCGTAGAATCCATTCAGACTACGCGCAAAGCTGACGCGCCAGATCCAGTATCCCGTTATCAACACGGGAAGCAGGCGCTGCAGCACCAGGCTCCAGTCCGGGGGCTGGTTGGGCGGGTCGCTGATTAGGGTGATGTGGAAAAAACCCAACACTAGGAGAGTGGAGAAGAGCACGGCTGGCGGAGGCGTGAACAGGAGTGTGTACGCGAAGAGCATGACTGCGTTGAAGGCGGTGATGGGCCAGTGGTAGTCCATGCAGTTTCCCTTACTGCCTGTCGCGGAGAGACGGTACGCGCCTGGAAATTGGGGCGAGAAAGCTGTCGATGTAAGTCCCGAGCTCTCATAGCCTGGGAAGTCCGATGTTCCTTCGGGGTAAGGGAGAGGGGTGACTGAGACGCACCCGCCGTACCTCGGCGACACCAAGCCAGCATGCACGCCCGATGCGCAGATCCAGCTGTCAGCGCGATACACCCCGTTCCCGCCAATGATGAGCGGGACGCCGTTGACGCTCTCGTTCCCGACCCAGCGGGGGTTGCCTAATGGCGTCTCGTGACACCCGCCAGGGCAGCGATACGTCGCTTGCTCGAGATACTCTGCGCACTCTTCGCCGTTGAGGCCGCACACGTCTGGCGGCCAGCTGTCGAAGAGCGACGCAGTACAGGGGATGACCTCTGGCCCGGGCAGGTAATACTGAGCGCGGAGGAAGAGGGCGTTACCGAGTATCCAGAGGAGGAGGAAGGGCAGCCAGAACCACTGCAGTTTCCACCGCCGCGAGAAACGGTACAGCAGGTGGTCGAGGGGATGCTCCATCGACCTGTGCCATGCTACGCCGGCTTTGCGTAATATCCAGGCCCAGACGGCCTGCAGGTGCGAAGTCGGGTGCGGCGCCTCCTTCCTCTCTGTCGGTCCTAACGCCACAGACAACAGTGAACTGGACCTCGAGTATCCCGGGAAACTCGTTAATCGTTTCGTCCATCGGTCGACGAACTCGGGCCGCGCTTGCGACTCCTCGTCATAAAGGAGTGTCGGCGGGCCGCCCGAGATGGCGTCTGGTGTTCGAGTGCCGGAACCACTGGGTGTTGAGTCGGGATACGCTGGCGAGTAAGGGCGGTGTGGCCGCCCCTTTGACGCCAAAGTCGAGGACGGCGAGGAGGGCGAGGGCGGCTCGGGGTCGTTCATGGGGAGGAGGCGGTAGCCGGTGGCGGTGGGGGAGTCGCCGGGGTAGGGGATTGTGAGTGTGCTGAGCTCGGCTCAGCTGCAGTCGAGGCTGTTACAGCTTGGCTATGTCGCCGAGCGGGGAGAGCGGTGCGTGCTGCCCGCGAGGTTTGGTCGCAATGCCCTGTGAGCGTTCTTGAAAGGTCGTTTGATGCCTGTGCTCGAGATGTGCTCAAGATGACGGTGACGTCCGGCGGCCGAAAATCTAAACCCGTCGATGTCGCCTGACACCGGAATGTGCCTCTCCTTTGGACTGCAGTGTCGAGGAGCGTTTCGTCGAGGAGCGATGGAGTTGAGGATGAGCGAGTGGGAGGAGAATGAGTGACAAGCGGCTAGCGGGGATGCATGACTTTGCGGTGACCGGAGACCGGGGCCCTCGGTGCTGGCTGCTGTCCTGAGTTGGGTCCGGCCAGTGGGCGCCGAGAAGTGGATGCATATGCCGTTCGTGGCATCATGGGCCCGGGTTCAGCTCAGGATCAGGAAGGATATCGGCGACCATGTCATGGCCGCGCTAGTCGCCTTGGCTGCGGTGGGGTGCTACTAAGCTCGGTACGCTCGGCCCATTTTGGCCCGGCTCTGGCGGCTCGGGGCGCACGGCGCACGACGCACGGCGATCCCCACGTGCCACCCCAGACCCCCACTAAGGACTAACCTACGTCTTCCGCCCTCTCCACACTTCCGGGAGCCTGTATCACACAGCCAACATCCCACGTCATAAATCGCCAAAAAGTCGAGCTTCGCACCAAACTCACCTCCCTCACTCGCACCAGTCTTCCATCGCTGTACAAAACTTCAGACGCGACCTTGATTTTGACTTCCGACATCATTCCATCATGATCTACTTGACACGGGTACACGGTACACGGTACACGGTACACTGCTGCGCAGTGACTGCCCACCGCTACAACACTAGTGAGTCATCCACCCTCTGTCCGACCAAGGATGAGCACTACAATCCAACTCCTAAGCGGCGCGAACCTCCGGTTCCACCGCGACAGCGCCGGGTAGGACCGGTATCGCTTGCGGACCAAATTACACATGACCTGAGATAATACTCTTTGTGCTGCACTCTTCATCGCGCATGTCGCTGACAGACAGACCATTACTAACTTTGACCGTCTGACCCCAGCGAGACGGGTAGCCAACGAGACGAAAGAGTGAGTGACGACTGGGAACTTTGGCGCTATGAAGAACAACGATTACCATACTTTACCTCATGCGTAACCGGCCCTCGGGCCGCGATTGCCGAGACAATTTCAGCCTTGTCTGAGCGCACAATTGTTCTTGAAGCTCTCATCGTTCAGAAGCTAACGAACAGCCCAACCCACTATTGGTCCCCTTCCCATTCCCCTGATTTCTATCTGGGTTTCTCAACATTCACGCGCCATACAGACTTGACGTGATGGACAACGAATGAGTGAAGAGCAGAACAAGGAGAGGGTCAGAGTATCGGGTGTAAATACGTGAGTACAGCGCCCCTCGCGGGCACGCTGCGCGTGCCCGCTTGTGCTCCTGCGGCGGTCGAGGATGAAAATTTCCGATGGGCGGACAGAACCCCAAGTCCCATGGCTTCGGCCTAAACGCCCCAGTGTACAAAAGTGGGCGGGGAGGCGGACAAGGTGATTCATCGATTTCTGAGACCTCCACGAATGTCGAGTGAGCTTTGGCTGACGAATAGGTATCATGTGAGTTGTCCTGATTATGTGCGGGTCGTGTTGTAGATTAGACTGAGCGTTGAGATGGAACCTTGTCTCCTGTATCTTTGCTGCACTGCTGCATCATTATTGTAAAGACTCAACGTGAGGGAACATGACTGAAGCCAGTCCGTCGGCCACGGATGTGGCAGATCGCGGGGCCAACGGCCGCCCCGATGGGAGTGCCTATCCTGCCTGCTTCGGAAGCTCCTGACGGGGAACTCCACACTGCGCTCGGGGATAGTATCGTATTACATATATGACAATTGGAACTACGGATGACGGGCCGGGTGATACGGTGGTGCTGTGCTCCAATTTTATAAGGCGGGAGGATGGGCAGGGACGAGGCTGTGAGGCTGTATGACGTATGATAAAGAGATGAGAGCGAGATGAGGACCGAGAGGAACAGAGGGTATGGTATGAGTATGTCGCGAGGTTACTGCACAACTAGATGGCATTGCCCAGCCGATGGATCCGCGGTCAGGGGACTGCACAAAGAGTCGCTGCCGCGACGAGAACACGCGCTTAGAACAACTTGGGCAGAATCTTCTTGCCCGGTTTCGAGTCGGGCGGGCCCTGCGAGATACCGAGGTCGCGGATCGTGCCCTGGATGTCAGCTCTGGTTCGTCATTGAAGGAGCGGCTACGGCTGGTCACAAAGCCTCTCAGCTTATAGTAATACGAAGGCATGTCTGCCAAGCAGCCTCTCCGCCTCTGGCAACCGCACTTCAAAAGGTTTACTCACATTCTCAAGCTGGTACACCCACCCGTGCACCGTGACGCCGTACTGCCCCCTGCGCTTCCAGTCGTCCTGCACAACCTGCGACGCGAGCAGATTGCGAACCTGCTGCGCGACGTTCTCCTCGACGAGCAGGTCGAGCGAGGGAGGGCCGTCTTCGGTCGTCATTGCGCGCGCGAGCTGCGTCAGGGGCTTCAGGTATCGCTGGATCGCCTGCGTCTCGGGAACTGGCGGGAGCATAGAGGAGCGCAGCGCCGTCTGGCAACCGATGCAGTTGGAGTGGCCCTGTGGTGTTAGCTTGTTGTTTCATGCAGAGCGGAAGGGGGTGAAGAGGAGGCTCAGCCGTGGCCGTTCTGAACGAGGCTCCGGAAGAGACAACAGCAGTCGAGCCCGCCGGAGAGACGGTCTCAGAGACCCTTCTCCTTCATATGTGCCCTGCACGACCCGGCTCCGACATTCTCGGCGAAGGTATGCCCTACTTGCTCCATATCAAGCGATCTCGCCCGATCGACATGACGGCTGGCTTCGGTCGAGACAATGGGCGCGTCCGTAGTCCAGACACCACTGTTCTCCTGTCTTGAACGAGACACGAGATCTCGCACCTGAGACACCGCCGATCCTCTCAATGAATGAAGAAGTGCTCCTCAATGAATTAAGGGCTCAGCCGATCACCCGATCGGCGCGCAACGGCGCAACGGCGCGCGATGCTGCTCGCACGACACACCAGCCACCCTCTTCCCGCTGTTCTTGTTCCCAGAAGCGATCTCCTGGATCTACCCCTGCAAAAGCTAGTAACTCACCGCAACGATAATGTGCTTGACCTTGAAGTTGATGAGGGCGATCATGAGCACGGCGTTCATGCTGTCGTCGCCGGGCGTGTAGAGGTTAGCAATACCGCGGTGCACGAAGATGTCGCCTGGGGTTGAGCCCATGATCGTCGTTTCCGGGACACGCGCGTCAGAGCCTGCCGTTAGTGTCTGTTCTCGGTGGTCTGGTTTGGACTCTTCTCCTCCATCTGCAGCCCCTTGAGGAAGAAAGACGCCCAACCCAATGCGGAGTGCGCAAGACGACAGACGTCACGCCCGCGTGACTGTGAGCACCCTTCTGACGAGACGAGCTCCCGAGTTTCACGCCAGTACTCACATCCGATCCAGAGAATCTCAGGTCGCTGACCGGGGAAGTGGCGGGGGAAGAACGTCGGGTCGGCTGAGTTGACACGCTTCGCCCAGCGCGCATTACGCTCCATGAGCTCTCGCTGGATGTTAGCTGTCCGCCATCTACAATCACAGCTTGGTCCGGGGCCGCCAGGTGCGAGACACCCGGCACGGTGACCCTCCCGACCATCAGTCTGCTGAGTGCTGGAGCCTGAGCGCAAGATTCATTGGGCCGTCAGATCCGTCTACGCCTCCGTACGTAGGGCGGCGATCGGGCAGACGCTAATCGACGAACATCGTAACGAGACACCGGCGGCCACAGGAGAAAGGGTGTCCACTGACCAGTTCGGGGTACTGGCTTGAGGGGTGCTGGGGCGAGGCAAGGTTGTAGCCTTCGCGGGCGGTGATTCGAGGCTCCGCCGCGCGGATCACGGGCATGGTGGCCGGCATCTTGCTGTTATGTTGTCGTCGACGGTGTCAGTCGCGGAGAGATCAGGTGGAGCGATGTATCGACGGGGAAGGTGATAGGGAAGCCAACTGGTCGTGCGGCGGGTGGTGAGCTCGAGGATAGGTTGATGTCAAGCGGGGAGCTGTCTGTAGTAGTGAGGTTTGTGTGAGCGGCGAGCGCGCTGTGTGCGTCGATGGTGTGAGTGAGGTGAGTACGAGTGAGAAGGAAAGGAAGGAGAGCGAGAGGCGAGAACTGGAGGACGTGCCGGAGCACTCGCAAGAAACTGCTGGACGGGCTTGGGCTGAGGGCAAGGAGGGCTTGGGCACCTTGGGCACCTTGGGTGAATGGGCTTGGGCTCTGCAGGTTCTGGCTCTGGGTGGTGTCCTCGCTCACCCAAACCCGGCACGCACTCGGGCTCAGCCCAGGCTTGTCAGGCTATCAGGTCGCAGGTACGCAGGTATGCAGGCATGCCCGCCGCAGGCTGTGAGTCAGGTCCGGCTTCGCAGACCGGAGTATCTGGCGACGCATGATGGAGGTAGAGTGCAAGTCGAGATCGTCGAGAACGAAGACTTCCGACGTCCCAGGGTCAGGCTGGCTTGAGGCGTCTCCTGGCGTTGCTGGGCGTCTTGGGCGCCGTCCTCAGGCTAAGGCTCTCTGCGCCACCACCGCACGGGACATCGTCTCCTCCTCCATCTTGACCCAGTCGCTCGAGGTCTCTAAGAATGCCGGCTGGAGTCCTGCAGGGCGGGCGCGAGTCTGGCATGAGTCGGGCGCGAACAAAAGCGTCGTCAGGCTTGCGCGTGCGAGTGAACGGCTGCTCAGCGAAGTCGTCGATGGGGGTCAAACGTATGACATTGGACGCGGGCGTAGGCAAAGCAAGGTCGGGAAGGAACAAGGGAACGCAGGGGTGCGTAGGAACGAGCCGGAGTGAATCGACGACGACAGGGCAAACGCGAGATGATGCCGGCCAACCCGGGCTGGAGACTCGCATCAATTCAGCGCAAGACGCCCGTTCCCTCCCTCTCTCCGACCCGTGCTGAAGTAAGACCACAGTTTCCAGTTCGACGCCCCAGCTCGCATCAAAGATTCACAGCGTAGACTTATCAATACACGTGCAAGTATGTGTGCGTACTCAGAAACAGGCATGCATGCGTTGTATGTATCAATGGAGTTCTACCAGGCCAAAGACAGGTGGTACGCGGGCTACGCGGGCAAGTCGCGTCCGGCCCGGACATCCCGGCGAGCCGCCGACTTGACTCGACGATCGAACCTCCACTCTCGCTCTCCGCCTCTCCACCACGCGCCGAAATCAACCTCTGCCTTCTCCCCCCTCACACCTAAAAGCCCAGCATGCCCAGCTTCAGCACGAAAGAGGTCCGCACCCCCGAGGAGATCCAGCAGTCGCGCGACATCCGCTTCGCTGTCTTCATCGACGAGCAGGTGAGTCCAGACTGCAGCGTTTCATGACCCCACCACTGGGTCCAGGAGAGGAGGAAGCCACCCGCACGAGCGCACAAACACACCTGGGCGTAGGTCGACCGGCGTCCTCCTCGCTGACATAATGGCTGAGACTGACGCATGCAGAAATTCGCTGCCGATGTTGAGATCGATGAGTGAGTTTCACTTCGTCATTACTCGGTCCAGATTTCGACGGACCAATGGAAGTCTCTCTGCTGTCTTGGACCGAGGAAGATCTGAACGGCATGCTGTGTCAGCTATCTTCGTCCTCGCCAAGGCGCAAGGAGCTACGAACTGCCCAAAACAGCGCATGCCGACAGTGACCGGAGAACTCGATTACTGATAGCCAGCGTCGACAACACGAACTCGCACGTGTCCTTCCTCGCGCTCGCTGACGACGAGTCCTCCAAGCCAGTGGGCACCGTCCGCTTCGTGCCGAAGAAGGGCAAGCTGACGCGGCTGGCTGTGCTCAAGGACTACCGAAAGTATGGTCTCGGTAAGGAGCTGGTGGAGGCTCTGGAGGCGCACGTCGCCGCCGGCGGGGAGGACGTGCAGCAACTCGTGCACGACAAGGACGGCAAGAAGGTCGTCACGGTCAAGATCCACTCGCAGGTATGTCGTCTTCTCCGATGTTGAAGGACGGGGTACTGCGACTCAGCTACAACTCCGCTTGCGTGATATGGTTAGCTGATGACAGATCCCTGTCAAGGGCTTCTATGGCAAGCTCGGGTACGAGGTGCAGGGCGGCGAGTTTGACGAGGACGGCGCGCCGCATGTGCTCATGGTGAAGGACGTTGAGCTCGCGTAGAGAGCGGAGCGAGCGTAGATCTAGACCTTAGATGCAACAAACAACAGCAAACTCTCCTCCATCGCCCCATAAGCTACGAATGAGATGTGCCAACGATACAATACAGCATTCATAACAATACAACTACAGAATAACCCTCAGCGTCAACTTGTCGCTCCACGCCCAGCTCCGATAAGCAGCACACGGTGTCACCCGGCGCCTGGTGGTGCTGAGCTAGCGCTGAAGAAATTCAAGCCATCATCGGGTTGTGTACAAATCCTCGCATGACCAGCGAGCATGTTGGCCAAGGGCTTCCTTCGTCGGACCATCACACCCTTCCTTGCTCTCCTCCTCTTTACGTCGTCGAAAGTCGAACGCGGAGATCGAGATCCGGAGCGAAGCTGGGGAGAGCGTGGAGGGCGATTGTCGACAAGGGGGGGGCGAGGACAAGACGCTTGCGCGCCATGCGAGGAAAAGTGAGTGGCCAAGCAATCCAGAGTAAGCCCCATCGAGTAACCCCCTGGCCCTCTTCCTGCCGATCTCTCTCGAGACCCGCAGACGAGGACGCAAGGGGCAACCGCATACCTATCTTGTAATGAGCCAGGTCCGAGGCCGGGGCAGAGGGCGGCTCGTATCTTCGCCGTTCTTCCCTCTGGCGCCGGCCCTTCCGTGCGTCCCGTACGGGAACTTGGTACGCCGACTTGGAGGCGCATGCTCTCCATCCCAACCCTCCGCGCTGAGGCGCGGAGTGCAGAGAATGAACACGGACGGACAGCGCTCCGGGGACTTTACCCACAGCTTAGTGAGGGCTCGGGAGCCCGTTCGTGTGCTGCGACAGCGGTTCTTGGTGCTTGGCGAAGAGAGAAGTTGGGTGTGACTGAAGTTTTGTGTATGCCCAGCGAGGGGAGGGGCGAAACGATGGAGCGGAGGCAAATTTCGCGATGGGCTTACGGTGGTGAGATGGTGTGGCACACGACCTGGACCAGCCATTAGACTACTGACCAGTGAAGGCCGCTGGCCGACTGGATATGCATGCGAGAGCGGTTGTAGCGTTCTAGGTTCTAGAAGGGATAGAGAGTAACGTGCACTGGAGCGTGTTGAGAAAGCCGATAACAGCCCCGTGCGGTCAGAGTCAATAGGCAGGAAACGCGCACCCAGAGTGTGCAGAGTATAGTACAGATATGCATGCAATGAAATCTATGTGACGGGCGTCTAGTCGAAGGTGATCTTGTTGCCCTGGCTCTCGACGATACCGACCTTCTCGCGCTGCGCCATGGCGAGGGCGGCACCAGGTCTCGGTCGTCCGGAGGCCTCCCACTTCTTCCCTCGGACGTCTCCCTTCTTCTCCCCACTTCCTCCCTCGGCGCCCTCCCCCTCTCCTCCCTCGGCATTGAAGTAGCGTCCCTTCTGCCTGTCCCGCTCCTGCTTTCCGGGGCGCACCTTCTTCCCGCTTCCGCCGGCGGCGGCCTTCTTCCCCCGTCCCGCACGCGACGTCGCACTCTCAGACGCGAATTGAACGTTCAGCTTCTGCCCACGCAGGAAGTGGTTCCGCCTGTTCATGAGGGCCGCCTTGGCGTGCGCGCTCGACTTGAAGTCCCAGAACGCGAAGCCCTTGCACCGCCCAGTGTCCTCGAACTGGGCGACACGCGTCTTGATCAGGCCGGAACGCTTGCCGCCGCGAGTGGACTTCTCCTCACCTTCGCCGTCCTCCTCATCAGCCTCCTCTTCGTCGTCATCCTTCTCCTCTTCGAGCTCCTTCTCCTCGTCCTCCTCGCCCTCCGCGGCCTCGCCATCCTCGCCTGCCTCAGTGTCGGGGACAATGAAAGCGTCGGTAGCGTTGCCCTCGACGAGATCGCGCAGCTCCTCCTCCGTCACGTCGAAGGGGAGGTTGCCGATGAAGAGCGTCGCGCTCTCCGGGTTCTTCTGGCGCTGCAGGATGCTAGGAGCAGTGCCGGGACCAGACGGGAGGGTCTTCGGCGTCCTGGCGTTCGGGTTCGCACCGTGGTCGTCTCCGCGCTTGATCAGGAGACGACGGCCCTCGAGCGGTCGTTCACTCAGGCCGAGAGCGAGGAGCATCATGGCCTCGTTCGTGAAGTCGCAGTAGGCGAAGCTGCTGTCAGCTCTGCCGTTCGATTCCGTTGCAGCTGTCGTGAAGCCTCCGGCCATCGGGTACCGGATATGAACTCACCCCTTGTTCTCGGCGAACTGTCCGTGTCCCGCCTTCTTCGGCAGGTTCAGGCGGGTCACGCTTCCGCTCTCGCCGCCAAGCTCCGTGATACCGTTCTCGATGAACTCGCGCAGCGCCTGCTCACTCGTGCGGAAGGAGAGGTTTCCGATCCACACGCTGAACTGGCCCTTCTCTTGCTTCGGCTTGCCCTCCTTCTTCTTGCTAGCCGCCTTGAGAGGCTTCTCGGAAGCGTCCTCAGTCTGTTTCGGCGGCAGGGGCTCCTCTCCGCGCTTGGCACGCTTGCGAGCAGCACGAGCCTCGGCCTTGGACAACGGCGCAGAGGCGGAGAGATCGATCTCCAGCTCGGTGCCGTCCGTCGAGGCGCGGCGCTTCTTCGGCGTCGTAGTTGAGCCTTCCTCGGCGGCAGGGTTGTCGGTGGAGGTGGACTGCTCGGCGGCGGCGGCGGCGAGAGCAGCCTTCTTCGCCGCCTTGCGGGCGTCACGGGCGGCCTGCTGCTCGGGGGTGCGGCCGGACTTCTTCTTCTCCTTGTTGTCCTCGGACATGGTGTCGATCGATGTGGTGTCAACTAGGACCAGATCCAAATCCGTATGCATTATTTACACGGCGCGCATGACTTCATCAGCCGGCCGCAGGCGCAGGACTTCGTGAAACCGACTTTTTCGGATTAATGCATCAGAATAGAGAGAGGATTTATTACCACGTGACATGCCTCCTACACGCTTGCTGGCCAGACCAGTCGAACGCAGTCGGCGCAGTTAAACGAGTCCAGCAACGCACAGCTGTGCGGTGGAGGTGTCGTCCGCCTTGTCAGGGCTGCTGCTTGTCGCTGGCCACGCGTCATAATCTACTTTCCAGCTCTTCATCGCTTCCAACCCTCGACAACAGCACAATGGCCGTCCCGCCGTATACCAACTCGCACTCGCCCCCGCCGCTCCAGCACCCCAAGCCGACGCATCCGGCCTACCCGCCCCCGGAGCCGCCTCAGACCCCCGGCCGCTCGTCTCAGTCTTCCCCGTACTCGGCTAGGCTGTCGCAGGACGCGGACGGGTATGCGCGATACAGCTCGCCGCCTGTGAGCGGCTCGTTCGGCGACGCAGGAGGCGCCATGGGCAACATGGGCAACATGGGCAACATGGGCAACATGGGCAACATGGGCAACATGGGCAACATGGGCAACATGCAGGGGAGCGGGTCGGCGTACAGTCCCCAGCATGGAGGGCAGCATCCTCACCAGCGAGCTGGCTTTGCGCCCGCCGGTCCCAACGCGCCGGTCGGGTATGGAGCACAGCCCGGAGGCTTCGGCGGATGGGGAGGGATGAACGACGCGACGGCGCAGATGGGCATGCAGTTCGGCAAGAGCGCCATCTCTGCGGGTCAGGACTATGTTGAGAAGAACGTGAGTCATGAAGCGTTGTTCGAGCTGGGTCTGCGATGTAGCGTCAGCTGACGCCAGTTTACGCGGTACATCCCGCTCGGGATGGTCAAGACGTGCTTCTCGGTGACGAACAGCTACGTTCTGCGCAAGCTTCGTCTCGTGCTGTTCCCCTGGCGACACCGACCGTGGAACCGCAAGATTGTGCGCCAGGCGGACGGCGGTGGTGTCGAGTCCTACGCTCCGCCTCGCGAGGACATCAACGCCCCAGACCTGTACATCCCCTGTGAGTTACGTGTGGGCTAGCTTTGTCTGCATGCACTTCAGCTAATCCTCAGCAATGGCGCTCGTCACGTATACGCTGCTGTCGGCGTTCGCGTCTGGCATTCAGGAGCGCTTCCACCCAGAAGTCCTCGGCTACTCGCTCAGCAAGTCGCTCGCGGTCGTCATCCTCGAATTCCTTGCTATCAAGCTCGGATGCTACTTCCTCGACGTGCGGGGCGGCGGCGCTAGCAGCGTCGAGCTCCTGGCTTACGGAGGGTACAAGTTCATCGGCATCATTGCGACCGTCGTCATGGGCTTACTCAACTTTGGCACGGTGCTCACGTACACGACGTTCCTCTACACTTTCTTCGCGAACGCATTCTTCCTGGTGAGTAGACAGCAGCTGGAGGGGAAGGATATCAGCTGACGGACAGCTTCGCTCGCTCAAGTACGTCCTACTCCCCGATCCGACGACGGAGATGCATGGCACAATGACGCACGCGCAGCGCTCGCGGCGCGTGCAGTTCCTGTTCATCGTCGCCATGGCGCAGGGCCTTTGGATGTTCATCCTGTCGCGGGTGTGAGCAGTAGCGTTATAGACATGTGACATGCGTAGACAGGAGCGTGACGGAGGGCAGCAGCAGCAGCAGCGAGGAAGGGAAGCGAGGAGGGAGCAGATCAAGTAGCAGACAGCGATGACTAGAGACGAGAGTAGCAAGGCGTTCAGTAGATTCGAGTAGCAGCCGCATCAGACGATGCAAGGCGATGCAGAAACACGCAGCGGGGTTATGCATAGCTGAGGTTTTACGGCCCGGAGATCGGAGCAGCCTTGTCGGTGACTGCCCGGTAACCCGGTGGATGTGCGCTGGCTGTAGTGGCCGCGGCCCACGTGAGCCGAGTGTAATCCTCCGGCACGGGCCCGCCAGTCACGGAACGCAGGAGCTCACTCATCCGATCACGCTTACCCACTTGCTATCTCCTGTTACCCCAGTTCGCCGCACACGCAGCCCGTCGCCATTGCTGCGTGTTGCTCTTCGCCTCTTGCTCTCGTGTACTTTCTTGAACGACAACACTAGACTTCTGGGACGACTCGACTTGGCTGGTTTTCCGCTTTCCCCACCCTCTGCCCACACGCCAGACGATCCGAATCCTAAACCGGTACCCAGACGGCAATTGATACAGCCCTCGCATCGACCCCACCCCCCGGCCTCGCTATCGGCCCCACGTCCTCGGCTGGCTCCACGCCTCCGACCTTCCCCTCCCCGCACCCGTCCCGGCCGCAGGACCGCCGTCCTGCCATGCTCGGCGATGCCGCGACCAGCGCGACCGTCGTGAGCGCGAGTTCCGAGGCGAGCAGCTCGCGCTCGCGCCGGCAGGGTGCTCCCCCTCCTCCCCTCTCTCCCTCTTCCCCCTCCTTCTCCCCCGACCCCCTCTCTGACCCAGTGAGCGCGTACTATGTCGCCTCGATATCGGAGCGCGTGCCCAACATTCACTACTTCAGCCTTGGCCGGTTGATCCCGCACGGCATGCACTCCATGATTGCGGGCATGGGAGCCGGCCTCGTGAGCAGTATAGCGACCTGCCCGCTCGACGTCGTCAAGACCACGCTCCAGGCGCAGAGCGCGCCGCGCGGCGACCCGGGATACGAAGGCGTCACCAAGACCTGCCTCAGGATATACCGCCAGAACGGCTTCAAGGGCTTCTACCGCGGTCTTGGACCGACAATCGCTGGATACCTCCCGACATGGGGCATCTACTTTACCGTGTACGACTTTGTCAAGGACAGAATGAAGAACAACGCGACGATGGCTAGTGAGTAGGGCGAGCAGAGCGGGCTTCTCCGTAATGGCCACGACTCCGAAGTGTACGAGCTGGGAGCCTCCGACCTCATTACGCGAGCAATATGAGTCCCAGCACCCTACAGCAATCGCAAAGTTCACTGCTAGTATTTCCCCGCCCAGTACTCCAGGACGGGAGGCACGGCGCGCGGCGCCTCTGCGTTTGTATAGCGCTGTGCCCGTGGGCTCGGTGCGAGAGTACGGGTCGGAATGTCTCCGGTGTTGTTCGCCAGCTGTGGATGGGATGGAGCTTGAGCTGACCCCAGGCCACCCCGATCTCGCGCACATCATTTCGGCGATGGTGGCCGGTGCCAGCGGCACGATTCTGACGAACCCTCTCTGGGTCGTCAAGACACGTTTCATGGTGAGTCTATTTCCGTCGGCTATGACAGCGATGAGTCACCCGGTTCCCGACTTATCGCGGTGCACGGCACGCCAGGCGTTCCGATAGCCCGAGCGTTTGTTTCTGGACGTTGGGACCGCGGTACCTTTGCGTGCCATGGACGCACGCAGCCAGACATACATTCCCAAGCTGACCTCAGGCCCAAGCGATCCTTCCGGCCGACGCGCCGAAGTACAAGTCGACGTTCGACGGCTTCAGGACAATCTTCCGGAACGAGGGTCTCGCGGCGTTCTACAAGGGCCTCATCCCATCTCTGTTTGGCATTTCTCACGTCGCAGTCCAGTTCACGCTGTACGAGAAGGCGAAAGCGTGGGCAGCGCGCGGCAGCCCTGATCCGTTGACGCCGAGTGCGATTCTCCTCTGCTCCGCGCTGTCCAAGATGATTGCCTCGCTTGCGACGTACCCGCACGAGGTGCTGCGAACGCGCATCCAGATGCAGAAGAAGCCGCGCCAGCTTCCCAAGCCGCCGGTCCAGCCGCACACCGAGCCGACGCCGTACACGTACTCTCCCCTGCTTGCGGGATCGCAGCCGCCGGTCGAGGAGGGTCACAAGGTGCCTAAGGGCGGACGAAGAGGCATCATCCCGCCGACGATCCCGTCTTCCCTGTCTGAGGCGACAATGCACGAGTCGCGGCCGGAAGCCGCCCCGCGTCCCTCAACAGGACACGCGCCGATGCCGGCCGCGAAAGTGGTTCCTTCTGCCGGACGCGCCGAGCCTGTCTTGTCCGTCCCCGGCGAGCAGAACAAAGAGCGGGTCACGCGCGTCGCTCCTCCGACAGCTTCCCGGGATGCGCGCGGCACCGCGATCGCGGCCGAGGCGGAGTTGACGGAAGCCTCTCGCGAGGCGCGCGCAAACACGCTCCGGCCGTACAGCAGCGACGCGCCGAAGCGCACCTGGCCACGCAGGGGCGGCATCATCGACGTCTTCATCAAGATCTACCGGCAGGACGGGTGGAGGGGATTCTACCGCGGCCTCAGCATCAACCTGGTCCGAACTGTGCCGGCGTCGGCTGTTACGATGCTCACTTACGAACTCATCATGCGTAACCTCTCCAAGGGAGCCGCGAGGGCCGAGGCGGAAAGCAAGTCAGAAGGCGAGGACATGGCATAGAGTATGAATTGCATAGATCACGACGAGCGGCGTGGCCCGGAGGGCCGACACGCGGTCTCTTCTGGCCACTTGACGAAGCGCGTAAGGTGCAGGTACAGGTGCAGGTGCAGGTACTGACGAGCAGGTAGGAGCGGGACATTATTGCAACTGATTACTTGTTCCTACTGATCTCCTACCTTCCACTGGCTACTGGGAGCACGCGGCAATAGCCTCCGCGACAGCGACGAAAGCCATAGCTCCAGGGTCAGGGGGCATGTCGACGTCGTCGCGGTCGCCGACATAAGCGGCGCGGCCAAGCTTGGCGGTGAGGCGTGCCGTTCCCTCTCCTCCATCCCTGGCAGCCTGGGCGGCGGCCCTGACGTCTCCCGAGTTGGCCAGCGTCTCAGCAAAAGGAATGAGGGAGTCCATGACGGTCCTGTGGCCTACGCGTGCGGCTGTGCGCTGCTGCAGCGTCTCGAGCCCGCCCATGGCCAATTGGCCCAGGAGCTGCGGCGTGACCTGGGGCTTGGGGGAGTCCTCGGCCGCCCTCATCGTCGACGTCGTGAGGCCCGCGAGGAAGATGGAGAAGATGGCGCCGAGCGTGCCCCCCATCGCGTCGTCGATGACCTCGGTCAACTCCCTGAACAAAGTCACCAGGTCCGAGGTAGAGAGCCGGTCCATGTGCTGCAGCACTCCGTTCGCGCCCGCCGCACACGTCTCGCCGCAGTCGCCGTCGCCGACGAGCGTGTCCCAGCGCGTGAGCTCGGGCTCTAGGGCCACGACGTCTTCGGCCGCTTTGCGCAGGATCCGCTCAATCAGCGTCTTGTCGCCCTCGAGGGCTGGACCACCTGGGCCCTTCGCGGACTCCTTGCTCTCGGCGGGCACCTCGGTCAGTCTCTCGGAGAGAGGGCGGTTGCGCAGTTTCTCGGGCAGCGGGTAGACGGAAGACGTAGCGGGCCAGGCCGGGGCCGTGTGCGGGGCGTCGAGGAGCTGGATGATCTTGTCGACTGAGAGACCCGTGTCGTTCGCCACGTTGGTCACGTTCATGACAGAAAGCGACATGCCGGGCATGTTCATGCTGCCCATGAAGACGCCGCTGAGGACGCGCTCGGGGTGGATCCCGCGCTCGTCGAGCTGCTTCAGCGTCTCGTCCACGACTGCGCCGAGCTCGAGCGGGCTAAGGCCGCCCTGGTTGTTCACCATGAGGACTGTGACGTCGTCGCGCGCAAAGGGGACGAAGGCACGCTCGGCGTCGTCCTGGTTCAGAATCAGGTCCAGCATGGTGTGGATTAGTTCCTCGGGACTGGGCAGGGGCACGTTCATGACGCCCGTCTCGTTGTGCAGGCCGAGACCGATCTCGATCCGTCCCTCGGGGATAGACGCGAACTCGGAGCGACCAGGGACGTGGCAGTGTTCCAGCGCTGTGCACACCGAGCCAATGTTGGAGGCGAGAGAGCGCCCAAGCTTCAGCAGAGGGTCGAAGCCCATGTCCTCTTCACTGGCGGCGCCCATGACCTTGCACACTGGACGTCAGTGTCGCGTCTCGCATCTCCTCGCTCCAGGGAGGGTGGGAGGGACACTTACCCATAGTGATACCGGCTAAACAGCGCCGGCCGACCATCTTCCCCCGCGACCTGGGCACAGAGACGTCGTCCCCGACAACGACGAGCTCGACATTGGGAATGCCCTGCGACTGCGCCATGAGTCGCGCCAGTCCGAAGTGGAGGTTGTCGCCGGTGTCTGTCATCAGCATGAGCACAAACGAGCGCGGGCGCGAGTGCGAGTGCGAGTGTGTCGTTGGAGCGCCCTCCTTCAGCCGGGACGCTCGCTCCGGCGGCCCTTGGCCGACGCTTACAGTTCGTGATAATCAGAATCGTGCCCTTGTCACTCGGCACGGCTTTGATACCAGCCAGCACCTGCTTCGCACTCGGGGACGCGAAGACGTCCCCTGCCACTGAGGCTGAGAGGAGGCCACTGCCGACGAAGCCAACTGTGCCCGGTTCATGGCCGCTGCCGCCGCCACAGAGGAGAGAGACCTTGGAGGCGTCCGCGTCGGCGCGATAGACGACCTGTGTGTCAGCTTGCTACTCGTTGCAGAGTGGGGAGCGGTGGGGGGGGGGGGGAAGGCGGGGTGGAGGCGGAGAAGGGAGGATTGGCTGCGGGCGCCACTCCTACTGCGGAGATGACGAAATGGCGACCATCTCCCTCAAAGCAACAGACATCATCGCCCTTGACCCAGCAACTGGCAGAGCTCCTCCCTGTGCTGCTTGTGCTGCCCTCCGGACCCCCGTAGTCTCGACTCCTTCGGCGCCGATAGTTTCGGTCACTCCGCTCACTAGAGCACTAGAGCACGAGAGCTCGCTGCCCTCGTAAACTCACCTTCTGCGAAGGAATCAGGTTCAAGCGGGGGTTACTGGCGACGAGGCCGCGGAGGGAGCGCCCGACGAGCGTCGTGTGGTCGTTGAAGAAATGGCGGTCCATCTTGCCGAAGCGGAGTCGGAGCGAAGGGAGCGAAGCGCGGACGGAGTGAGGGCGAGTAGAGTACGGTTAAGACTTGAGCTTCGCTCGAGAGTGAGACTTCGGACGAGGGGAGGAAAGTAAGCGAGTTTAAGCTGTAGGCTGTAGGCTGTAGGCTGCTAGTCGACGTTGAGCTCGTTGAACTCGAAGGAAGTGAGAGCTTGGTGAACAAGTGAGCGATTAGCTGTAATATTGTGAGAGAGAGCGCGAGAGCGCGATGTGTCCGTGACGGACTAGATATGTCTTCACTCGAGGGCGATTGCCATGTTTCCCACCTCATGCCGTCTCGAGCCGGCGCGGTACATGCGTAACAGCCGCTACGCCCACAGCGGCAGTTGCGGGCGGATGGGGGCGGATGGGAACGGCACACATCACGCATGCCCACCTGCCAGTGTCCAGTGTCTGGCATCAGACACTCACTCGTGTGAGGTCAGGAATCCGATCACATGAGGTCCCATCTCCGGCCCGGACTAGGCACGCCCTGTTCGCCGGCAACGGTTATGTCCGGGGCGCTGATAGTCGATTTGGGCCCCGCTGTCGTCTCTCTTTCTGTCCCCTCGTGTCCACGTCGGCTCGGTGACTTTGCGCACGCTTCACGGGAATAATGATCTGCACTGCAGTTGGCGGCCGATATTGCGGACACTGCTCGTTGTTGACATGGTGGAGGTCCGTGGCCGAGCAGACAGCAGGCGGCAGGCGGCAGGACGTCTCCACCAACACCCTCCTCCCTGCGCGCCCTGCGGACCAAAGTTGCAGCGCGTGTCCGTGCGTTTTGTCAACAACGCGTCAACGGCTACCGCGGACGAACTTATGCTACATGAACAACTAGGAATACGGATGGACACAGAACTGGGAAACCAAGTACAATCGCCGGACTGTTGGACTGCGGAGCGCGCGGCGCTCGTCTCTTTTGTTCTCTCTCTCCTCCTTCTCTGCACCCCCTTCTCTTCTCTTCTCACTCTCTTCTCTTTGTAGATCTGCTCTCTCTCGCCACTCAAACTTCCGATTCTTCACCTCGGTTTGACTTCTGAACTCGCCGAATACGCTATGCCGTAAAGCTGCGCGGCGGTGGTTGGGGATGCCGAGAAGGTGGTGCCGAGGCTAGCGTTGGTCAAGTCACTCGCGTGACATCCCCCAGCTCCTCGTACAGGCCCCTCGGAGTCGCCGCTGGCGCGACTCCACTCCTACCATGGGACCGCCCACAGCTCCTCGACGCTCTGGATCGGCACGCGCGCGAGAAGGAAGGCGGTCCCGAGCGCGGCCGAGATACCTCCTAACAACTGTCTGTCAGCCAACGTCCTCTCCGCCCGTAGCACCCACAGCCGTCCACGCGTGCCGTCCGCCCCTCTCTCTCCCCTCCTTCCCGCAAACTTCAGACTTACCAGTAATCGCGTCGGGTTCTTGTGCAACCCCCGAATGCCCACGCCGATCGGGATGCTGTCCAGTTCTCCCAGACTGCCCAACTCCATACCGAGGGCGAGGGGTATCGGTGCGCTGAGCGCGGGCATGGCACTGAGGGAGAGTTCAGACCCAGACGCGGGGGAGAGGAACGGCGCGGGATCGAGCGAGAGCGAGTCAAACGAGTCAAACGAGCCGAACGAGTCAAACGAGTGCGAATGCGGCTCAGAGTCGAACAAAGGTTCGAGCGGCTCAAACGTGAACGGCTTGAGCTTGCCTAATGGCGAGACGGGCCGTAGGGGCTCCGCGACACCGACGGGCGCGACGGGCGCGGAGAGCACGCTGAGTGAGGCTATGGTCGTAACTGGCCTGGGGCCGGGGGATCGCCGCGCGAGTGGCCGCTGGGAGTCGAGTGCTCGAGCTGGTGCTGGGCGGGTCGCCGTGTGCGGTGTGCGGTGTGCGGTGTGCGGTGTGCGGTGTGCGGTGTGCGGTGTGCGGCGGGTAGTGCGGAGTGCGTTCTGAGCGACGCGGTGTGAGTGGGGGCAATGCGTGCAAGGCGTGCAATGCAGTGGATGAAGAGAACAAAGAATGCTATGCAATGGTCAATGGTCTCACTCGCTCGTCGTTCATATGCACTGGCGATGCATGCACTGGAGTCGTGCGTCGTTGACCAACCCTTGTTGCCCCAACCCCAAGGATGATCCACAGGCGCACCGCAGTGGTTGTGCTGTTGCGGGCCCTCGGTGGTCCTGGCTCCCCATGAGATCGGGCTGGGGCTCGCACCAAGTTCGGCCATCCCCAAAGACGGCTGCATACTCTAATAATCTCCAATACATACCAACCAAGCTAATGCATAATGGCTCCACTCGGGCCAACTTGGGCCACTTGGGTTTGGCGTGCATGCATGTGACCACATGACCCCCGCAGAACCCGGAGTCGCTTGGGGTTCGGGGCTGGGCTGAACTGGTGGTATTCTGCTTTTCGGCCATGCAATGCATTCATGCATTCCGTGAGTTGAGCTCAAGAACTCTGCGGTCAACTCCGAACTCCATTGCGCAGCAACAATGGCACCGGGCCGTTGCATCGCGTTGCGTCGGGCGGCGGTAAACTCTCCGATTCTTCAGCCCCTGCCCCTGCTGCCCCTGCTTGTCCTCGTCCTCCAACCCTCCCTCCTGTTCCATGAACGAGTGGCGTCGTCAGCTGCCCTGCCCTGGTCTTGCTCAGCACCTACTAAGCCTCGGTCGATCCCATTAGATCTCCCGAGCGAGCGGCACGCTTCCACTTCGTGTCTGGGCTTCTAAACCTGGAAACCATTCTGGCCATTCTAGCCATTCTAACCGTTCTGGTCATCTCCCGGAACGCGATTACTCGGTGCCCGAACATGAGCCAGGCTAGACGCGCTCGCTTAGCAACACAACAGAACAGAACACACTCCGTGCACGGAGGAGACGCCAAGTCACGCTACGCTCCCGCCATGTTAGTGCTGAGGATCCATGCACAAACCCATTCATTTACACCCCGGACATCGAATCCGGATCCCGCCGTTATGCTACAAGATGCATACACTATTCTACACTCTACTCTATCTATACTCGGCATGTTCGGCAGCTACTCGCTGCTTCTAGTGCGCAGCGCATGTTCTGTCCGAGCTGGTTCAGAGAGCACGCCCGCGCCCAGCTCGCTGGACTTGCTCGATTGACACGCTGCGCCCAGCTGCAGCAGCTGAGGTCCGCTTAGTCCATGTACCTCATCCACTTCTTCTTCTGCTCGTCCGTCCCCTCCCAGACAAAGTTGACCGTGAGGATCTCCTTGAAGCCCTCGGTCGCGTCGGGCGCCTCATACGCGGACCCGAAGCTGTTAATCGCGAGTCCGGGGAGGAAGTCCCGCTTCGGCTCGTCGGCCGGCCCGTAGAACGCGCGGTACGCGTTGTTGTGGTGCGCGAGCTCGGCGCTGACAGCAAAGTTGAACAGCCTGGGATCAGCTGCGAAAAGGGGGGGGGGATAAGCTTACCTCGCCGACACGCCCAGCTCCTTCGCCAGGTCGACGTAGAGCTTGCGCGTCTTGCGGTCACGGTTCGTGTTGTCGACGACGACAGAGCGACCCGCTTGCAACGCCTCGCGCGCCGCCTTCAAACAGCGATCCCGGTTGCCTAGCATGTCCTGATTCACGTGTTCGTGGTCGGAAAAGTACCGCCGGTAAAACGACGTCTTGCCTGAAGCCCTAACTGTTAGTTATGTCATGAGGACTATTCAGGCAACTCACGGCCGCCCGACGAATACAACAAGCTCTGTCTTGTCGCTCGTAATCGGCTTATTCGCCGGCGTCACGAGCGGCACTGTCGTCAGCTTTGCCACGAGATGTCAGCACCCACAGTCCTCGAGGTTGGGACGGAACGACACCGGCGGGTTCGGGTACAAGACCTTCTTCCCGAGGAAATGCTCCTCGGGCGTCGCGAAGCGCAGCCCCGCGTTCAGCGCCATCGTGTAATCTGTGTTCGCGTGGTCGATCTTGCGTCCGCGCAAGTCGACTCGCCCCGCCGCATCGCCGATGTACACACAGTCGTCAAAGTCTGCTGTCAGCTACGATACGCGATGCACTGGCTCACCAATCTCGACGCCCTGCTCGCGGTACAAATCCACAACGTAGTCGTACATCCCCGTACGTGGTTTGCGGTAGACGTCCCGTTTCGTCGCAGCAAGTACACGGAAAGGAACGTTCGGAAGCTGCTGTCATCAGCTGTGGGCCGGAGAAAATGCTAGCTACCTTTGCAGCGATCAAGGGAATCTTGGCCTTCCACTCGACGAGCCTGATGTCAGCTGGAGTGCATGAGGTCAGCATACGCCATTCGACCCACTTCTTATCCGTGACGCCTTGGTTGGACAGAATGATGATATGCTTCCCCGCCTCTGCCTCTTCCTTCAAACGCACCGGCACCGAGGTGTGCCACCACGTCCAGTCTTCCCTGTTCTTAGGGAAGCGGCCGTTGTTGCGCGGCTTGATCAGGGTGCCGTCGAGGTCGTATAGAACGAGCGAAACCTTTTCCTTCTTCCCCTTCACGTTCTTCAGTGGGTCGAGGTGCTGATAGTGCAGCAGGGAGGAAGGCGCCTTCTGGTACGATCCGTTCGCCATGTCAGTCGAGGTGGTGGTGCCGTTCTGCGTGAAGAACGAGTGGACTGGAGTCAGCTATAGACAACATGATCTAAGCTTACTCTTCTTCGCAGGCGGGAGGGACCCGCTGGAGGCCCTCTTCTGAGCCATGGTGGACGTGTTGGCGACGGCGAGTGCACGGTCCATCGATGTTGTTGAGGTGCCTTCCTCGCGCGTCCGGGTTAGTCGACTCCGGTGGAGGTCGCTGGGCCCTGGGTCAGCCATGTTGGACGGGAGCAAAACGTGCCTCCACGTGGTCTTTATCTCGACTCGAACGAGCTCCGCAGAGAACGTCCGGCCCGCGCGGGGGATCTTCGTCCAGATCGGGAGGTGGTTGGTCGGCACGTAGCGAGCACGTCGTCAAGCTCAGTACTCAGGTCCCCCCTTGTCTTCACACTCTCCACGATCACCGTCCCTCTCCGCAAACCTCCCAGGATGGCGACCGGACTCTCCCCCGAGACCTTCAAGCACCTTCTCAAGAAGCTCGTCCAGAGCCCCCGCGACTTCACCGCCGAGGACTGCGGGGAAGCCTTCGAGCACCTCGCCCTCAATGCCTCCGCTCCTGCCCAGGCTGGCGCTTTCTTGACTGCGCTGACCCTGGCCGGTATGGACAGCAGCGCCGAGATCGTCGCCGCCTGTGCAGCCGTCCTCAGGAAGCACGCGCTCACCGTCGAGCACCACATGCCCCAAAAGGACACGCCGGCACCCGATCTCACCCACGGAAACTGGGACTACAAAGACTCGGACATCGAGGGTGACGGATACAAGGGTATCGTCGACATTGTCGGTACTGGAGGTGACGGATGGGACACTTACAACGTCTCCACGACTGCCGCTGTCGTTGTCGCTGGAGCTGGTGTGCGAGTTGCGAAGGTGAGTTCAACTCAGGGCGAGCGCAGTGGGCATAGGGAAGAATACCAGACAATCATCGAGCTTCTAGGTGTTCTCCAATGATGTCTCCCAGCGGTGCCCACTGCAACCACCGCTTAAGTCTTCAAGCTAGGACGGGCCATTGTAGCTGACAACAGCACGGTTCCCGAGCCGCTACCTCGACCTCCGGATCAGCCGACCTGCTGATCTCGCTCGACTGTCGTCTCTCCTTCCCCGTCGAGGAGGTTCCGAAGTTCCTCCCCGCCTCTCCCTTCCTCTTTCTCTTCGCTCCCCACTACCACCCTGCGCTCGCGCACATCGCGCCAATCCGTCGCCAGCTCAACTTCCGAACGATCTTCAACGTTCTCGGCCCGCTCATCAACCCGGCGCGCCCGCAGCGTATGGTGCTCGGTGTCGCGAAGCGCGAGCTTGGAGACACTTTCGCGGAGGTCTTGCGTCTGCTCGGTGTCGAACGCGCGCTCGTTGTCTGTGGTTGCGAGGGGCTTGATGAGATCTCGATTGCGGGACCGACCTGGGTAAGTGCTATGGGGCGGCTTACGGCGTCCGGCGAGTAGGACGTTGCGGCTGCAGAGTGGTCACCACGATGAAGCTCGGCATGTCTACCGGCCTGCTATGTGCCTGTTAAGTTTTAGCTGACTTTCAGATTTGGCGTCTCGAGAACGGCAAGATCACGCCCGGCGAGATCCACCCCGAGCGTGACTTCGGTCTTCCTCTGCACCCCCTTTCGAGCGTAAAGGGTGGAACGCCCGACGAGAACGCTCTTACCTTCAACTCTATTCTCGACAACTCTGCCCCGCCGCCGCATCTCGCCTCGCCGGCGGACGAGAACGCGCCCTCGCTCGATGCGATCCGGGACTACGTCCTGATCAACGCGGCCGCGCTACTGCACATCTCGGGCCGTGCGCCAACGTGGAAGGACGGTGTCGCGATTGCGCGCGAGTCGCTCGAGTCTGGAGGTGCCCGTGCCGCCTTCGACGGTTTCCGCGACATGAGCAAGCGCGCCATGGGCGAGAAGGGTCTCGACCTCCCGCCCGCGCCCGAGGACGACGGTGGTGTCGCTGCCCGCAACGGTTTCGTCAAGGCGTGGCTCCACTCGCGCCGAAACTCGGGCTACGGATCGCCCGTCTTCGGCGGCTCCAGGAGCCCCATCTTCGGCTCGTCCCCCGGCAGCCCGGGAGCTATTTCGATCAAGCCGCTCGCGGAGGAGGCGCACTAGGCGCGCACGTGAGTGGGCTCGCTCAGTACTCTACTTCTGTTATGTTCCTAGGCTTTCTTGATATAGTGTCCCCGCTTTGTCTGCAGAGCAGGCAGCTGGGCAGACTCAGGTGCAGGCGAAGGGGTTAGTACATCCTAAAAGAAATATATGTATCTATGGCGTTCGACCTCGTCGCACACCAGGGAATATAAATGCTAGTTTGTGTTGTGTGCTTTGAAGGTCCGTGTGCGTTGTTTGGATGTTGAAAATGTCGTCGTTTGGTCGTGCAGGTCCATCATATGTCCTTCGTGGCGTCGTTACGGTCGTTCCGTTTCTGTCGGCGTCTGCATGCCGCACCAGGCTGCTGGAATCGGTCTTAAAGATGTATATAGTAGAAGAGTGGGTGGTGGGTGGCATCCGCAGCGCGTGGGGTGATAATGACAGTGACGGTAACACATTGCTCGGGCATACCGCAGAGCCGTCTGTGGCATACCATGTAGAATGCTTGAACCGAGATAGTTCGGCGCGCATATGAAAAGTGATAGATGATGCTAGGAACTGTGGCCCATCACCAGTCCCGCTCCAGCATGTCCGGCGGCTCCACCACCCCTCCCCACTCGAGTCGTGTTGGCGGCTCCTCGGGCGGGGCGAACATGTCGTCGATCAACCCGCCCAACTCCTCCCACCACCAGCGCAGCTCATAGCCCTCATCGGCGGATACGCTGAGCGTGATCTTGCCCCCGAATTCGAAGTAATACAGGAGCACGCCGCTCCGTCGGTTCCCCGTTGACATACGCCGAACCTGTAAGCCGTCGACGAGACCTTCGATGTCGGGCGCATAGAGCGCGTCCAGGGAACCGAGGTTCTGGATCCCGAGGAGGGGCGAGGCGCGCCGCCGCCGCTTCTCCTGTCGCGAGGCGGTGCTCGGGCCGGCGCTGAGCCCATCCGCATTCACACTTGACGAGGATGCGGCGAAGGTGCCAGTAGTCGGGGACGTACACCCGTCCTCGGAACATTCGGGCACCGGTGCCGGCCGGTTCGGCATGCTGAACCCGACGAGCCCGAGTCCGGGGTTATTCTCGTCCTCCCACTTCGCAGAACGGATGCAGTCCTGCACCTCCGCCGTGGCCGCGGCAGCGAACTTGGCCAGTTGCCTCAGACTCGTGTGTCCCCTCTTCTCCCTCTTCGTGAGCGAGGCAGCTTTCCGCCATATCGTCTCGGCGCACCTCGGCGCAAACTGTGATATGAGCACGGGGTTGCTCACTTTCTCCTCAGACACCACGCCGCTCGAGTCGCTCGACAGACCCAGTGTTGGTGAGCTCTGTGGGAGAGGGGAGGTATACGGCGTCGGGAGCTCGATCCGTGTCGGTGTTCCGCGGTCATAGACTTGTGACCGGAAAGCGGCGGCCGCGAGATAGACGAGCACGTGCACGAACTCTGTCCCCCTTTCGCGGCATCGGGCGTGGATTCGTTCTGTCGTCCGTTGATCGAATTCCCGCTCAAGTACATCAGGGGAAGAGTGCGCAGACGGGCCGAGGTTGTGCGAGAACGCCTGGCCACCGGGTCCCGAGCAGTCGTGTGCGTACAGAACCGCTCCTACCGCGAGCTGTAAAGGCGTCAACGGCGCCGCATCTAGTGCGCTCGGAAAGGGGGCCGGGTTGGCGAGCTCATGAAGGAGCAAACTTGTCAGATCCCGTGTCCGGAGCAGAGCATGCAATTCAGCCATGACGGCGTGCAGTCCCGAGGATGTCGAGGCATACGGCGCCGCGCACAGAAGCAGCTCATAGATCCGTTCCCCGGTTCGTAATCGCTCGCCGTCACTAGGAAGAGCCCGCACTACGAGCACCGCGCTCATGTCCGCGTTCAGTGTCCGGGGTCCGTGCAGGAACGCATCGACGAGGTCTGTCTGGCATTCTGGCAGGTAGGTCAACTGTTGGTCTGCCCGCGCCAGAGCGAGATCGGTCGAAGCAGGGGGCGCATGCAGGAACGACGTCTGTGTGTACGACCGCGCTTGGATCCGAGCTGCTAACAGGGGGTGTCGTGCAAGCAGGATCGCCCAAGCTAATCGGACTCGGGGCTGGGAAAGGAGAGAACTGCGACCGAGGATCACTTGGTGGACGTATCTGAGGTCAGCAAGGCGCCACGAACATTCCAGTTGCGCCCTTGTGCCCTCTTCGCCACACCTCCACGCAGACCTCTGCTGCTTGCAACATGTCCCTCGCTTATCACTGAGCCTCGTAAGAGCATCCGGAGCCCGATGCGCGGCATGCAGGGTGCCGCGCGACTCGAACAGCGGAGATTCACCTCACGACCGCATGCAATTTTCTTGCGCAATGACACCTCACGCGAGCGCACACTCACAAGTCACCTCGCCCCTCAGTGCGCGCCGGGAGGTATCTGACCAGCTCGCCGTCGCTGAGGCGGCGTGTTGTGGCTGGTCTCGGGTCGGAGCTGCGCGGTGTCGGTGGCGCCAGGATGTTGGACAGACCGCCAGCCCCGAACTTGCGCGGTGTTATTGGGGGTGTCGGAAGGAGGAACATGGCGCCCTTCGTACGCCTTGCGTAGATGCGACAGTGGTGTTGCAGTCGTTTGTTGGTTCAAGGGTTGGACTTTTGAACCGGCTCTGATCTTTTTGTGTGCTAATCAATCGATCGGCTCTCCGGCTCGTCGGCTTTGGCTGTCGGCTCTCAGCGCTGGGTGCCCACGATCGACCACCTCGGTTACGCTCCGAATACGGTCGCGCTACACACGAACTGGACGGCCAGCGGGCCAGCTGAGACGCCGAGGCGAGGGCCGAGGGCCAATGTTTAGTGCGACGAACCGTTCAAATCAGCTGATCAGGGCGGCACCTCGGGTCAACCAAGATGCAAGTGACGCTTGTTGGTGGAGGGTTCGTGGGACGTTCGTCTTTGGAACAAGGGTGAAATGAACAAAGTGGATGTCGGACGTTGAGCTCGCCGCGGGGGCTTGTCCTGGGAAGGTAGAAGAGCGGTCACGCCTCACTAGCGTTCGTTTTGATAAGACAAGGTGTCGAACTTGTGCCTTACGTTGTCTGCAACACTCGGACGAAGGACCGGTTTCAAGCGATTGAACGATTTAGCCGGCCGGGCTCCAATTCAGTCGACGATGGTGTATTGAGTCGAACGATCCGGAAGAAGGGGCTTGATCGGTGACACAACGGCGACCTGACGACTAGCTCGCCTTGAGAGCTGCCGTCGGAATGTGTTCGTAGCTGTGGTCACCGGTATGTCGCGATGGCGTGGGCGACGATTGCTGCACGGCCGTGAAGCAGGGTAGTGCTGTATCACGAACGTCAGATGGAAATGTTCTGATGTCGGTGCGCTGAGCTGGGTGCGTTGCTGTCCCCCAACGACGATGCGAGTTCAGGTCCCGGTTCTGGGGTTTGTCTGAACTATGCTGGGCTACACTGAGCACGTAGTACGTACAGCAAGTTTGACGTGAGACAGGAGGACGGCCGAGCGATGGGTTCAGTGAGTGGGTGATCTTTATGTGGACGTGCGTACTCCTTCCAAACGTTTCGTCCGTCTGTGACTTTTGCGTGGCGGAACGTAAGCTGAGGAGCTTATGTCTATCGATCAGCCGAGCGAGATTAGCCTGAACGCTGTCGGAACTAGGGCGGGAGGAGGACGAGGACGAGGACGAGGACGAGGGAGATCGCGAAGTGCAAGGCGGCCGACAGGGATTCCTCGCTCTGCAAGGGCTGTCACCGTAAAGCAACCGCGGTAGTTCGTTATTGATGAGTTGTCGCAAGTGATCGTCTGGCCCGAGTTTGGCGAAGTAATCCCCGGGCGCGCGGCTATTGGGAAGAGTGGGGAAGACTGGTGTCGAGACGATGGTCGCCGTGTTGTGGTGTACCGTTGGTTCTTCGCTCTGGATGCCGCCTTGCAACCTGCTAGTTCCTAGTGTCGGGTCGGGTCTTCAACGTCGAGCAATGTAATGGGACGCTAACAGCGAGGTAGACAGGTAGACGGAGCGATACGTAACTGGATGTAAGCGTCGAGCTATGCGTCCAGAGTCTTACGTCCCGAGGACATAAGCATTGACGACATGCAGGCACAGCATGTGAAGGTGCAGGTAGGTGCTTGCTTGGACAGTCTGGGCAGCTTGAGTAGTTTGGGTCTGAGCGCTGGCGCGCGATCGAGGTCGTATCAGGCAAGTCGCATTCGCCGTCCCTCCGAGCGCTGCTGCTCGGACCTCCTGCTCTCGGGCTGCCATGCGCACCCGTGGCCCCAGTAAATTACTGATTGCACATAGGTCACACGGACTGCAACGTCCAGTACTACTGCCAGGACTCAAGGAGTCAAGGACCGAGGGACCCGGAAATGCTCATGAACCCACGACTGTGCCCTACCCTGGAGCCGCTCGATCCCTTACAGCGCGTGTGGGCGCCGGCGACCCTTGGGCTCAGTTTCATTGTGTAGCCTTCGGGCTCGTCGGGAACAGGTGCGCCTCGGCTGGTTGACGCGGCATGCTTCGCCATATCTGCACGGGAAACAGACCGTTTTCGCGATCCTGACGTGCTCAGGTGAGGTCGGACCTGTACGACATTGGACGGTATTGCTCCGATCTCACGCCTATCACAGCGTCACTGACTCCTTGTACCGCGTAGAGAGGCACTTCCCCACATGGAGCTGTGCGCTGGGAGGGGCAACGCGGAAGGTGTATGGTTGCACCAGAATTGCGCTGAAATCTCCGACCCTGCGCGTCAAGGCAGCACAGGGCAGGAACGCTGCAGATAGGCAACGCTACCGAAACGACAGGATGAACGGGAGATAGCTCGTCGTCAGAAGAGGGAAGTTGAGCTCTCGCAAGAGCTTTGGATATCCATGGTACATCCAGGATGCAGGTCTCTTGAGCTAGAAGCGTGGCGATGGTCTGCGAGGCATGAACCCAAAGTCAAGCCCCACAGGGCATGTTCAAGTGAACGTCAAGCTGCGGCTGCTCCGCTCAGAAGCGCCGTGCACATGGAACCCAAGGTAAAGACTGTCAGGAGATGTTGGGTCTGACGACCTTAAGCATGTACGTAGGGCATATCACGCTGAGGGGCTTGCAGCGGGTCTGAGGAGAGTCTGCGGAGTAGGGTCATAGACATGATACGTGGCGGAGGATGAGGTGAGCAGTCAACTCTGCCAGGACACTGCTCGCATTCACAGGGACCTAAACGACCCAAGGCACAGCGGGCAGGAACAAGATCAAGGGGTCACCGCGTCCTCCGTGCCGATGAAGAGCCCGGGTGATCTGACGAAGAAAGGGTGAATTGAAGCGTTTCATCACTCGAACGTCGTCCGTCCTCGTCGTCCTCCCCCAACCCTCTCGATGCTCCAACGTCATCGGCCTGCCCACTCCTACTCCTTCCAGTCCGAGACCACGCAGCCTGCAGCAGGTGTTACCCTCATTGTAGCTCACCCCGTGCCCCGCGAACTTGTTTCCGTGTGGCCCCACAAGATCGCATGCCCCCCTGCCTACCATCCTGAGCACCACCAGCGCATTGCTACGCCGAGCGTGCCCTCGGTGCTTAACCTTGAATCTTCTTTGGACGGAACACCGCCAAACTCCGAGTTAAAAATCAGTCGTAACACCGATCGTTTGCACCATCGGTGCTCGTCCAGGCACAATTCAATGCATTCCAATCAGACAGCTCGCGTACCAGTGAAAGTTGGCCAACAGTGCAGCCTGGAGGGCCGTTCGAAGTGGCGATCGTAGGCTCCTCGAAACCTTTCCTCGCTGCCTCGAAACGAGGCAAATTTCAACATCTTGTACTCACGCACCCTTTCGTTCCGCACACCTTCCTGAGTGACTCTGCTTCGTCAACGGCATACCGCCTGCCGTCTGCGCACAAGACGTGCCGCGTCGCTGTTAGGGGCAACCTTCGCACCACACAGGACAGGGTCAGTCACCTTGCAGGCGGCCTCAGAGCTTATCTGAGCTGCTGTACGTAATGCCGACGATTCCTCTTGATCGGACGCCTGACTGTGCCGCTGCTTCCTAGGCAGCTGACTTGGCGGCGAATGCGTCGGCGTCTCACCTGACCGCAGGTAACAACCTACTGCAGGGAAGAGACCCTCCAGCACAGCATTCACTGAGCGTGGTCATCTGGCAAGACCGAAAGGAAATCAATCCTCCACTCAGTGGCAGCTCGTCGGCGGCTCGTATTGGGCACTTCGGTGTCAGCGACGAGGAGCGAGAGGGACGCGCCATGTGCTGCAATCACAGGGAAAGTCCCAGCGGAGATCTTACTCCAGTAAATGCTCGCATTCTCGAACACAGATTACAGGTATGTTTCACTACCAGAGGGCGAATGAATGGCAGGAACGATCACGCAGGCGGAGACCACAGAATCGGTCGCGCGCGTTCACATGGACAACTCTTCGGTGTGTGATAGCCCAGTCCACGTGTTTGCATACCCAGAAAAGCGCATGTTCCGCTTCTCGCTCTTCACAAGGTCTGCTGCTGGCTGCTCTCTCAAGCGAATCAGTGTCGGATCCACGATAGAACTGAAGGACACACAAACTACCTTCATTAAGGCGCCCTACAGTTTTCCTCATTCAAGACCTGTCGGCCTTGCCCATTGGACTCATTAACAGGAACAAGAACCTCTCAGACCCAGCGCGGATCAACAAAGCCATCGGTCTGGAAGGGCCGGTGCCTCGACGCCATCGCTAATGACCTCCCCAACGTTTCCGAGACTCGAATCGACGTCCGCCCCTGCAGGTGCTCCGTCTTCCGCCTGGGGTGCGTCTGTCTTCCTGTGGTCAAGGTGTGGCGCTCCGCTCAATGGCATTCGTGTCTGTGGCGTTGGTCCGATCCGAGCGCGGCGACGACCTTGAATCGACCCAGAACCCAAACTCTCAACTGCAAGTTGCGATGCGACGGGCGTGATGCTTTCAATGCATATACGCTCCTTACGGTATAACAACATTCATTGACGAAGTCAGAGGACGGCTATCAATGGTGGCCCCGTGCCCCTTTAATGGCGGTGCTCGTATCGACCGCAATTGTGCTGGTCTGGGGTTCAGGAATAGTCCCCTTTCCCGCTCCGTGGACCGCAAAGGCCCGGACAGGCGGGCATGTGGGCTGTTGCCGCGCTTCCTGCATGGGGAAGTCGGAGCTCTATATACCCGCATGGGAGATCCAGAGTTGCGGCAACAGATGGAACGGATCTGCCACTCCGCTGGCAGTCATCACTCTGGCTCTTCCCTCAGCACCGGACTTGTGGTTGTTCGACAACTGACACTCGTCGTCGCGGACGCACTGAATGAAACGAGTGTCTTCTCCTCTGACCAAGCCTTCTGACAGCAAACGGACGGGGCATGATATACGTGGCTCACATTCAGATCGTACACAAAGCTTGCGCCCAGAGACTTTGCACTAGATTGGCAGATGATTCATGAGATCAGCGTTGAGCTCGTTGCCGGACGTTACAATGGCTTGCTTATTCACCATGGGTTGCCTATTCAGCATGCGCTGCCTATTCACCATGGGCTGTCTAGTCAACTGAACGGCTGCTCCTGACGTTAAACATTGCAGACCACATATGTAGTACAGCTGTTATTGGTGGGACGCAGCAAGCTGTGACTGTTGCCTACACGGGCATCAAACTCGACGCTGCTGCCGTATGGAATTCCATTGACCGCCTCAACGCCTCGGCGTCGGTATCGCTGCGCCGAGCTGACTCCCTGCAATCCGCTGAGTGCAGTTATCTCTGCAGAGGAGTACCACACCTCTCTCGCAGAAGTGAGCACCCACCGCTGAGCCCACCTGACTGCGCTCGTTTAGCTTCGACAGCATGCACCGTCGATCTCGACCGCGATCCTGGAGCAAGGCACGTCCGTTTCCGCGGAGCTCGGCGAAGGCTTCAGATTGAGTTTCGGACTAACCTCAGCGCTCTTTTGGGTCCGATCTTCATAGGATTTGTCCTTGCCTCTGTGCTGTGTCCTCCTCATGCCACCCCTCACTCGCCAGCCTGCACTGCAGGCTATTAACGCCCCCGAGGCATTTGGCAACGGTCGAACGTGTCACCATCAGCTTCCGATCTCGCTACGTATCTGTCTCCGAGGTCGGTACCAGCGCTAGGCGGGGTGCGCGTTCTCGGAGTGGGGCCATGGAATGCCGGAAGCGCAGCCATCCTCCGAAGACCTCCGAAGCCGCAGTGCTGTCCCAGTGCCGCGTCATTCTCTCGGTCTCTGCTAGCCCCGGGTTCGGATCCGGCCCGGCTGAGGCGGTCATCGGTCCAAGGGCAGCGGGTTCGGCGAAGAGAATACCGCAAGGAACGGAAGGAACGGCCCAAGGGTTGACAGAATGGTCCACAGCATGCAAACAAAATGGTCAAACAGAATGGCTGACAGAATGGTCAACGGAATGATTGACAGTATGGTGGACGGCAGCCTCGGTGACGCCGTGACGGGACCTCGGTCATCCCCCGATGTCGCTCGGAGCGCATGGGCGGCGTGCCACCCAGTGGAGCATTGCAGCTGACCCAGTGGCATCTTAATCAGAACTGGAATCTGGAATCAACTAAGCGAGGTTCCTTTAACTCGTTTGGCATCCTTTGGCACGCCGGACCTCCTTTCGATCGCGCCGCGGTGGGGAGCGAGATCTCGATCGCAAACTTGCCGCATGTGATGCTGTACGCGACTGCGATACTGGTGGCAGTGGTCATTGCACGGTCGTTCACGGTGGTCGTGGTTCGACAATGCACAGTCCTGACGTTCTGACTCGTGAGGGCACATTTTGAAGTACCCCTCTCACCTCCCATAGTCTAGCCACATCGTAACTGCATAGAACTCACTACAGCACGCTCACGCCTTCCCGGTGCTGCCCAGCAGATCGCAGAAGCGCTCGGCCTCCTTGACCATCGCCTCGTGCGCGTCGTCAATCGCCTCAGGCATAGTCTTCGTCTGGAGGCTCTTGCTCAGCGTCGTGACGTACGGCTCGCGCAGCCAGCTGTTCACATTGATCTTGCTCACGCCACAGGACACGATGCGGCGGAAGAACTCGTCGCTGATCTCGTCCGTGCCATGCATGCAGAGATAGGGGCCGTCCGGCGACGAGCCGAAGCGCTTTTGCAGGTCCTCGAGGATCGACCAGTCGAATTGAGGCCCGCCGGGCAGGAACTTGTAGGAGCCATGCAGGTTGCCGATCGACGGGGCGAGGATGTCGGCGCCGGTCCTAAGAGGTCAGCTCAGGATCGAAGACGAGGAGGTGCGAGGGGAAGAGACATTCGACATCAAACACCAGCGTCATTGTCACAAAGCCAGCGCACGTTCTCGGAGCCACAATTCTCGGCGCCAACATTCTCGGCGCCAGCATTTTTGGTCCCAGCATTCTCGGCACCGCGATTCTCGGAACCTCTGCCCTCTCCCCATCCTTCCCTGGACCATCTTCCTCGATACCACCCTCCTCCCTCCCCTTCATACCCGCATTCAAACCCAAGTATACTCACTTCTTGACAAACTCCTCCGCCTTGGCCGGATCAGTCAGCATAGCCCCCGTAATCTCCCTGAGACCCGCTTCTCCGCCCTCGAGCCGTCCCAACTCGACCTCAGTCGCGATGCCGAGCCCGTTGCAGCGCTCAATCCACGGCCTTGCGATGGCAATGTTCTCCTCGTCTGAGTCGGCGTGGCTCGCATCGACCATGATGCTGTCGAACTTGGTCCCCTGGTCTGCGAGGGAGAGGACGAGCTCGAGCTGCTCTGCGCTGGTCGCGTGGTCGAGATGGACGGAGATCGGGACCGAGGCGTTGTGCGCGCTGATCGTTAGCGGGAGAACATCACGAGCCCCGCTAGCAAGCCCCCCGAGGCGAGGAGCGAACAGGACAAAGCCAAGAAGAAACACTCACATGTCAAGACAGTACCGGAGGAAGGCGCCGCCCTGCTGCTGCACAGAGATCGGGAAGAGCATGAGGATGCCCGGCGACTTCTTGCGCTCACACGCGTCGACGTACGCCCGCGCCTGGCCTGCGTCGTACACGACTTGGGCGTTGATGGCGTATCCGCCCTCCTGGGCCGCTTTCAGGATGCGAAGGGTACGGTTGTCGGTAAGGCCGGACATGCTCTTTCGCTGATGTCGTTTGGGGTAAGGAAGGTGGGTTGGTGAGGGGACTGGGAGGACTGGGGGAGTTCGAACTTGTGCTGAACTCGGTGGAACTCGATGTTGGAAAGTTGACAACAGGAGAGAGGGGAGGGTTGGGGTGGAGTGAGGAGAGCGTGGTAGATGGGTGTTGTTAAAGGCGCCAGCATAATGAGAACAACAAACCCAGTCATCGCGGCATCTCCGGTCTTGCCCACCGCAACGCCGCGGTAACTGCCGGCTGGGGGCGGCACGTGCCTACTCCCTCACTCCTCCCTCCACCTCCACCGTCGATATCTCCAGCGCGGACCTTGCCCACTGCTATACTGCTAAGCGTGCTGTCAGATCACCGGCCCGGAACTCTTGGACACCGGTCGATACCATTCTTCGGATGAGTGGGACGCCCGAGCGGCTGAGTTGCCGACCGAGGGCCGCGATAACGGTCATCGGTTATGACGTTTTGGCGGATATCAGGCTGACTATTACGTCTTGGGGTTCAGCGACCGCCGCTGCTCTTCACCGCGTCTCAGTGCCCTTCACTGTGTCTCGCAGCTCCTCGCAGCCCTCATCGCACTCGTCGCACTCGCTACGCTCGTGCTGTTTATGCTCAAGACCACACTCGTACATGTACTACTCATTCACTACGGAATCCCATGAATAACCCAAAAGAGAAATGAATACGTCATTACACTATGCTACCTTCGTGTACACTCTGCGACTCGCCTTGTATCTCGGCATGTTCCTCAGGCTAGACTGAGCTCGAGAGCTGTCAGACTGAGCCCTTGCTGCTCCGATCATAGAACCGAAGCCCTAGCCGCTCGGATTATAGAACCGTCCCCGAGTAACTACTCATGCGCCGGGCCCTCCAGGCCACACGTCTGCCCGCTAGGCGTCCGCATTGCTCGGCGCGCTCGGCGGGGTGGGGAACATCTTGTCGACCGTGTCAAAGTACTGCCCCCACCCGCTCCAGTCAAAGTTGCTGTCGGGGATCGCGTCAAGGAAGGAGAAGTCAAAGTCGCCCGCGTCGTCGAACACTGATGAGCGTTCCGCCGCAGCCCGGTAGGAGACTTGCGTCGGTCCCTCGCCCTCGACGTTGCCCAGGTCCTCGATGTTGGGGTTGATGTTGGACGTGCCCCGGCGGTGGCCGAATGCCGGACGCTCAACGCTAGTGGTCGTCACGGCGCCGCTCGAGCCGGTGCCCGAAGCCTCGGAGCGCGTGTCGTTCTCCGCCGGGTTCGTCTTCAGCGCCGCCTCGTACAGGAGGTTCATCGTCTCGCACGACTTGCGCCGCATGCTCATCTGGTCCGGGTTGAAGGCCTCCTCCCACCGCCGCACCAGGTCGCGCACGAGCTTCAGCGTGTCGAGCGCCTCCTGTTCGCGTTTCCGTGCCCAGCGGTGGTATTGGATCAGCGCGCAGGATGTCGCGCTGTACGCGTAGAAGTAGATCGTGTCAAGTGCGTGCGTATGACTGTCGAGCCATTCGAGCGCCGTCTTCGACCCCCGGACCAGCTCGTGCCACGACCGCAAGTCGAGGATCGTCTTGATGTGTGCTGGTGGCGGGTGCACGACGCGGAGGAATGGTCGCCAAAACAGGAACATGGCGGACAGATACTGGAAGTGCAGCAGACCGGCGAGCGCAGAGCTCTCCCGTCCTTTGAACCGCAGCACTGACGGAAGGTCGATCGCCCACTGCCGCAGGTCCGTGTTCAGAGCTTTCAGCTGCTCGTCCGTGCAGTGGTGCATCCCGGCGGGGCCGTAGACGAGCTTCAGCACGCGGCCGACGAGTAACGCTAGCTTCATGCTCTCCCCGATCGCGGCGAGCGGCGGGTCGATCTCCCACTTTGACGACTCGACCGACGGGTCGATCTTGTACGGCGAGGGGACCAGCACGTCGCAGTCGTGCACATCGACCTGCTGCATCGTCCCCAGCAGGGCCGCGTACCACTTATCCATGTACACACAGGCGGCCCAGATGCGGCGCTTCAGCTCCATCTGGGCAACATCGGCTGCCGTCGGGTTTGATGCTGGCTTCGTCTCGCGGTGCAGTCCTAGTTCCTGCGCCATGCGCACAGCGCATCCGAGGCGTATCGCGGCGGCGGTCGCCGTACCGGCTGCCGGCTGCGAGTGCAGGTCCCCAACGGGCGAGATGATGAGCAAGCCCTGGATGTGCTCTATCGTGGGGTTGGACATGATCTCGTTCGCGCGCAAGAGGCCGTTCACCATGCCGCGCATGCGCGTAAAGACGCTGCGTGGGAAGTCGCTCTTGCAGGATGCGACAGCGCACATGCAGTACAACAGGAACGGGTGCGGCTTGTCGGACGCGATGAACTCGTCCCGCGGGATGATCGGAAGGAACTGGTCGTCGTACTCGTAGTAGCTGTTGATGAGGTTGGTCATGATGTTCTCATCGAGCCCGTGGTTCGCGAGACGGCTGCGCTTCTCGCTGTTCTCCTCGTCGCCCGTGGCGAACGCTCGCACCTTGATCTTGCCCTCTTCGTCCTTCGACACCTCCCAGTTCTGGTGGTTCGCAATGTCGTACGCTTCGAACGACCGCGTTGGCGCCGTCGGGTGCACAAGAGACAGGATCGAGCCTGGCCCTGGTGGCCGGCCAGGACCTGCGCTTGGCGGCGTCTGGCCGTTCGTCTTTGCGCTGTTCTGGTCGTCGTTCGCGGCACGCCGCTTCTTGAACCGAGTCTCGGTAATCGGCAGGAAGAACGTGCACTCAATATTGTACTGCTTGCAGTGTGCGCAGATCGGCTGCGCGTCGGTGCCGTCGCTCGGCAGAATGTCACAGCGGATCTTCTTTGATCGCTGGGACTCGTCAGCAAAAACGCCGCAGTTGACACAGGTCGAGGTCGCAACTTACACAGGCGTCGCAGGCGCGGCCAGTCTTGGTGCGCTTTTCCTCGGCTCCGGGACTGCCATCCGCTCGTCGCCGGCGCTTCTTCTTCGGGTCGCTGCCTGTCGGGGATGTGCTCTCGGCGACTGGTGGCGGCGGGCCAGCTGGGGAATATATCGGGCGGGAGGACGGCGAGGTTGCCTGCGACGTCGCGACACCAGGTAGCGGCTGAGCCACCGGGCGTCCGACGCCGCTGCCCGCCCAGTGGTTGTAGTACTCGGGCGTCATGTGTGCGAGGCTCTTCACTGCATGCCCCGTCGCAGCTGAGGACACGTCGGTGGCGATCTTGATCGGAATCGCTGCAAAGGATGCGTCGTCGACTGTGGAGTAGAAACGATCAAGGTCGTTAAGGCATCCAACTTCACAGTGAGCGACTGAGAAATGTGATCGCTGTCGACGACGGCGAGGTGAGACGAGAGCTTAGCGCAATTGCAGCGCTTTGGCGTGCTAGTCAGTAATTCAAGGCGCAACTTTCTGGTCGAGGTGAGGATGGACCAGGTGTAGATTCCTTAGTGCAGGCGCTTAGGTTCCGGATCGCAAGCAAGCTGCTGCTTGAGATGGCGCGGGCTAGAACGAGACGAGCGTGGGCGCCTAAGCAGAGATGCCGACTTCGGTAGAGACTAGAGCGGCAACGCAGTCAGGCCGCGGCGACGAGCGAACGGCGCGAAGGCGTGTCGAGCTCAGGCTGCCAGATGCCGAGGCAGAGACGCCAGAGACGCTACCGTGCAGGACACGGGGGCAGTGGCGTGCGGAGAAAAGGAGGCGATGCGGGGTTGCGTTCGGAAAATGTTTGCCGGCGACGGAGTCGTGGAGTCGTTTACAGCGATGCAAAGCTGCGCTGCGGCCGGGTATTCGGTGACGGTGACCGAGATCCAGGTGAGCGGCGAACCAGCGGCGATGTTGGAAGTGGGAGTGGTTGATCGGAAAAATATGGGGAACGCTGTTAAAGTGACTCGGCAGAGTTCGGCGGATCGATGGGGAGTGAGCGAGGCGCTCGAAGCTCGATGTTCGGCAGGCAGGAGGGGCGGCTCAGATGTGTAACGGCAGTTGGTGCTAAAGGCTAAGCGGCAAGGGCGCGCTGGGTGCTGGGTGCTGATATGGGTACCGGGGACCGGGGAACCGGAGGGGCGGATCAGGAAATGAGGATGACGCAGGCGTGGGGAGATGAGAGATTGGGGGTCAGGCGCAGAGGGCGGGGCCGGAACACATGCACTGGTGGTAAGGAAGGGGGGAATGGTCGCGTTGGGGATGGATGAGCGAAAAGAGAAAGAAGAAATGACGATGAGGGGCCGAGTGCCGAGCGCGGTGCAACGCTCGCTGGAGTTGAGCGCTGAGCTGCAGAGGTCCAAAGGTCCCCAAGGTCCCAAAGGTCCATGAACCACAAGAGCCAGAGACACGGCAAGGACCTTTGACCGGCAACGGCCTGGCTTTCCCTGGATGTCTGCTGAGCCTGCTGAGCCTTGCTGAGCCTGCTGAGCGGGCCCAGACGGCCCCCCTGTCCGCCCTGCCAGCTCCCTTGCTCACCCTCCAACCCACTTTCCATATTCGCTTTCCTCACCTGCACTAGCCAACGACCCGACCCTGGCGGCCCTTGCGACACCGTGCTATATGCATCCCCATCTCATCCACTCACCGACGCGGTCATGCAATTACAGACTGCCAGCACGCAGATGCACCCCCGCACACCCCGGGTTCGGGCCGATTGCTCTGAACTTGGGCATACCCGGGTACGCTCCGCTCCATTGCGGCTGTGACTCGTGCCAGATCCTGACGCACACGCGCACCCATCGGCCCGAACAACTGCCCCAGTGCCGCCGGAGGCATGTTTGTCCCAGTGGCTCAAAGACGCGGCCCCAGCCTGCCCAACCCGCCGGGTCTCGTCGTGTTCTGCTATGTACGTCTTGTCTCGCCAACCGGGAGTACGTCTCGAGTTTTCAGAACACGAGCCATGGATGACAGGGCATGGCCGGCAACCGGCTGTGGTGTGTCTCGCTGCGTCACTGTCTTATCGGAGCGCGGGGTAGATCCGCAGCCCCGCAGCCCGGCAGCCCGGCAGGCGCGGCAGGTCCAAGCGGCCATTGGATTACGGTGCGGAAACGCTGCCTGCTTGCTCATGCTCACGCGCCCTCCTTCATCATCGCAAGACATGTCGCAGTGTCATGCCCACATGCCGGGGATCATCTCGTTCCCGACATCGGGTGCATCGCAAGGCCCAAGGCAAGCCGTGCATGGCGCAGAAGTGAGCGTGAAAGGATCGACACCAGGGCGCTACTGGAGCGCACGCTTGCGGACCCTGCCGCCAAGCCTTCTCCCCGCATCTAACGCATCAAACAACAACGCTTTTGGCGTCGTCAACACCCACCGGGCCACCGCTTCGTAGCGAGGAATGTGCCCGGATCGAGGTAACGTAGGTAACCTTACCTGTTCCCAACTGCCGGAACCGTCATGCGTACGCTCTCTGCGTCTCTCTGCGCGACGCTCCTTGCACCGTCAACGTTTAAGGCTGAGGAATTGACTGACCAGGAACTTCGCCAAACGAAGCCGGCACCGGGACCCATCGGGAAAATGGAGCAAGAGAGCAGGTCTCGTGCCCATGAGTCATGTGCCACGGCAGCTACGGCAGACCTGCGCGGCGACTAGGCGTGGCCACGCGCGCCATTGTTCGGCACCGCGCTCTGCTCACTTCTGGACGACACAGGATCTGGGACATCTGGCCGCGCCGGCCGCGCTGGCATCGCCCCCCGGCCGACATGAGATCCGGCCAAGTCGGCCAAGTCGGCCGCGTGCAGATCAGAGACAGCTGCTCTGCAAAATGCCTCGTGCCTCATGTCCCACTGAGGCGTACACCCGACGGCAGCCTCAACGGCTTCCACATCCTATGTTCTGAACAGGGACCCATAATGCGGAATAACAAGCGAGAGAGCAAAGAGGCATATGATGCATGATTCGCCCCCTTGGCTCCCTTTGTGCGACGTGCATTGTACCTCTGGCCCCCCTGTGGTCCCCTCTGGCCTATGGGCCTTGTGTGAATGAAGCAAATGCTTTGCACGCCAGTACCTTGTTTTCTCAGCCCGGATGCTGCCCTGCACGCCTTCATGGCCCCAAGTCACTTCATCTCGCACAATGGTCCATCCGACGCACCCGACGCGACATGATCCATTCTTTCCCTTCACGCCTCAAAGGCACAGGCACAAGCTGAGACGAGGGGTATGCGGCAGGCGGGGTTGGAGTCCTTGACCATGTCTAGCGTGTCAACTACTGTTGGATGTCTCTGAAGTCAATGAGTCATGGAGAGCTAGTGGTGCACGTCTGTCTGGGCACAGCTGCGTCTGCCGGCGTCCAAACGTCTACCGTTGCCGAATGCTGCCGAATGCTGCCGAATGCTGCCACGTCAGGTCAAGCTGCGCCAGCTGCACTTGTCAATGACTGAATGCTCGCAGCTGATCTCCTTCCCATGTTATCCGCTCGAGCTGCAAGTGATCCTAGCGATGTGGCAGCCGTTGGCAACTCTGAGCCTCGGCGGTGTCCACACTATCGCTGCCCCAACTGCCGCAGGTCTGCCAGGCTGGGCCGAAGCAGCTAGTAACTTCACGCCCCAAATGTGCTGCGACGAGCTACCCCTTCTTGAGTGAAGGGCGATGTTACCACAATGCCAAAGATGGAGGGCTATGCAGAGGAAGTGCTCGCCGAACATCGCAATGCGACTCTGACGGACCAGCACCGCCTGCTCCACACTGCACAATACATTTCAGGCTAAACCAGCTTCAGCCAGGACGGCCAGCGGAAGCACAATACACTCTGGCAGAATTGGGTGGCAACGACCCGCCCCCTGAAGCAGTAATGCGTTCTGCGTTTTGCGGGCCTATCTTCCCTTGCCAGATCTGACATTGCGCCACGCCACGTGCTGCTCCACGCCTATCGCAGCGCCCAGCTTCACTGTTGTCATCAGCGTCCTGCATGCCTTGGCTGGGCTCCCGCACACCTCATCCGAACCGAACGCGTTCATCATTGCCGCTGACATTCGCTACCCTTCATCAACCACACTTCCACCCACTATCAACAATGTCTGACAAGAAGGACCAGATCACCCTCGTGACCTCGGACGAGGAGACGTTCAACGTCGATAAGAAGGTTGCCGAGCGCTCCAACCTCATCAAGCAGATGATTGAGGGTGAGTCGTATCCTGTGGGTAGTTGCTGATGGAAGACCTCGCCGGCCCCTCGGACGAGGCCATCCCCCTCCCCAACGTCAGCTCGAGCGTCCTCGTCAAGGTCCTCGAGTACTGTGACCACCACCAGAACGACCCCCTGCCGCCCTCTGACTCGAACGACGCGGACGACGCCCGCCGCAAGGCCACCGAGATCTCCGAGTGGGACGCCAAGTTCATCCAGGTTAGTTTCACAGGCTCTTCGTCTCTTTTGCCCATACTGACAATGCAAGGTCGACCAGGAGATGCTCTTCGAGATCATCCTTGCCGCCAACTACCTCGACATCAAGCCCCTCCTGTGAGTATAGCTAAAGTTGCATGCTCGACGAAGCTGACCCGCAGTGACGTCGGATGCAAGACCGTCGCCAACATGATCAAGGGCAAGACGCCCGAGGAGATCCGCAAGCTCTTCAACATCGTCAACGACTTTACTCCCGAGGAGGAGGAGCAGATCCGCAAGGAGAACGAGTGGGCCGAGGAGTGAGTATCGCCGCCGAGCGAAGCGAGGCGTATTCCGTCACCGCGAGCTCAACGAGCTCGCAATGTGTCCTGCGAGTCGCGCCTCCACAACGTTCCGTGTGAACATGCGACGTGCGACGCGAGCACACATCAGCAATTCGCTTGGCCGCGTGGCGAGTGTGGAGCGCAGTAGGGGCGAGGGGCGTCTATCGATCGCCCATCACCTCCTTTCGCTTGCCCTGCACCACCCGCGCTATGCGCAGCTCGCCCAAACTTCGCCAGGACAAGAGCTAACACGCAGCCGCTAAAAAGTCCAAGACTGAGCAGAGATAAGATCTGTGTGTGTAGAAGTAGTAGGCCACGGCTATGGCCGGCATGTACATATCAAGCAGCGCGCGCGACGGCGAACGAGAGGCGAATGAGCAAAGCGAGTGAGCCGCCAGTAACCAATTCGAGCGCGAGCGCAGCGAGCTCTTGAAATCGTGCTCTCCAGAGCCGCAGTTCGATGGGGACTGACGCAGAGGTGGATACTCACTCATGCTGTCGCAACCTCACTACGGATAGCAGCAACGGGATTAACACAGCGGCACGCGCAACGCAACACGCTGATGGCAGCCCCTCGCTTCCAGAGCCTTCGACCAGATCCAACCTAGCAACAGATTGCGATCAGCAGTGTATCAAACAGCTCGCGACGTGCTGCGCACGGTGGCCCCTGCGCGGCTGGCGCAAACTTGCAGCTGCAACTGGAGGATGGAGGACGAGCTAGGACGCGGTTCGGGTCCGGCATCGGACTGGGAGTCCGCTTGACCCGTGGCCTGGTTACACGGGTGCCTGTGAACACTCTGTACCTCTACACATTCTGCGCAGAGTATTCCGCAAGCAATGCGCGCAGCGACTTGCATGTGCTGTGCTGTCCTGGTCTTCTCTGTCTGCATGGTCTAGGCGGCAAGCTCTGGAGCCGAGCATTCGTCCCAGCGTACCACGGCCATCAAGTCTCAGAATAATACATGCACTACAGATACCTCTTATCGATGCCACTATGGCCCAGGCCACTACGCGACCTGTCCCACCGGCGCATGCTCAATATGCTCAATATGCTGCACATCAACGTTCGCCTTCTTCCTGCTCTCCTCCTTGTGTTCATTCTCATACTGCCCAATGACGGCGACTTTCTTGGCACTGGCACTGCCCGTGTCGAACTCGTACCCGAGCCAGTCCTTCGCCAGTTTGCGCGCCAGCTCGAGCCCGATCACGCGCGCTCCGAGACAGAGCACCTGGGCGTCGTTGGAAAGGATTGCCCGTTCGACGGAGAACGGGTCGTGCGCCGTTACGGCGCGGATGCCCGGTACTTTGTTCGCGGCGATGGCGACGCCGAGGCCTGCATCGTCAGCATGAAGCTCTCTCGTTTCCCAATGCAGACTGCTCCGCCGTCTTCCCCGCAGGGCGTTACCCCACCGTCTCATGAGACAGCGGTCGTCGGCTCGTTGCGAGCTCCTCCATAGAAGCTGACTGGCCGGGGTTGCTGGAGATTGCTGTGGACACTGCAACCTCAGCAAGACGAGGACACCGGCATGGCTGCAGCCATTCTCAGAGTCATTCTCAGAGTCATTCTCATTCTCAGAGCCTCACATCGCTCATTGAAACTCACCCGTGCCACAGATGAGCAGTGCGCGGTCCGCCTCGCCGTTCGCCACCTTGCGCGCCGCATCGACTGCGACGTGCGGGTACGCCGTCTTGTCCCCGTCGTGCGGGACGCCGACGTCGATGACGCGCGCAACACGCGGGTCCTTCTCCAGGTCGGCCTTCAGCTGGTCCTTGTACGAGACGCCGGCGTCGTCACACCCGACGACGATCGTCCACTTGCCCTCGTTCGTCATGGCTTCTAGTTTGTCGCTCTGTGGTAGGGAGCCGGCTGTATTTGTCGGCGGGGTGAGGAAGGTGGGGTCACTGGGCTCCGGAGGGTCTGTCGGGTGAGGTGGGCAGGTCTTGATAGTTGTAGGAGCGACAGTCTCGCTGCGATAGTTGAGAGTAGATGTTAAAGTCCAGTGGCGATGGTGAGTCGATTATCTAGCGAGAGGCGCATCACATGCCTGCCCATATGTATCTGCGCATGCCCACACCCGCAGCGGGAAAGACTCCTGCATACCGTGGTCAGGCTGAAGTCCCGACAACAACAACCGTCAGGTGCCGCTGCTCTCTTACCGCCACTGTAGCCCCGGACCGGAGATGCCGCACCCGGCCGGCTCTGGCCGGTACTCCACGGAGGGCGAGCGCGTGCCTTTGCCCGCTGAAAGCTCTGCCCACCGTTATCTCCGGCCTGGAGTTGCACCTTTCTGCATACAGCTGGGCCGATTTTACGGGTCTCGTCTGGGCATGTGCGCTCGCGTGCCCAGAGCCGGGCAGGCAGTAGGAGTCAGAGTGTAGATCACCCGATCCGGAGAGCCTGACGCGAGTCTTCGCAGGTGGCTGGAGGTCGCCGATCACTGGAATCTCACATGTCCACCTGCCCAACTCGTTGATAGAGCTAAAAGGAAGCTAAAGGGATACTGATACACCGTGCTGTCTACATATGATGCACGTCTATGAAGTCTACACTTAGCACCTGTCGCGCTCACGCTCGCGATCACGGTCGCGACGGTCGTCCCTGTACCTGTCCCGTCTCTCGTCTCTGTCACGATCGCGGCGGTCACGTTCCCGATCCCTGTCTCTCCGGTCGTCGCGGTCGCGGTCTCGACGATCACGGTCGCGGTCATCTCGGCGATCGCGGTCTCTCCGGTCGTCGCGATCACGCTCCCGGCGGCCGTAGTCCCGGTCCCTCTCGCGCTCACGGGCTTTCCGGCGGGCACGCTCCTCTTCCGTCTCGTATCTCCTCTCGCCTCTGTCCCGCTCACGCCGGCCCTCGATGCGTTTCGGACTCACATCTCGCCTCCTGTCTTCCCGGTCCTCGATCCTCCTCGGAGACACATCTCGGCTGACACCCCTGCTCGAAGTGGGCGTCTCGCTCTCCCTCTTGACGAGAAGGTTGGCAGCGTTGAACCCCCTTCCTCCCCTCGTCGCAGGGTCGGGCCGCTTCTTCTTCTTGTGGCTCGCGGGCGGGAGCTCCGAGGACAGCGCTTTCGCGCCGAGACCGAGTAGCGCCGGCCGGCTCTTCGGGACGTGGATCTCGGTGTCGTTCTTCGGGTCATAGCCCATGCCGCGGAGGATGGCGGCGCCAAACGCCTCGACGGGCACTGCGGCGTAGTCTTCGAGTGTCGCCTCATCGGGGAGTCCGCCCAGGTCGCGCTGCAGTGCGTCCGCTTCGCTCTGCGCCTGCCACGTGTTGCTGTTCAGTCCGATGACCATGCTGTCGTCAACGTCGGGCTTCTCCTCGTTCTCGCCCGCGATCAGGGCCGCGAGCGCGCGTTCGTCAAGCGTCATCTCCTTCTCCTCCTTCACTGGCTGGTCGTCACCCGCGGCGGGTGTCGATACGGACGTGGATGCGGCAGCGTCGGCGGCATCGAGGTCGGACGCGGACGGCTTCGTATCCGGCGGCGGGGTCAGCTTGCGCAGACCGCGGCGCTGCGGCTCATCGCCTACTCGCTCGTGGGTCACGACCTCCTCCTCCCGCTTGACCTCGGGTCGGTAGCTTGGCGCCTGGCGAGCGGCAGCGCGCCAGTCCTTGTTCGGTTGTGGGGCAATGACGAGCGGCTTCTCCTTCTTCGTTCCCACTTGGCGGCCATTCGCGAACCCGTCGATCCGCTCCTCGCGTCCGCGCCGGGAGCTCGAGCTGGAGCGGCCAAAATCGCCCTCGTCGTCCGACTCGTCCTGGAACATGCGCTGGGAGGGGGCTCCGCGCCCCTTTGGTGGCCGGACTGTGAGCGACACGGGGCCCATTGTCGCTCGTTTTTGAAGTGGATGGATATGAGGGGTAGGTCAGTGATCGATATTTACCTCTTGGGTGGCGATGATCTGCGGTGAAGCTCGCTTGCCGGTGGAAGCTTATTCCGCCCCCACTTTTAAGACCATGTGTTACGTAGTGAGCGGATGCGATGCCAATCGTCACCAGCCCGTCACCGAGTCCGACGCTTGACGCACCGACGCCGACCTCTTGACGTCCTTAGCTCACCCTCCGAGCACAACAACGTCAGCTGCAATCATGGCGGTCGCAGCGATCCCACCCTCCTTCTACTCCCCCTACCTCGACGACCAGCTTAGCAAGCTCGCCGCTAAGCAGATCCCATGGGAGGTGAGTTGCCCAGGTTGGTCTTCAACTGACAACACAGGGGTACCAGCGCGCGAAGCTCCTGTCCCAGGAGGAGTGCATTCTGCTGCGCTCTCTTGAGAAGATTGTGAGTCCCTCTGGCTCATGAACAGCTAGGAGCTAACCCCAGCCCGTCCGGCAGCGCGGCTCCGTGTTCGCGAAGCAGGGCGCCGAGTACGCCAAGCTGTACATCGACCTACTGCGCAAGCTGCAACGCGTCGACACGGTGCAGGCCGTTCTCGTGAGCATCTCCAACATGCTCGCCGACCCCGACACGCTGCACTACTTCCATGACCTCTCCAAGGACGACCCCTTCGACCCGTACCAGCCGATCGTCAAGTGTCTTACCATGGACACCGAGGAGGAGTTTGTCCACCTCGAGAGCCTCAGGATACTGGCCCTCCTCATTGCGTGAGTGCGGGTATCGATGAGCTTAGCTGACATCAGGACCGACAAGCGTGACTTCCCCGAGCAGCTTCTCCCAACCGTGCTCTCGACGCTGTCGACGCTACTGAATGGTGAGCGTTTACGTGGATGTTCTAACAAGACCCAGGGAGCCGCAATCAGCCCCGCGACATCGCTGCGCAGGCGCTGAACGCCGTTCTCATCAAGAAGCAGTTCAGGACCGCCGTCTGGAAGGAGGGAGGATGCATCTCTGGGTAAGCTGAGCGACGCGCCGAGAAAGCTGACAGCAGCCTCGTCAAATGGCTCAAAACGAACCCTCCGCCCCAGCAGCAGTACGCTGCTATCTGTTGCATTTGGCAGCTGTCGTTCGAGAAGGAGGCCGCCGAGGGCCTGGACAAGTGAGTTTAACGTGTTCAGCGGAAACTGATGTCCAGGAAATACGACATTGTCAACCTCTTCCTCGAGTTGGCCAAGAGCGCCGTCAAGGAGAAGGTTACCCGTGTCATCGTTGCTACCTGGCGCGTGAGTCGAGCTTCCATCACATTGCCAAGGAGACATAGCTGACGTCAGAACCTGCTCGAGATTGCGCCCAAGGAGAACGTCCCGTCCATGTTCGTCGTGCGCCTTCTTCCCTTCATCCAGTCGCTCAGTGACCGCAAGTGGTCCGACGAGGATATCCTCGAGGACATCGGCTTCGTGAAGGAGGAGCTGTCCACGCGCCTGGAGGGCCTGACCACCTTCGACGAGTATGTTTCGGAGCTTGAGACGGGGCACCTTGTGTGGTCGCCCGCGCACGAGTCGGATGACTTCTGGCGCCTGAATGCGTCACGCATCGGCAACGAGCAGGACGGCAAGCTCGTGAAGCGGCTGGTCGAGCTGCTGAAGACGAGCACGGAACCGCTGGTGCTGGCCGTCGCGGCGAACGACGTCGGCAAGTTTGTCAAGCACGGCGGCGACCGCGCGAAGAACATGATCGGCGAGCTCGGTGGCAAGACGCGCGTCATGGAGCTCATGGCCAACGAGAACCCCGATGTCCGGTACTACGCGCTCACGGCTGTGCAGCAGCTGATGAGCATGCACTAAGTCTCGTTCCCAACGTATATAGTGTAAATTTTAGAGATATGTGATTTCCTGAACCCGTTCCGTTCCGTGATCTGAGAGTGTGCATGCCTATGAGAAGTTATATTGAGTGGATAATTAGACAGAGGGGATGTCGGCGGTCTCGGGGGTCTCCTTCGGCCAGCCGCGGAAGACACGATCCCGTCCAACCGCCTCCTCGTCGCGGGGTAGCCTCTCCTCCTTGGTGCGCACGATACCGACGTACTGGCGCATGCCGCGGGGCTTCTTGACGTCGGCGTTGCCGCGGTTGCGCGCCGCGATGCTCGACGTGATCTTGCCGCTCATGTCGGCTCCCGACGCCTCCATCTCCCGCAGCGCCTCGTGGTACTCGGCCGCCTCGCCGCGGTGCGGGTAGTGCGTGCGCGCAGTGTAGTACTTGACGTATCCCGGCTCGAGAGCGTAGAGAGTGTGGTCCCTTCCAATACCGATGTGCTGGCCCGGGTGCACCTTGGTGCCGCGCTGGCGGACGATGATCTGTCCAGGAAGAACGTACTCCTCTGAAGGTCAGCTAGGGGACACACGCGACTCAGCTGCTACGAGAATACTCACGCGAGAACTTCTTCAGACCTAACCTCTTTCCGCTCGAGTCACGACCGTTACGCGACGAACCACCACCACGCTTCGTCGAGGTACGGATCTGCGGTGCTGAATGTTAGCTAGCATGTCCAAAGAACAGATCTTTGAGAAGGAACAGTCCGTATCGGAAACGAGATCAACCTCAGACCAGCAGAGAAGTAGAGGTTGACGCAGGTGTCGATCCGCAAACGTCGAACATCAAACCCCATCTCTGTTGCCGAGTGCCTCGCTCGTCACCGGACTTTTCCCCTCCTGCCGAAGTCGACTAACCGTTGCCGTTGAAGAGCATCTGGCGGATCTCTCCGCCGAGAGCCGTCTGCTGGAGCGCGCGGGATCGCGAGAGGTGCGCGCCGATGCCGATCATGGTGTGCTGGTTGCGTTCGATGTCACCGAGACCGACTTTTGCTCGTCTCGTTCGGCCGCTTGCAACAAAGTCGGAAACCAGGATCGACGGGAGCAAAAAGGTCCAACTCGCCGGAGATGGGGGCATACTCCGCACCTCCACCTCTGGTGTCCCCCATGTCATCGAGGATGCTGAGGTGACTCTCGACATGCATGAGCCAACGGAACGAGTACGGAGACCGATCATAACACTGTAAAAAGCAGGTGAGCTGGCGTCATGATCTCAAGGAGCTGACGGGCAGAACGGGAGAGCCGTCCCGCCTGCAGCTCGACCGACAGCACCAACCATGAACATGGAGGAAGACCCAATGCAGGAACTGCGCTCGATTGCGTCGACGGTGGACGCACCGCGCCGTCCGCTGGGCTTGGACAAGATGTTTCTTCGAGCGAAGAACTGGAAGACGTCTGGCCCCAGCGCGCCGATCCGCCCACCGACGCCGGAGGTCATCCCGCTCCCACCCCCGATGCCACTGCCCGAGGTCGACGCTAACGGCGTCTCGCCCATGTCCCAGGTGTTCGAGTACGCGGACCTGGCGCCACTCGTACTCGAGGAGATTACGAACCCGAAGGACATGGCGCGCATGTGCCGTGTCTGCAAGGAGTGGAACCACTTGCTCAGGCGAAGATTGTACCGCGACGTGTGGGTGCGGCCATGTAAGTTGTTCAGGCTGGTCCACAACTAACAGAACAGGGGAGGAAGCTCCAAAGCCGAAGGTAAGCTTTCAGGTTGTTGATTCGAAGCTTACAGCAGCTTCTGGGACTGTTTGAGACACTCGCCAACGATGCGGACTTGTGTAAGCAGGTGCGCTCGCTAGGTAAGCCCTGCCCCGCTCGTGGGTCCGAGCTGACGCCAGATATTCGCTTCTTCCCCCTAGACATACAGGGCGAGCAGCGCATACTGCTCGAGGACAAGATTGAAAAGGCTCTCGGTGACATGGAGAATCTGGAGCGGCTGGTTTGGACGGTGAGCTACCTTATTTACGTTGATAGCTGACGCCCAGCGTGATCGGTCTCTGACCTCGGCGTTGTTCCGGACGATCACAAGCTTGCCGTCACTGCGCTCGCTTGAGCTCTCGGGCCACTCGCAGATGCACTTCGACCCCGGCATGATCGGGCGCATGCGCTCACTCCGAGAGCTAAGGGTCATGATGCCCGACCAGCAGTTCCGGATGGCGCTGCTTGAGATTGCGGCCGCGCTGGATCAGCGTCCGATCGGCGGGTTAGGCGGACTAGGCATTATTTGCAAGGTAGCTTTGGCCCTGACCCATGGAGCTGACAGCAGAGTGTTCCCTTCCTGAATGACGAGTGGATGGCCCGGATAGCGCCTCATATGCGGCTGTTGAAGAAGTTTACTCTGATCGGCCGTACACGAATAACGAGGACGGGCGTGTTCCACGTTCTCGACGCTGCACCTGAGTTAGAGGAGCTCGTCCTCGACGCTCCGCCACACTCTGTGAGCTCGTCGGATTGCGGGCATAGCTAACACACAGGGTCTCACAGACCTGTCTGCGGCGCCAGATCTCGAGCGTCTGCACACGTTCTCACTGTCGTTCGAGGGGAAGCATGACCCACGACATTCGACACGGCGCATCGTCCTCGAGCCCGCGGACCTGCCGGTGCTCCGGCATACAGAGTCGCTCCGCGCCCTGGAGCTTACAATTTCGGCATCGCGAGACGGTATCCAGCGACAGCACCTTCTCCCGCTCCACTCGTTGGAATCGCTCATGGCGCAGGTCAACTTCGGTGCGCTGACAAGGCTCGCGCTACTCAATATCGTTGTGTCGACCGAGGTCCTGACCGCCGTGCTCAAGAACACCACGCTTAATGAGCTGTACATCAGCGTCGCAAGACATGAGACGCTAACGGAGTGCGATGCGCTTCTGCAAGCTCCGCTGCAGGTGCTTCACGCCAACGCACCTGCACAGTTTGGCCCTGATCGCAAGCACCTCGGCCTCCTTGCTGCCTCCATGCCGCTAGTCGAGCAGATCGGCTCCCTGAACCGTGTGTACGAGGTACACCGCCGCTGGCTTGGCGAGGAACGGGTCGTTGAGCTCGTACGCTGGAGTCAAGTATATACGCCGCGCTACTTCCAGGTCTGGCGTCCGTGATTGTACTCTTTCGTCTGTTGTCCCAATGCATATCATTGTCTTGTATCGCCCTGCCTCGTCTCACCACACATTGTGCGGGGCAACTTGAATGTTTACGTAAAGATCGCCACTGAGGGAAGCCTCGCTTGGACGCGAAGGCACGCTAAAGAAGCATGAGGTGTTGGAAAATAGGCCCGCCCGCACATCGTCAATAGCGCCCTTGGTCCAGGCAAGCACCAGTGCAGTCATCTTCGCCGCAATCCATCCATCGTCCTTTGTCCACATCGCCCACCATGTCTGACGACGAGCGCTCAGACGTCTCCGTCAAGTCCGAGGACGAGGTTCGCACCAGGAAGAGGGTGAGTGTCTGCAGTGCGCGAACGGCGGAGCTCTTCGACCCCTTGCCGATCGAAGATGAGATCACCGTTCCGCTGCTACAACTTCTGTAGAAGAGTTTAGCTAACAAGCAGCCAAGGGTTGTTGATCCTGACGGTAAGATTCGAAGAAGTTTTGTCACTGACCCATCCAGAGGAGGACGAGGAGGAAGAACAGCAGGAGACGTACCACCGACGCCATCGCCCGGACCCGGACGAGGAAGATGAGGAGGAGGAAGATGAGGATGAAGAGGGCGATGGCCACGACGATGACGATGATGAGGAGGACGAGGAAGATGAGGACGATGATGAAGGGGGTGAGCTATGGAGCTTCTAAGCGTAGCTGACCACATAGACCGGCGACCGAAGAAGCGCTCCAAGCAGCGGCGAGGCAACCGCTTCCTCGATGTGGAAGCCGTGGTCGACGATGACGACGAGGAAGAGGATGACGAGGACAACTACGCTGATGGTGAGTTAAAAAACTCGGCACCATCAACTGACATCCAGTCGCCGAGTTCATTGAGGAGGGTGCCGGTGACGACTCGACGCCTGCGGACCGCATGCGCCATCGCAATCTCGAGCGCGAGATGCGCCGCGACGAGGAGGAGAACATCGACGAGATTCTTCAGGGTATTAAGGAGCGACACAGGCGTCAGGTCAGGTACAACACCGAGGGCGATCAGGTCCCTCAGCGTCTTCTGATGCCCGGTGTCGAAGACCCGAGCCTGTGGCAGGTGCGCGTGAAGCTCGGGCGTGAGCGTGCGATTACTGCGTCCATTTTCCGCAAGGTGTTCAAGTCCGGCATCCCCGTCATCTCCGTCTTCTATCGCGACTCGCTCCCCGGTCTCATCTACCTCGAGGCCCGGCAGTCGGCTGATGTCAACTCGGCGCTGCAGGGCATCGTCGGCGTGTACCTCTCGCGAGGCATCCAGCTCGTGCCGATCGAGGAGATGGCTCCCCTTCTCCGCATCAAGAAGAAGGAGATCAACCTGACTCCCGGCATGTGGGTCCGTCTCAAGCGCGGAAAGCACACCGGCGACCTGGCTCAGATCATCGACGTCGACCAGCTCACCTCTGGTGTCGTCGGTGTCAAGTTTGTGCCACGTATCGACATGACGCCGAGGGAGAAAAAGACAGAGCGCCTCGGTAACGGCAAGGGCGGACTTGGAGGAAACTTCCGGCCACCGCAGAAACTATTCAACTACGAGGAGGTCCGCCGCGTGTACGGCAAGCAGAACGTGCGCCACGGACAGGGCAACAGCCACATCTTCGACGGCGACGAGTACATCGATGGCTTCTGTTACAAGGACATGAAGATTGCTCTCCTCACCACCGAGGATGTCCAGCCCACGCTCGAGGAGGTCTCGACCTTCAGTGGCGAGGACGCGACCGGCCGCATCGACCTGTCGACGATCGCTGATGCAAACCGTAACATCAGTGCCTCGTTCCTCACGCCTGGTGACCAGGTCGAGGTGTTCGAAGGAGAGCTTACGGGTATTCTCGGTAGGGTTGAGACGATTGAGGGCGACACGATCTCGATCAAAGCTATCGGCGGCGAGATCCACGGACAGGTTGTCGAAGTCCCCGCCCGCTCGGTGCGCAAGAAGTTCGACGTCGGTGAGCACGTCAAGATCACGAACGGCAAGAACGCGAACGTGTCTGGTATGATCGTCGACGTCAACGGCGACGTCGTTACCCTCATGTCGGACCAGGGCCAGCAGGAGATCAAGGTGTTCTCCAAGGACGTTCGCAAGGCGGCGGACGTTGCCAGCGGTGGCACCTCGACTGTTGCTCAGCAGCAGGGTCTCTACGAACCTCACGAGCTTGTCATGCTTGACTCGACAACGGCTGGTGTCATCACTAAAGTTGAGGGCAGCATGCTTCGCGTTCTGGACCAGAATGGTATGCACCGTACCGTAAGCACGAACGAGGTCACGCTGCGACGAGACAATGCGCGCTATGCTGTCGCCACCGACTCGTCCGGTGCCGAGCTCCGCTGTGGTGACAAGATGAAGGAGACCGACGGCGAGAACCGCCGCGGAGAGGTCATCAACATCTCGCGCTCCATCTTCGTCTTCCTGCACAACCGCGAGTACCCCGAGAACAATGGTGTTTTCGTTGCGCGTGCTACATCGCTCGTCTCGCTCACGCCCAAGGCGAGCACCGATCTCACGAAGCAGAACCCGGCTCTTAACGCCCAGCTTCACCAGATGAACCTGATGCCCCCGCCCCAGTCGGTCGGCAACCGCAGGATCATCAACACTCCTGTCGTTGTTACCCGTGGAACGTACAAGGGTCTCCTTGGTACGATCAAGGATGTCGTTGGTGCTGCTGAGGCGCGCGTCGAGCTTGCCACGAACAACAAGACGATCACGATCCAGACTGCCTTCCTGAAGCGCAAGGACCCCAAGACCGGCGCCACGTACCCGCTTGACACTGGTAACTTCGGTGCCGGTGGTGGTGGTGGCCGCAATGGATACGGCGGCGGCGGTGGTGGCTACGACACGTACAACGGTGGCGGCCGCACCGTCAACCCGTACGGCGGAGCCACGCCGGGTGGTCAGTTCGGCCGGACGCCGAATCCGTACTCTTCCGGCTACGGCAAGACCCCCAACCCGTACGCCTCTAGCGGAGGCAAGACACCGGGATGGGGAGCAGGCGGCGGCAAGACACCTGCGCCTGGATGGAGCGGTGGCGGTGGCAAGACGCCCGGATGGGCTGGAGGTGGCGGCAAGACCCCTGCCTGGGGTGGAGCCGGTGGCAAGACGCCAGCTCCCCAGTACGGAGGGGACGGCGGTCGCACGCCCGCGCCGTCGTGGTCCGGAAGTGGTGGCGGCAAGACGCCCAACCCGTACGCTTCGGCTCCCACGCCGGCGGCTTACAACGACCCGGGAACATCACGGCCCATCTCTGCTCCTACTCCCGGCGCGTACGGCGGCGCCGCGTTCAGTGCGCCGACGCCTGGAGCCGCTCTCAGCGCGCCTACTCCTGCGCCTGCCGGCGGTTTCAGCGCTCCCACGCCCTACTCCGCGCCGACGCCGGGTGCTGGTCTTAGTGCCCCCACGCCCGGTGCCTTTGCCGCTCCCACACCAGGCGCTGGCCTTTCGGCTCCCACGCCCGCGGTTTTCGGTGCGCCGACGCCGTTCGCCCCAGCTCCCGCTGGTGTGCCGAACGCGTCCGGCATCCCGTGGGACTGGGCACTGGACTTCCGCAACGTGCTCGTCACGGTTGGACCGTCGCAGCGCCCCGGCTCGCGCAACCCTCGACACTTCCAGCGTGGATTCTACGACGGTCAGCAGATGGGTATCGAGAACACGGTCAACGAGAGCGTCGTGTGCCGCGTGCTCGAGGGCGGCAGCAGCGAGACGCTCGAGATCCCCGCCGAGTACCTGCAGCCGGTCCGGCCCGACGGCGAGGGCCAGGAGGTCATCGTTATCAGCGGCGACCCCGCGATGAAGGGCCAACAGCGCCGCACGGCGTACCGCAACGACCAGCAGTGGATGATGGAGCAGGCGCCGTCGGACATGATGGCGTTAGTTATGGACGAGAACGACTTGGCGCGTATCTGGCACACGGAGTAAACGCATCGAAGGCAGGAGAAAAGCGCGCGAGACAGCGCGTGTATTCAGTAGTAGTCGCAGACAGACAGGCATGGCGAGCATGTTTCGAGATTCCGATGCATTCATTAGATCGCACAAGAAGCATGCCAATGTTCAAACCGATGCATATATCTAAGAGGGAGAGTTGGTGTATATAACGTGACGTGACGTTCGTGGGCATTGCTAGTCTAGATGGGGTTGACGAAGGGGAGGTCGCGATGGTGCTTGATCTCGACGGCCTCGGGCGTGATCGAGATGGGACTCTGCGGCTCCCAGATGGGGTCGACGTCTGGTCCGTCGAGGTCACCTGCTCCGTCCCATCCCCAACACCAGACATATTCGGGGCCAGGCTGGAAGGTGAGCTCCTCCGCCTCCTCGGGGGCGAACAGGCGGTCGTGGGGCCCGTACCACGTGCGGTCCTGGGGGTCGTTCTTGGGATCGTCCGGACGTCCGCCGAGACGCTTGAAGCCACGGATGTTGGTCAGGTTCTTGCGCGGCGGGTGGATGATGTCGTACACCTTCTGGTCGTACGCGAGCTTGACACGGGGGACCATGATGATGCGTCCGTACCCCTTGGCCCAGTAGTCGTTACAGATGAGCGAGCACTCGGACGCGGAGCACTCTTTCTTCAGTAAGTCTGCCATGCGGAAGCGGGTGTGGGGCTGCTCGTAGAACGGCGCCGGGTCGAGGATCGCGACACCGTTCCAGCAGCTCTGCACCTGGATGGGCAGGTGGCGCTGGAAGCGAGAGTTGGACTCGGGGTGGTGGAAGACCTGCTCGAAGGGCGCGTTCTCGAGCGCGGTGCCGTTCAGATCGCGCGCGACCCAGTTGTCGTAGAAGACCGGAGCGCCAATCTCGTCGTGGTACATGTAGTCTGCGGCGCAGGTGATGCCTGCGTTCTGACGGCGGGACTGCCAGATGAGCTCGAGCAGGTCGTCGACACAGGGCAGAATGTCGTTCATGAACACGATCGTGTCGAACACCTCGCCCTCGTTCTCGCGCAACTCGTGTAGCGGCGTCATCGCCGCGTTTCGCACTTCGGCGAGGTACTCGATACGGTGATTGAAAGCTCCACGGGTACGCATCGACTGCCGGATCGTGACCCGGAGACCGACGGTGCGCGCGAGCGCGTCGAAGAGGCGCAGCAGAGCCTTTGTCTGGTCCTTCGAGCCGTTCTCGTAGATCGAGACAAACACGTTGTGGTATCCCAGCACGGCGGCCGTCTTGAACAGCGTCGAGAAGAGGTCGGGGATGACGTCGAAAGAGTTGTACAGGTTGATCGCGATGAAATACTTGTGCTGGTCGCGCGGGCCGGGCATGAGATCGCGGCGGATCATCTCGCTTCGCGAGTCGCCGGTGGCGATGCTCAGGTCGTCCTTCGCGCCGCCGCCGAGCATCCGGTTCATCCATCCCGATCCGCTCCAGCCGCTCCGGTGTCCCCGCAGCGGGAGATAGCGCCGTTTCGCCTGCTCGGCGTACAGCGACTGCGCGTGCCGCGTGCACTCGGTCGTGTAGTGTCCGTTCAGCGTGCCGAGGAGCTCAAGGATGCGCAGACGCTTGTTCGCGCTCGGGAGCTGGATACTCGCCCGCGACAGACGGTTACCCGTGATGTGGTTCGGCCGCAGTTTCGTCCCGCTCGGCCCGCGCCATTCCGTCTGGTTGTCGTTACTCCGAAGGAACTGGGATCAGCTCGGATTTCACTTTACCAGCTTCATCACTCGAGGGAGCGCGGAAAGTTTGGAGGACAGCGATGACCATCGGGTGACGCGCGTGGCGTATATGAGGTGCACGAGCACGCGCGCCACTCCTTAAACACTCACCGATGCGACGAGGAGGCCGACGAGGATGCCGAGCAGCAGGGAGCCGGCGCTGGGCATGCGCCGGAGGATGCCCGAAGAAGACAGCGGCTTCATGATGGGCGAGTGTGAGGAAGGAGATGGGAAACGAGTGTGGTAAAAGTCGGGGGGGGAGGTGCTGAATTACAGTTCGGGGGTGGCTGCAGCAGGCTGAGCCAGCCAGGCTAGACTGGGTCGGATGGGTGGGTGGCCGAGATGACGAGAGAGGAGGAGGAAGACGTGCGAGCGAGCGAGTAGGCCACAGCAGGAGGCCAGGGGTGCGGCGAGACTGGTGCTGGCGTGTGTGCAGCCTGCGTCGTTTGTGGAAGAGATGGGAAGGAAAAGGTTGAGAGGTGGATGATTTTGGACTTTGAACAGCAGCCAGCACATCAGCAGCAATCGATCTCCCTCCCTCCTTTCCCTCGATCCCGCGCGCGCGGGAACCCTGAACATCCTGGACCCAGCTGGATGAGTGCATGAGTGCGGCACTGGGTGGAGGCGGAAGTAAATCCCTCACCTAGGCGCGATCCTAAACTTAGTCCGGCACGTTTCGGTGGTACAGGCACGCGTTGCACAGAAGGAAGCATTGAGAGAGAGAGAGAGAGAGAGAGAATGGGTGGAGGCTCACCAAGGAGCAATCTCGTCATGCATCAGCCAACATACCACACCATCACCACAGTCACTTGCCATCCCACATACACACACCCCTCACCATCCAGCATCCACCGGCACGCAAACCCCTTGACAAAGCGCCTCCCTTGCTTCGCTGATTCCACTCATCGCGCCGCCCGTACCACTGGATGCTACCCTCTCTTTCTCGCGACTACAATTGTTTGCATCACCGACTGTTAACCCCGTAATCCGAAATGACCACACAGGTATGTCGCGTCTTCCTCGCCGGCTGCCTCACAGCCCATCACCAACTCATCTAGCTGGTCCACTGACACCACTGAGCAGTATGTCAACGGCCTCATTCCGCGCATCCGGAGGATTCTGGAGCAGTCCGACTTATTGACCGTGTAAGCTACAATACCGTGGCTTACGAGCTGACGATCCAGGTCGGCGAAGGCTGTTCGCAAGCAGCTGATAGCTGGCGGAGAGGACGCGGATACGATCAAGGAGCACCGCAGCCTTATAGATGAGCGGGTGAGTGGCTTCTGACTCCACTAATTCCGACTGCCTTTCCCCGGCCACCGCCGATCACTAACGACAGATTGGCCAAATCTACGAGGAGTTAACGGCGGACAACGAGGAGGAAGACGAGTCCGAGTCCGAGGATGACCGGAAACCGACGGCCAAGTCAGAGTCGGCCGAGCCCGCCAGCAGCCAGCCGGCGCCGCTGTCAGCGAAGCACGAGCAGAGGGATGCAGCGATGGCCGCGCAACTGCAGGCTGAGTACGACGCTGCCATGCGCGGGTCACGGGGACGAAGAGCGGCTGCGCCCCCGAAGAAGACCCCTAAGAAGAAGGTGTCGAAGAAGAGGGTGGCGTCGGACTCGGACGAGGAGCAGCCGAAGAAGAAGCGCGCTGGTGGTGGTGGTGGCGCGTTCAACAAGGAGCTGCTGCTGAGGTGGGTCACAATGTTGACGGACTCGTCATAATTAACAAACCTCAGTGACACGCTTTCTGCGTTTGTGAATGAGACGAAGCTGTCGCGACCGCAAACGGTAAAGCGGATCTGGGAGTACATCAAGGCGAACGATCTGCAGGACCCGAATGACAAGCGGTACATTCTGTGTGACGACAAGATGAAGACGGTTTTCCACACGGACAAGCTGCACATGTTCACGTGAGTGCTCGCTATTGCGCACTGTAGAGCACGAGTGCTGACCGCATGCAGGATGAACAAACTTCTCGCCGAGCACTTCCGCGACCCGGACCACGTCCTGCCGCCGAAGGAGGAGCTTTAGTAGTGTTTTTCGTGACCGACTCTTTTGTTCTACTGTCTTGCGCCTCATCTGTGACCATACCTGTGACACTGTTGATGATCTCTCCACCTCCACCATCCGCCGGCGATTTTGGTCCCTCATCTCCTTGATCCTCATAGTTTTGTCATGTAACAGCAGTGCTCCTCCGGCGAATCTAAGAACGGTGCATATGCGAATGATGCTGTGTACGCCTACGTCTGCGCGGTACGTCTACTTCTTGCTCCTCTTCTGCTTCATGGACAGCCTCTGCTTCATCTTGGTCGAGATCTTCTCCGCCTTGGCGCCCTCGGACATCCAAGCCAGGTCCGAGTCCTGGAAGCTCTGCTTCTCCTTTGCGCGTCCCTCGACGGGGCCGTCTCCATCCTCGACCTTGGAGTCCTTCTCGGGGTCGGCGTTGTTGGCAGCGAAACGGCGGTGGAACTTTCCAATACGGCCCTCCATGACGCCGTCGCGAGACGTCGACTCCATACCGGGGAACCAGAGGGCGTTGTTCGTGATGTCACGCGTGAGACGGTTGATCTGCGGAGTCGGGGAAGTCGTCCACTGCATGAAGGTCGAGCCGTCCGAGAGAACGACCTTCTGAGGGAAGAGGGCGGGGAGAGGGTTCGGGATCTTGGGCGCCTTCTTCGTGTGCGTCTTGCTCGCCCACGGGACCGGCGGGATCGGGTGCGCCGAAGAGGCAGCACGGGTCTGGATGGCCGAGGCCGTTCGTCGGACAGCAGGGCGGGCGGAGTGGAACGCGGACATGCTGTTTATCGGGAGATGAGGTGAGGTGAGGAGGTCGGGATGATCGGACAGAAGTCGATCCAAGGTAATTCGAGATGTGGGAGAAGTGCGAGTGTGGTGTAAGATGCAATGTGTGTGGTTAGAGCAAAGCCAGTGTCCTGCGCTGTCGTGCTCGGTGTCGTTGTCGTCGTCGCCGTCGAGCTGTCTGGTGTCCGAGATGTGGTCGCAGGCCAAATATCAGTCCAGTTTTCCGCGCGCCTGGCCGCCAACCGACTTTTACCTCGACCACCTCTGAAGAGACGACCGTGGGAGATTCAACCACGTGGGTGACATCATGACCTCTGTTCGCCGTCCAAATATTTGGATCCCGATCTGACTTCCGTCATTGCTCTCTGACAGCACGCTTGCTCACTGCCTCACAGCTTCTCGCTGCTCTGAACAGTGCAGACAGACTTGCAGGAACGGATACGGAGAACTCGGCGCCATGGCAAAGTCCCGCTTCGAATACGTCAAGGGCTACGAGCTCCCGGACCCGCTCATGCCGAATGCGTACATTATCGTGCGTGTTGATGGGCGCGGGTTCCACAAGTGAGTCGTTGCGTCTTCCTCGCATTCCTTGTGTCTTCCCTCTCAAACATTTCCGAACTTATCCCTCTTGACATCTGTGTCTTTGTTTCCTCTTCCCAACTTCTCCACTCTCGACCCTTCAATCTCCCTCTCGAGGTGGACGCCCGACCTACAGGGTAGCGGGAGATGCTTCGGTATTAGGTTAGGGAAGCTGACAACAGATTCTCCGATGTGCAGGAGTTCGAGAAGCCGAACGACCGCCGCGCGCTCGATCTGATGAACCGCGCTGCCAAGGCGGTCATGGACGAGTTTGAGGAGGTCGTGCTTGGCTTCGGCGAGAGTGACGAGTTCTCGTGAGTACAATGCTTACGGTCGTCTTCCTTCTGGACGCGGGAAGTTCAAAGTCGTCCTATCCGGAGATGATCGACAGGCACACTTCCACCATACTTCCACTCGTTGAGAGAAGACAACCGCCGCCCCGTGAAGAAAGAACATCAGCTGACGCCAGGTTCCTCATGCGGAGACAAGCAGGTGTCTACGGCCGGCGGCGGAGGTGAGCTCACTTAAGTCTGCAATAGCTAACATGCAGCAAGATCAACTCGGCCATCTGCTCCGTGTTCACGTCTGCATACGTGTTCTACTGGCCCGAGTACTTCCCCAACGACCGGCTGCGATATCCGCCGACGTTTGACAGCCGAGTCGTGCTGTACCCCGGCGAGAAGGAGATTCGAGACTACTTTGCCTGGCGACAGGCTGACAGTGAGTATATGATGGCATGGGCCGTACTGATCCATCTATGAGGCGTCTTGTCAGCTGTGAGAGTGTCGGTTCCGAGCTAACTCCAGCCCACATCAATAACTTGTACAATACGAGCTTCTGGGCGCTCGTTAAGGCCGGCCGGACACCAAGGGAGGCAAACAAAGCGCTCCAGGTGAGCCATTCCAAGCTGTCGGGCTGGAACGAACAGCTGGTGCTGCGAGCGGCTACGTCGGCGACATTTTTAGCTAACACCCAGGGAACCAACTCGAAGGACAAGAACGAGATGCTCTTCTCCCAGTTTGGGATTAACTACAACGATATCGACCCGTTCTACCGCAAGGGCAGCGTGCTTGTACGCGTTGACCCGACTTCGCTGCCAAAGTCGAAGTGCGGTGTCCCCGCGGCGTCAGCCGACGCCGATGCCGACGCCCCGAGTACTCCAGTCGACACCGAGGGCGGAGAAGGCGGCGAGGGAGAAGCCGGACTTAGTGTAGAGGAAGCCCGCCGGCAACGCAAGATTGAGAAGAAGGCCAAGAAGGCAGAGAAGTACGAGGGTATGACTGGCCCGGTCGTGTACCTGAACGACGACATCATCAAGGACGCCTTCTGGAACGAGCGACCGTGGCTTCTTGAGTAAGCCGCGGCGTCATGTGCGCCGAAACTTGGGCCGCAACGACGGCGACGCATGTTGGGCTCACGCCGGCGCCCAAAACATGGGCGACAAGTGACATTACGCGAGCATCGCTCATGTCCGACGATGAGCGCCTCCGCGCTCGGTGACCCGGCCGGACCATCTTAACATATGCATGGGCGTTGCCCACCTTATCAGCACAGCCAACATGCGTCGTCCATCGCTGTACTCTGTGCGGCGCATTGCCTCGGCGCGGTGCAGATCTGCGTCTGCGCCTGCGCAGCGGCAGACATTCGCCAGACACTCCGACTCGCCGTGCGGCAGATGCGCAGCGCAGTGTCGCCCCGATGTCCGTCATCGAGCCGCGGATTGTGACTGACTGGGCCTGCCGGGGACTTATAACTGGGGCTTGATAGGCCCAGCGCCGGCCATACAGGGCTGCAGGGCCCAGATATCTATTTACGCGAGTCGAACTTTGGTCCCGCCCCTGAAACCCAGCTTGGTGCTCAGCCGATCCTCACCCCCGCACCCCCGGCCCGGTACGCTAGGTCCGGCCAAGGCGAAATAAGTGGTCTGGCGTGCCTGCTCCTCCACCTTTGGGCTGACTTTGCGCAAGACTCTAGACTTCTCCGTTACACCACTTCTCTCACCTCTCTCCCAAAAGCGTCTGCGACGACGACCACTGCGCTCCTGACGCCGTCCTGGATTCGGCCACGACTGCAACGAGCGAAACTAGAATCACGAAGCGATAGACAGAGGGTAGAATCAGCAGGATGTCCGGAACCCCACCAGCCGCAAAGGCTGAGCAGATGGCGGCGGGCCAGCCCCGCATCCCCCTCACGCTTCCCGAGAGCTTCATGATCGGTGGTCTTGCGGGATGCGCGGCTGTCACTGTCAGTGAGTATAAGGAGCGGGTGAGCGCGTCAGCGCTCCGCCCACCCCAGAGCCTCAGGCAACGACTCGCGTGACACGGTTGGCTCTGCACTCTTCTCGGTGGAGGCTGAGCGGGCTGAGCGAGCTGAGCGAGCTGAGCTTCGGCGAGCTCTTGGAAGGGCTGGCAGTACCGGATTTGACGATCTCACCGTGCGTCCCACCGTGCGACTGGGTTTGTCGCCGGTGCTCAGCCCAATCCCAGCTATTTGACAGAGAACCGAGCTAACTCCCAGCCAACATCGCCGAGACGATGAAGACGCGGCTGCAACTGCAGGGCGAGCTAGTCAAGGCGGACGCGAACGTGGAGAAGGTGTACAAGAACGTGTTCGACGTGTTCAAGAAGACGTGGAAGAATGAGGGTATCCGCGGCCTGCAGCGTGGTCTCTTCCCGGCGTACGGGTACCAGATCCTCCTGAACGGATCGCGTCTTGGTGAGTACTGCGAAGCGAGCGGGCGCAGCGGGCGGTATGAGGCGGAGGAACATGAATGGGCTGGAAAAGCAAAGCGGTGGCCAATGAGTGAATGCTGGTGAGCGACGGGAGACAGGCGAACAGACGGGGTCGACGGGCTTCTGGGACCTGGGACCTCGAAGATCGAAGTTGGACGAGCCTGGATTCTCGGAAGTTTGCGTCGACTCGTCGGCTTCTCCGTATCAGTCCTCTGTGCGCTCTCCCCGTTGCTTTCTCCACAGCCTCGGCCAGCTCAACTCCCGCTTTGCCTCCTGAGTGCCGCGAGCTCGAGCAGCTGCTTCTCTCAGACTGGCAGCTAACAAGCAGGCTTCTACGAGCCGGTGCGGCACGTCCTGAACCGCGCGATCGGCCGCAACCCCGACGACGTCATCTTTGGCACCGCCATCACAGCCGGCGCGATCACGGGCTGTATCGGAGCGTGTCTCGGCAGCCCTCTGTTCCTGATCAAGGCGCGGATGCAGGCGTACTCCCCCGCTCTGCCCGTGGGCACGCAGCACTACTACCGCAACTCGTTCGACGCTCTCTCCAAGATCGTCAAGTCCGATGGAGTTCGCGGTCTCTGGCGCGGAGTGTCTGCCGCCATCCTGCGCACGTGTTGCGGCTCGGCTGTCCAGCTCCCGTCGTACAACTACACCAAGACTGTCCTCAGCAACTACGGCATCATCGACCCCAACTCGTTCTGGATGTACATGGCCGCGTCGTCTGTTTCTGGAGTCGTGGTCTGCGCCGCGATGCAGCCCGCCGACACGGTCCTCACGCGCATGTACAACCAGCCCATCATCGTCGACCCTGTCACGGGCAAGAGGAGGGGTGCGCTCTACACCAACCCGTTCGACTGTCTCTGGAAGACGGCAAAGACCGAGGGCGTCCTTGGCTGGTACAAGGGTACCACGGCGCACTTCCTCCGCATCGCGCCGCATACTATCATCACCCTCGTTGCTAACGAGCTCATCGGAAAGGAGTACAAGAAGTGGACTGGACGGGGATGAGAGGTGCCTTAGATTATGTTAGTAGTGGCTCTTGCACGTTTCGGACCTAGATAGATCAGTATACCCCCCGCATGGCATTTCTTGCACCATCAACAATGTCCCAGAACCGAGGCATGCATGTGCATCTATAAGCGGGGACGCCGCGGCGCCCGAGATGTGTACCTAATGCCTACTGTCTGGCCGCGCTCTACTCACAGCGCGTCGCCGACCTCTGCAGGCGGGCTGATGCTGGTGTAGCCTCGAGCTGAACCACTGTAGTGACTCAGGCGACTCGTAGCCCCACCTCTGGCTCGGTTCGTAAATACGCCGACGGCTTCCGGTCTAATCGTCGAAAGCAGTGCCAGCGCCGGACAGGGTGCGCTTAGAACTCAGTGACACCAGCTTGGCTGGGAGCAATGGACTGCGTGTCGTCGTCACCCGCCTTGTATCCGTACGAGGACACGGCGTCGGACGGCGTGATGGAGCCTATGGACAGGCGACGCTGGCCGAGACCAGCGGGCTTCTTGTCGAGGGCTGGTCCGGGGGGCAAGCGATCGAACTGGGAGTACGCGATGCTGGATGCGCGCGACGACATGGGCGCCAGCGCGTGTCCCGTGCCGAGCGGGTCCGGTGCGCCGTCCGCCGGCTGCTGTGAGATAACGGACGACGCGTAACCGGTGTACGTCGATTTGCGACCGCCGGGGCCTGCACCGGGGTACGGGTGCGCCGCGAGCGGGAAGCTCTGCGTGAGAGCCTGCGAGACGACCGACTGTGCGTCGGCCGGAACGTACGAGATCGCGTCGTGCGTGCGGTAGTATGCTGGATCGAAGCGGCTTGGAGCGGGTCCGCCATGGGTGTCTGAAGTTAGTTGACACTGGCGGGGTTTGCACAACTCACTCTTCTCGGCATAGTCGTTGGCTGGGGGCTCGAAGCGACGGAATGACTCCATGGCGCGCGACAGCGTCTTGCGCGGCTTGCTGAACTGCATCATGCTCGGCTGCAGGTTCGTGAGCGGGCCCTCGACGAAGCACGACTTCTCCTTGTAATGTGTCAGGAGGTAGAGCCAGAGAGGGTGCTGATATCAGCTTGAGATCATATTCAAAGCAACTTACCTTGCTGAGGACCTTGGGGTTGCCGAGGATGACGACGCCGTACTTGGCACGGGTGAGCGCGACGTTCAGACGGCGGGGGTCGTTCAGGAAGCCAATGCCCTGGTGCTCGTTCGAACGGACACACGACAGAATGATGTAGTCCTTCTCTCGTCCCTGGAACGCGTCGACGCTCGCAACCTCAACCTCCTTGTACAGGTCCTTCTTGAGCGCGCCGTGCAGCTGCATGTACGAGACAATGAACGAGCGCTGGCCCTCGTATGGCGTGATGACACCGATCTGCGAGGGAAGAACGCCGGACTTGAAGAACTTGGTTACCATCTTCTCGACATTGGCAGCCTCCGTGCGGTTCACAAACGACGTGCCGCTCGACGAGATCTCCTCCGTGCCCGTGTTCTGGTGGAACATCATCGGTGTGTCGGCGACGGGCCAGGGGAAGTCAACGTTCTTGCGCAGACGCTCAGGCGCTGTGACACCGTTCTGCAGAGTGCCCTCGTAGAACATGTTCGAGGGGAACTCCGATAGACACGGGTGCATGCGGTACTGCACCTGCAGGCGAATGGGGCGGTTGCCAAGGATGACAAGGCGCTCGAACAGCGACTGAGAGAGACCAGCGCGGGCCGCCTTCTTGTTCATGATGACGGGACCAAGCTGCTGGTGGTCTCCGACGAGGACAGCCTGCTTACATCCCATAACGAGCGGGATCATGGCCTCGGGCTCGGCGGCCTGGGTCGCCTCGTCGACGAGCACAGTTCTGAACTTGAACTTGGCCAGACGGGGATCACCGGCACCCACGCAGGTCGTGCAGATGACGTCGGCGGCGTTGAGGATGTCTTTCTCGCACGCACGGACTAGCGACTTGTACTTCCTCTCGTCGCTCTGGCTCAGCTCTCCGAGTTCATTGCGGAGCTGGATGAGCTTCTGGAGTTCACGTCGCGTGTCGTTCTTAGCGACCTGCTCGTGAAGGGTCAGGTAGCTGACCGGCGAGTCGACAGCCTCACGCGACTTAGCGGTGAGACGCACGACCTTGAGCCCAGTCATGTGGATCTTCTCGGCAAGGTGGTCGACAGCGACGTTAGACGGGGCACACACGAGCACCTGGCCGGGGTTCATCTTCGAGAGATGGTAGACGATCGACGCGGACGTGACAGTCTTACCGGTACCGGGAGGTCCCTGGATTAGACTGAGGGGTTTCTGCAGGACTGCCTTGACGGCGGCCATCTGGGAGTGGTTCAGCTCGGGCAGGCCAGGTGCAGTGAAGCGCTTCGGCATCTGCGTGCGTAAGACCTGGGGGTCGACCTCGTGACCAAGCAGCTTGTGGTACTGTGTGCGATTAGCACTTAGCGAAGACCGAACCTACGATGTAGCCCGAAACACTCTTTTCGTCGATAGCGAAAGTCTTCATGGCCTGCTGCATGCGATCGAAGCTGGTCGCCTTCCAGACAAAGTCGACGGCGAAGCCTTCCCTGCAATCGGTAGGGACATTGTCTGACCGCCTCATCTCGAGGACAATCCAATCATCGACATCTGCGGTCAGCTTCAGCGACCAAGGTTTGTAGCTCACTGTCTGGGACCTTGATAACGCTTCCGACGCCCTCCCATAAATTGTCAGAGTTGCCCATGTTCGCCCACCCCTTCATGCTGGCGCCCACGAGCTTGAGACGCAGTTCGTCACCAACCGCGAGGCGCACTTCTCCGCTCTCGAGTTTCGGCATAGTGAACCACGCAGTGCGCTTCTGGTTCAGACCCATGTCCCAGCGCACGCTGATGTCGCTCTCTCCCTGCGACTCCTTCATGCGCTTGTCGTAGTCGGCCTCGATCTTGACCAGTGGCCCAAGGATGTTCTGGTACTGATACGCATCCTCGTACCTGACGTCAGTTACACTGAAGCATAAAACAACTCACTTAAGCTGGATGGGGTGCATCTCCTCCTCGGGCACCTGGGCTTCGGCGTCCTCAAGTTTTGCGTTGGGATTGTCGCGCCACATCTCCTCGAGCTTGGCGATCTGCGCCATCGAAATCTGGCGGGCACGCAGCTGCTCCGCCTCTGAGGGCACCTTGACAAGCCAACTGAGGAAGGAGCGGTCATGAATGATGGCCGACCACTCTGAGGGGTCCCAGTTGATGTCGCGCGATGTCGTCGTGGAGGCGCACGGGTGGCGACACAGAATCACGACGACAGCCTCGTTCTTCGCCGCAATGAAGCCGAGCATGAAGACGTTCTTGTTTGTGCAGTTGTAACCTCGTACGTCAGCTTGGAGCAAGGAGATCAAGCTCACATTCAAGAATGGTGTCTCCAAGAGGGCTGTCCTTGTGCAGGACAACTTCCTTGTGCTTCGCCTTCACGAGGTGACTGACAATATGCGACGCGCTCGTGTTGCCTCTTGAGTTGCAGAACCACTTGTTGCAAGCAACGCACTGAACGTTAGGTTGTTGCCTGTCGCCAGACCTACCTTCACCACACTTTGGGGGCTGTGAATTCCACAGTAGCTGCACACGTCAATTTCGCCACAACTTCGAAACTCACCTGCACGCGTGCTCAACGCCGTGGCCAAGCGGGGGCTCATCATCGCGGTCGTACTCCTCTCCAAAGTTGTTCATCGGGCGGGAGGTCAGGGAGATTTCGTCGATTCCGCGCTCCAGACCGGTGTTGCGCTGGGGGACAATAATTTGCTCCGTAAGGTTGCTCGGGGTAGCGCTGTACATGGACGTCGTGTCATCCTGATCGACGCCGTACTGATTCATCAGCTAAAGTGCCCAAGGCTGGACTGGCCAACAGCTGCAGAGCGAGACATACCTGGGACGCACCCTCGAAAGTGGTGAACGGGTCCATAGTCCCTGTCGTCCTCTTTCGTTCTAGGGTATCTAGGCGCGAGGAAGATGAACGCTGAGTGACAGAGGTCGAGTGAGTGAGATAAGACTGGAGCTCTGGATTTTGTGTTGTTCTGGCACTCGATGCGTTGGGCGTAGTCATTTAGAACCATTAGGCGAGCGCCACCTGAATCTGCTTCCGTTAATAACTTGATTATCAGATTCCATTACAGCCCAGCAGCGGCGGCGTTGGCTGATTCAGACAATCTCGCGGCCGCGAACGGCGAGCCGGAAAGTTGAACGGAAGTGGAGGTCGCGGCAAAGTGCTGAGATCAGGCAGAGGCGACAGAGAAAGTGACGGGACTTCGAGTCTGGAGCCTTCCTCAGTCGCATATCTTTCCAAACATGGCCACTTTCAGCCGCTCGCTCCTGCGCCAGGCCGTCGCTGGCCCCGCACGCCTCACCGCACCCCAGGTGCGCCTCTCCGCCCGCACACTCTCAACCACCCCTGCCTTCCGCGCTGAGAACACTCCTGGTCCTGCCGTGACACCAACGAACCGTGAGCTCCTTGACTGAGTCCGCAGAGCTGACGATTGCAGGTGCCGAGGCGACGCTCCGCCGGTTCTGGAAGCATGCTGGCGTCAAGCCCGAGGACACCGGTGAGCTGTCCCAGACCTGCCATAGCTGACAAGCAGCCTTCACCGTCACACTTGACCACCGCAACCTCAAGACACCTGAGGGCGCCAAGATGGTGATCCCGAAGGAGAGGCAGCTCCTCGCCATGATGATTGCAGCTGAGTGGGAGAACCAGGACCAGGTGCTGAAGCAGTATGCCCTTCCTCTTGTGAGTTGTTCTGGTTCTCAACAACTGACGTGATCAGACTTCGCTTGCGTCCCGAGCACTTGATGGCCTCAAGGACCCGAAAATCAAGGAGGGAGTCATCGACGCTCTCCTTACTTACCTTGACACTGACACTATCTGGTACGCTGATGAGCTGTTGTCTTGGTAGCTGACAAACAGCTACCCTAACGACCACCCGCAGGCCCTCGTGCGGCTACAGGAGGAGCACTGGGCCCCGCTCGTCAAGTGGCTCAAGGACGCGTACGGCATCACGCTGAAGGAGGCTGAGGGCTTCGGTGTCGCTGAGCAGACGCCCGAGACAATCGCCAAGTTCCGCAACATCCTCGAGGACATGGACCCGTTCCAGCTCGCCGCAATGGAGCGTGCAGTCTATGCCACGAAGAGCTTCGTGATCGGTCTTGCTCTCGTTGAGGGCCGCATCACCGCTCACGAGGCCGCGCTCGCGAGCCACGTCGAGGTCGCGTCCCAGATCGAGCGCTGGGGAGAGGTTGAGGACTGTGAGTTACAGCAACCTGAGGCGCTAACTAACCAACAGCGCACGACGTCGACTACCAGGACATCCGCCGGGCGCTCGGCTCTGTCGCCGTCGCGCTGCACAAGCTGCACTAGAATGCATGAGATAGAGATAGCAGTATATCGTTTTAAGTCCAAGAAGGTGCATAAGAGGGCTACAAGAAGAGTCAAAGGTCTGAAGGTATCAGAGCGCAGAGCATCTAGAATCTACAAAGGAAGGATAGGTCAGAGATTGGCAATCTTCGCAATCAGGTCAAGCGTGCCCTCGGCCCAGCCGATCTTGTTATGCCCGCCCGAGTTGGCCTCGAGGTAGATCATAGGCAGGCCGTCGCGGGTGGCGGTCTTGACAACGCCCCAGCCAGGATACTCGACGACATCGACCTTGCCGAAGGCGGCGTCGGAGACCTCGGCGGTCGCGTTCGGCGCGACAAGTTGGCGGAACATGCGCTGCGAGTGCGAGGGCGGGATGACCTCGTCGATGAGCGAGTGCAGGATAAGCGTCGGAGAGTGCGTGCGCTGCGGTTAGCTAGAACCAGGGTTTGAGGAAGCTTACGCTAATGGCCTCGTAGGAGTTGAAAGGCGTGCGGTTCCGGCTCTTGAAATATTCTGCTGTCAGCTGCAAGACTGGACGTAAGCGTACCAGCAACATGCGGGATGGCGCGGATCGGGGAAAGCAGCGGAATCACGCCGAACAGCCAGTACCTGATGTCAGCTCCAGCCAAGGGGAGGTAGCTCACGAAGCAAGCAGTTCGGAGATGGACGTGAAGGGCGCGATGAGCGTCAGTGCGCGGGGGTAGATGCCTGCTTGTCAGTTTCCTCTAGATGGGCAGAAAACTCACCCTCGTCGGCGAGTTGGCCCGCGAGCGCAGATGTGACACCCGTACCGAGGCTGTGCCCGACGAGGACAATGTTGTCCTCAGCCTTGCCTTTCTTGCCAGCACGCTCCGCGACCCAGTCCCATGCCGTGCGCGCGTCCGTGATCAGGCCTGCCTGAGAGGGCACGCCAGTCGAGTCGGCGTAGCCCCTGTAGTCAATTGCAACAACGTTGCTGATGTCAGCTTAGCTCCGATAAACCAGCTCACCAGTCAAGACGCGAAGACATCTCGATGTATCCACGAATGCGGGGGCTGGCAGCGCGCGTCGCAGCCTGACAGTTAGCTACAGGATTGGAAGGTAGCTCACGTTCCCGTGATAGTAGATGATCGTCGGGCGCTGCGTCATCGCCTCATCGAAGACGGCGTCGCTGAGCGGCCCACGCGGCGGGAATGGCTCCTTCACGCTGTAGACCGATTGCGGGCTGGGATTAGCTGGACCTCATTCACCAGGTAGCTCACAGGATGTGCCAGGCGCCGATACGCTCCCCGTCCGGCGTATCGAGGTAGACGTTGCGGGTTTTGAACGCTGCCATCAGATTTCGCAGGGCCAACGTATCTCACGAGCAAGGCCGTACAGCTGCGGGCTGTCGTACTTCGCGAACAGGGGCCACTTGACGTTGTTCAGGAAGGTGAATCTGCACGTCAGTTTGGTGACCGCCTCAGCAACTCACTCGCGCTGAATCCACGGCACCGTCAGGCAGTACATGACGATACTGTACAGGCCGAGCGCCAGGAGCGGGATGTAGTGCGCCTTACGCAGCAGGGCCTGGGCGGACGCCATCGCTGCTATCTCTGCTGCTGGTGGTTGATGTTGGTGTCGAGGGACCGAAAGTGAGAATACCGAGAATCAGGATGCGTTGAGTTCGGGCAGTGGAGGCCGTCGGCTTCTTTCCCTTCGCCCGCGCGCTGCCCGGCAAGTGGTTGCCGAGTTGGTACGATTAGCACGGTGCGGACTGCCATCGACGTCTCGGACGCGGATCGTGACCGCCCACAACACACTATGCGCTCGGCCATTTTGACGGCTGCCGAGTTGATGCTGATTCGACTGTCGTGGTGCGTACATGGAACGGCCCGTGCAGGCAGCATGGAATGAGATGACGATGCGTCGGCGTCTTGTGGCATAATCGTTCCTTGAAGAAGTGCTCGGAGAGGTTACGCACGTGCAATACGTTGTACAGGCCACGGGCCGCGCTTTGTAGTTGCTTGAAGGTGAACAGTGTTCCTCCTACATGCTCTTAATCTGCCATGTGTCGCCGCGGCTGAAAGTTAGCATCGAAAGACCGTTGCCACAGCTCACCCAGCATCTTATATTTTGTGCCGAAGAAGAACGACCTCGTGTCGTTTCTGGAACCCTCACTCAGATTACGGAAGCTCAGCTCCGAAGCCAGTTCGAAACTTACATCAGCCCGTCTTGGACAGCAGAGGACAACCGTCCAACTGCACACCAGAGTGTTTATGTCCGCTAAGGAAAGGAATCGGCACTTGGAGTTGAAATGGTAGCGTCTCTCATCAACATCGACGTACCTGGCTTCAGTAGAGTCAAAAGTCACTTCTGGAATAGTTCAAGAGGAGATCAACTGAGAGAACGCTGATGAGTTGTGAAGAATCTTAAGGTGGTGTTGAGAACGGCGACTGACTCAGCTCGACTCTGCCTGACTCTGAACAGTAGACTTGGCAGTACGCACAGTGCTCTCTTCCCTGCACATGATCACACGCAGGGCCCAGGTTGTGGTACTGTGCCGCCTGACACGCCAAACTCGGTGTTTCAAAGTGCCTCATGAGAGGCGCTGGAGGCGATTGTGGCTTCCAGCGCACTCTGAAATATGTACAACAAGTGGCAGTTGCAGACGCGGTGGCTGCAACTGGCTCAGCGCACACCATGGGTATCACCAGACGCACATTTGCCATTCGCCGTCAATCGCTATCTGAGTTTGTCGCCAATCTGGCGAATCTGGGAACGCACCTTTGGCTCTAGCAGTATCTCCTGCACTGATGGGATCCGCCTTGAGCTGCTCGCAGGCGCGTTCAAGACCTGATCAGTGGCATTGCCCACATGCCGTGATCATCCAGGCGACTCCTGGCCCTGTTTTCTGTGGATGCGGGCAGGTCATCGAGATCCTGATCTGCGACCGATAAAGCCAACAGTCGTCCACGGTGCCCCGCTCTCCAGCCTGGGAAGGAGGAGATGTTCCTCGACTCCGCCTGGCTGATCGAGCGAGTCTACCCCACTAAAAGCTCTTGCATTCCGCAGAGGTTCTCGAACACCCAGTATAACGCTAGGTCACGGCTGAGGCAGGGTTTCCTGCCATGCGCGCAGAGGTCGAGTCGCGCTGCCCGATTCCAAGTGCCTAAAAATATCATTCAGTGACGCTATCCGCAGCTAGTCCGGGTTGTGGGATCTCACTTGCTCTCGCGATCTTGCTTCTCCACAAACTGGGGTTCGGGATCATCCCTATCGCAGCCGTTGTCAAATCGCAGTTGCGTCGACTCCAACCAGATTATCCAGAGACACGACACTGACCAACGAGAACTCTCAGTGATACTGTAGGAGTGAAGTGCTTCACGAGCAGAAGATTCGCTGCGGTGACATGTGAACACCTTCCAGAACGAGGGTTCGGTCCGGATGCCGGCGGCCTGTCGGTACGGTCGGCTACGAGTACAATCGTCTTGTTCGTCTCCGCTCAGGTCCTCTCACATGTAAGGCTCATCCTCTTCTCTGCGCCAATCACTTGCACCACCTCTGAGCGTCTGCAGAGCCGCAACGGCCGCACCGCCCTACCTTTTTCTCTTCGATGTCGTAACTGCGGAAGACCGGACCGGCGCCGGCCAGGGAATGTCATCGATAACTTCGACTTTTCAGCTGTTGTTTTCGAATACCAACGCCGTGCCTTTCGTCTCCACCGCAAGGAACGACAGGGCAGGCGCGCTGCAACCGTACGCTCTGTGCCGTTTAGCAGCGCAGCAGCCGGTACTAGCCGCCGACAGCCGTTCTATCCTGCCAGTTACACCCCCTAACGGATGCAAGAGAAGGGAGAGCGCTAACACGGGTTCACATGAGACCACATGAGACCACAGGAGACCACACGAGGCCCCATCTGTTCCGCCTGATCGGCTTCTATTTTCAGACTTGCATGCCGAACTGTCCTCGCCTCCTCACCAGGAACGGGGGGAGAGCCGTAAGAACTAAGTTCATGGCGCATGCCATGCAGACGCTGTGCATCGAAAGCTCCCCAACTCCATCCGGCACGGTCGGTCCGTCCGGCGTCAGCCTGACTCCTCTGCACCGAGGCTGGATTGTTTTCTTTCCAATCATGTGAGAATATCCGCGACGCGGGCAGTGGGCAACACGGCTGTGGGGCCTTGTTATCTCGAGTCGGGAGGATGACTCCTGAGATGTAGACTTCCCGGCTGTTGCGTTATCGCCCTACTGGGTTATAAAAGGCTATCCTGAGAGAGGACGAAGTTGTGACCCCCACGCACTGACCAACATGACCAAACATGTCCAGATGACTGAGCCGGTGGACGAGAAGGAACTGCAGCAGATGCAGCACGTCGACCTCCAGCCTACGGGAACGAATGTGACAGAAACCGACAAGGGCTCCTTCACACACTCCGCCGAGGGTGATGCCTTCAAGGCTGGCACCGCTTCTGCTGAGCGCAGGCTCCTCTGGAAGATGGGTGCGTTCTCCTCTCCCATCAGCTGTGCCGCTGACATACAGACCTCGGCATCCTCCCCTTCGCCGTGCTGTTGTACCTCTCAGCCTACCTTGACCGCGGAAACCTGGCGAACGCGAAGCTGGCCGCGTCCGACAATTCGCCCGGTCTGCTCGAGGACGTCCTCGCAGGCAAGGACCGGAACTACTCAATCGCGCTCTCATGCTTCTTTATCACGTACATCGTACTCTCGATACCGGGTACTCTGATGGCGAAGCACTTCCCGCCCTCTCGCACGATCGCGTGCGGTTCGGCGATCTGGGCCATCGCGGCTACGTGCCAGGCGGCAACCCAGAATCCCGCGGGCCTGTACGTGTGCCGCCTGTTCGTCGGTATCGGCGAGTCGCTCTTCGGCCAGGCTATGGCTCTGCACCTGTCGTACTGGTACACCAAGCGCGACCTTGCGCGGCGTATCGGTTTCTTCATCTCGGCCGGTGCTGTCTCGGGCGCTTTCGGAGGTCTCATCTCTTTCGGCGTCACGAGCATCAAGAACGCCAAGATCGCAAATTGGCGCATCCTGTTCCTCATCGAGGGATGTCCGTCTGTCATTCTCGCGATCTGTGTGGCTCTGTTCATGCCGACGCGACCTGAGACATCCAAGTTCCTCACTGAGGACGAGCGCACGCTCTGCCTCACCCGCCTGAATGCGCAGAACTCGCCTGATGCCAAGCTCGGTATCCAGAAGGCGGGTGTGATTCGCTGTCTGACCGACTGGAAGACCTACGTCGTGTCCATCATGTACTCGTGCATGAACCTGACTCTGGGCTCGGTTGGTGGCTTCCTGCCGACTATCATCAGTAAGTGTGACTCGAGAATGAGTGGAGAAGACAGTCGCTAATGGGGCAGAGAACTTTGGGTTCACGAACGCCCGCGCGCAGCTGATGACTGTGCCCCCGTACGCTGTCGCGCTCGTCTTCATGCTTCTCCTGACAACCTTCTCTGACCGTCGCCAAACTCGCGGTATCCCCATCATGGTTCCCTTCGCGCTGGGCATCATCGGGTGGGCTGTTCTCCTCTCTGTCCCGCCGACGCATGGAACTCATGCGATGTGGTCTGGACGCTACTTCGCGTGCTGCTGCATTGTGACCGCGGGATACACGAACATCCCCCTGATCATGGCGTGGCAGTCCGCCAACACGGGAAACGAGAGCCAGCGCGCGACCTCCCTCGGCATGCTGAACACTATCGGCCAGTGTCTCTCCGTTCTTGCCGCGTTCCTCTTCCCGAAGGACGAGAGCCCCAAGTTCACAAAGGGCTGTATCGTGAACCTTGCGTTCCAATGCCTTGGCCTCGTCATTGCACTCTGCATGACGTGCTGGTACCGCTACGAGAACAAGATGCGCGACCGTGTCGAGGGTGGTCGCCCGCCCGCGGGAACGCCTCTCGAGACATTAGAGTACCACGACCTCGCTGCCGGATTCCGCTACACGCCCTGATCTCTCTAAAATCAGTGTTTCGTCCCATGAGAATGTATCAGTATCTCTACCCCATTGCTGTAACTTCTTGTCAGGTCGCATTCTTCTATAGACGCTGGCGCTCTAAGTCTTCAGGTACTTGGCGTGGAACTGGACATGCTCCGGGGAGAATGTTGAGATCTGGTGTTAGTTTCCGTAGTGACATCAAAACTTACGAAATAGTAGCTGTGGTCGTATCCGTCCTGCATCCGGAGGTCCAGCTCCTCAGGAGCACCGCGGTCCTTGGCCGCGCGCTCAAGCGCCTGAGGCTCAAGCTGGCCATCCTTCAGGAACTTGTCGGCAGTGCCAACGTCAACGAGCATGTGCAGTGAGCCCTTCGGCGCATGGCTCGCCTGCAGGAGGTGCGACGCATCGTGCTCGAGCCACTCGGCCGGCGGGTTCGAGCGCGTCCGCGTGTTCAGGTACGCACCGAAGGCGCCCTTGCCCCACGGAACGACAGAGGGGTTGCTGCTGTTAGCTATCGTTGAGAGTGAAGAGCACAAGAACTGGTAACTGGCCGGAAAGCAGAGGGTAGGGACTCACCAGATCGGCGCGAACGCGGAGCAGCTCTTGAAGCGAGTGGGATCCTTCAGGTAGATGGTGAGCGCACCGTGGCCACCCATACTGTGACCGGTGATCGACCAGCGCTTGAAGTCCAGTCCAAGCGGGGCGAGGACCTCAGGAAGCTCCTTGGTGATGAACGAGTACATGTTGTAGTGCTTCCATTTCTCGTTGGTCGCATCGATGTAGAAGCCGGCACCTGGCTGTCAGCTGGAATCTATGCACATCGCAGCTTTGCTGTCATTCTGCAAAGCCCGTCGACACATCAAGGTAGGAAGGCGTAGCGAAGTTACCCACCAGTGCCGACCTGCCAGTCGTCATCCTCGCCCTCAACACCAGCGCTGCGGGGCGAAGTGTCGGGGAACACGAGGGCAATGCCCTCCTTGGCAGCAGTGTTGAAGAATCCACCCTTCTGGGCGCCGGTGTCCTCAGTGCAGGTAAGACCAGCGAGGTAGAAGAGGACAGGGGCAGGCTTGTCGGGGCCAAATCCGGGAGGAATGAAGACATTGACAGGTGAGTCAAGGCCGAGAGTCTTCGACGGCACAGTGTATTTGGTCAGCGTGCCGTTGGCGACGCGGTTCTCAGCGGTGGACTTGAGCGATGACATGGTGCCGATGTTCAGAGTGGGAGTTTGAGGTTGTGGGCAGTTCCAAGTGCGAGATGTCACCGGTGGAGGTGCAACCAGCTACCGTGGCTTGGCTGCGGCGAATTGCCAGCCAGTCTGGCTTGCGTCATGTGCCGGAGAATGCCGAGCATCCGATTCAGTGCCCGATGTTTTCCAGACATGCAGTGTTGTCAGAGCAACTAATGCCCCAATTCCATTGTTAACCATAAAAACCTTTGCATCTCAGCATCCAGTCTGAGCTACAAGTATAACCTGATTGTTCTATGATGGGCGTCAAGAGCCTGCTTGACTGTGTCCATGCTCGTCTGGTCTAGACGAACTTCCACTTGAAGGTGTCAGGCTTCTCATAGTCGCTGCTAGGGTTGTGTGTGCCGATTTCGCCCAGGCCCAGACCAGCACCAACAGCTTGGAAGGTGCCCTTAGAGAGGTCAATGTGGTCGGCATTGCACGTCATGCAGGCGTCGATAATCTGAGCACGGACAGGAGGGCGGTCGTTCCACTGCAGCTCTACCCACTGACCACATTTGTCGTAGTTCTGAGGCTGGTTGGGGTTGCCACCCCAGTACTCCCAGCTGATGGCCACAACCATGTCGTAATCACCATTGGTAAGGCTGTTGCCAACACCCGGAGCGGTGCGGCACCAGTAGTCCTCGCCGGCAGTGTTCCAGTGGGTAGCCTTACCGCTCGGGAAATCCCAGTTGCCGCCGCTACCGTTGTCCGAAGGCTGCTCGGCCTGAGGGACAGACTCAGGGGTAGGCTCGGGAGAAGGCTCGGAAGTAGGCTCGGGCTGTGGGGCAACCCAGGTGGAGGTCTCGGGCTCCTGGGCGTGGAGGTCGAAACCTGCATTATTGTTGGAGTTGCCGGCCGACTCCTCGGCGGAGGGGGGCACCTCGATCCATTCGTTCTCCGACTGAGCAGTGGAAGACTGGGCAGGCTCCTCGGCAGAGGGCGAAGCCGCACCAGTCCAGGCGGTCGTGGTGGGGGTCTCAGTCCAGACAGGGGCGGTGACGGCCCCAGTCCAAGCCGAAGCGGCGTCCTGCTGGGCAGGCGAAGGGGAGGGGGCGGCGGAGGCGGGCTCCTCGTACTCCCAGTTCTTGTTGTCGTTGTCGTTGTCGTTGTCGTTGTCGTTGTCGTTGTCGTTGGAGTCGGCACTCTCGTGCTTGTCCCAGGACTTGCCGTTGCCGTGGTCGCCGTGGTGGCGCCACGACTTGTCGGCATCGGGGTCGTAGTTGGAGCTGGCGGGGTCGTGCTTGCCCTTCCAGTCCGCCTTGCGGTGGCCCTTGCGAGTGCACTTGTTGTCGCTGCCGTCGCCACCCCAATTCTCACGCTTGCGGAGACGGTAGACGGCCGGGTGGCTATTCTTGCCGAGATCGGCGGAGTCGCGGGCCACGATGGCTCCAGACTCGATCTTGATCGGAGCTGCCAAGGCAGCAGCGGGGAGAAGCGCCGCGATGGCGAAGGTGGAGAGACGCATTTTTGTTTGTTTAGGTTATGTGGTGTACCGTAGGAGGCTTTGAAGGTTAAATGTGGTCGACAGGAGCGGGCCAGCCGCCGCGGTGTAGACCGTGAAGGGAAGTAGGTGATGGACAAAAGAGGATGGAGAACGAGATGTGGATAGAGTCGAGGGTCTTCTTTTATACCTTGTGCAGACGTCCTGGATGCCTTGTCCATCTGATCCTCGTGCCCTTGCTCCCTTTACACCCTCGCCGCATCCTCAGCGCACAGCACGCAAAAGTCTCCGGAGCTCGCATCGATGTGATATCTTCCTGCGAGAATACACGAGGCGAGAGCGCGAAGTGTGCAGGTACCAGGAGCGTGCACAGGCACAGACCGTGGCAGAAAATACTGCATGCTCAGAACGCAGGCGCACGTACCTCGGTATCTCTCCCAGATTCTGGGGTGCTTCCCGCTCGTGAAAAACTCTTTCCAGGTCTTCCGCTGCAAGCTGGGCTAAGATCTGTCAGATGGTCAGTGATGGTTAGGTATTAGCCGTCAACGAGGAAAACTCCGAGAGCCGCTCCCAAGGATGCCAAAGCGCCCGAGAATCGATGTCTCAATCAGCTAGGGCTGGGGCCATGTTCTCTAGGATAATATTCCTGTGAACAGCTTTGATGGCCCTCGAAACCTTTCAAGCGCTTCCTTGTTCAGACAGGATGATCCAGACTCCGCCGGGTGGAGGACAATGCAGCGGCCTGTGTCAGCTGGGATGGCCGCCGAGCTGGGTAAGGCGAAGGAGGCGAGGAAAAGTCTGGGAGCCTGTCAGTGCGTTTCACAGGGTCGCGGCCATCGCGTGACGAGGTGGGGGGTGATCTCGGACGTGATTGTGAAGAGAGCGGAATGTGGTGTTGTGTACACCGCCGAATCTGAAACATCCTTCGGAGCCGGTCCATCGACAAAGACTCGTCATTGACGTCACGTGCCAAGATCCGCACATCGTCTCGCGTAGCTCGCGTTGCTGCGAACCTTGCCCTGCAGCGCATTCGCACCTTTCCTGCATAGCAGTCCACTGCACATCTCGGCAGTCACTCCTTCACGCACTTGGCAGTCTTCCACCTCGTATCGTTGAGATCGTTCGGCCTGTCTTCACCCCGCACACGGCCGCCGGTCCTCCCTTCCTCCATCGACCTCGGCCAAGTTTAGGATCGATCGACCACGGCGACTACGACCAGTACCGGTTCGAGTCTTCGAGTCTTAGCAGCATGCCGACTGAGCTCTTGAGCTTCCCTCCGGCCTACTCCGTTGTCGGTCTGTACCGACTGCTGACGGACCCATCCATTCGCGAGCCCGTCTATGCCAAGGTCAAGCATGCGTCCGTCCGTGGTGCGGTCGTCAGCGGTGCCTACGCGATCTTGGGATGGGAGATCATGGACTGGGTTGTCAAGAAGTTCGTCCTGCGGGGGAAGACGGGCACCGTGACGCTGGGTCATGGCTCGCTCTCGATCAACATAGACCTCTTATTCTGTAAGCAATCAACCGATGCCTATACCTTCCTGGCAGTACCCGGATGAGCGCTGAACATGGCTTCAGACACGCATCTCCTCATCCTGCTTCCTCAGCTCGGATCGATCATGCGATTCTTCATCATCAAGAATCTCCGAATCGCCCGGTCCCGTGCCTTCAACCTGACTGTCCAGAGCAGGGGCAAGCCGGCCGAGTTCTGGAACCAAGGGTACGTCGAGGAATGGCAGGATCCTCCCAAGCCAACCACCTCCGAGAGGAAGCTCTTCGGACGGCTACGCGGTCCGACGCACCATCAGGAGAAGTGGGTCAAGTGGCTTCTGTGGTGGCCCAGCAAGATCGTCATCAAGAATTGTGAGTGAATATCGGGTACCAGATACTGACGTGCAGTCATCCTGCTTCCTCTGTCGCCGACGCTGCCGCTTATTGCGCCCATTTTCTTCTCTACTCTGCGTGCCCTCCAGGCCGCCGAGGTGCTGCACCAACCGTACTTCAGGATGAAAAAGATGGACAACCAGGAAACATGGACTTGGATTGAGGAGCGCAAGTGGGGATACCGAGGTGAGCTAAAACGCTTCCGTTTGAACTGACCGCAGCTTTCGGTTTCATCGCCTCTTGGCTTGAAAGTCTGCCGATCATCGGTCTGCTGTTCTCTGTGTCGAACCGCATCGGTGCTGCTATGTGGTGAGTAGAAGCGCAGGGTGACCCGAGCGCCGGGCCACTTACCGAATGTCCGTGTCTCGGCGGTATGGCTGACCTCCAGGGCGCACGACCTCGAGAAGCGTCAGCACCTCTTCGGCCACCACGTCCTTAAGCCTCTCCCGCCCAACCGCACGGGGATGTTCGGATCTGGCACTGCCTTGGACATCACCCCGGAGGTCGTTCGCCAGGAGAAAGAGATCCACGCCAAGTGGAGCCACAGGCCAGCCTATGCGCCGGTGACCGTGGATGCCGAAGAGCCCGGTGACCAGCCGCCTTCGTATGAGAAGAGCGAGAGTGACAACCAGCGCAGATCGGGGGGTGCGCCTGCCAGCAGCAGCGTCAGCAGTTCTCTGGCGTCGCGTTCAGGAACTGCTCCCTCGCTGCCGGGGACGTGTGAAGACTTCGAAGCTGGCGAGTGAGGCAGGCGCTTGCACGGAGGAAGGACATTGTGCTGGACGTGAGATGGATAAGGATGGATAATGCCATTTTCGCAAAGACACGTTCGCTCGCGTTCTTCCAAGCTTGTTTAGCAGTAGCTCTGCTAACTTTACTTGACCGCCGAGGAGCATTATTGGAGGGCTCGGTATGTCATGAGCAGCCTCACTGTATGCCCCGGCACCAAAGGTGAAAAGCGGTGACGACGAGGCAATGGAAGGCGAGCAAGTTGGCGACGCCAAGATTCTCTATACGCTGAGCCAGGCATTCACTCTCGACGGTCTGTTTGACAATCTCGGTAATGAGGCTGCATGGGACGGTGATGAAGACGGCGGGTTCGGTGCTCACATCGAGGCCATTGATAAAGAGCTCGAGCACCGCGCGCTCAAACGACTCAATCACACGGGCTTGATCCTCTTTGCCAGTCCCTACGCTGGGAGGTAGATGCAGTAGTCTTGCCTGGCCATTGCCCTGCGCTGGTGCTCCATTGCCATTCGGCTGCGTCTCCTCGTCGTCGTTGCTGTCCTCAAACTCCTCCACTGCCTCATCCAGTCTCAGCTCCTTCGTTCGGTTCTCCCCCACCGCGTTCAGAATCAAGTGCGTGAGGCGGAAACAGAACTGGACGCTGCCAAGGCCCTAGCGGCCATAGCAGCTACTCGTGAAGCTGTCGCACAGCCACACATCCCACAGCCTACCTCTCCTGCTTCCATTGTCGCTGGCACACCGTCGGTACCCGTAACGCGCACCTTGAGCCCCGAGATGACTGGTACTTCCCAGCGATCAACTAACCCATTCGACCGATTCCGCCCTGCGACCGCCAGCCCCGAGCCAGTCAAAGGTTTTCCCTCCCTGCATCAATGTGAGGTTGCAGCTGGCGCAACGCCGGTCTGGCTGCTGGTGCTGCTGCGGGCCATATGTTGCACTCAAACGAGGGCGAGGCCCAATCTGTCACTCCTGAGGATCCAAGTGCAACTGAGGCGGCAAATCCAGGACTATCCGCTCCATCGGAGCAGGTGGACCAAACAGGAGCATACTCAGAATCGTGCTTGTTGGTACTCCTGATACAGAGTGGAGCCTGAGTAGGCTACCCCTCAGAGTCACTTTCTTTGTTAGCTCCACGGAAAACTCGAGACACACAGTATGGAACTCTTCCAGCGCGTAGCCCACATTATCAGGGGGGATGCCTCAGGTACCGAAGTATCGCAACCCAAACGCTATCTTCTTGCGTGTCCAGTAGCCGCCCACCTAATCGCTGTGCCGGGTATCCCGCTCAGTTTCACGTCGCACATTGTATTTCCATTATCGAGCATCTCAAGCATCTATCCACCTCAACACGAGGGATGACAAGAGATTGGCAGTTACGATCAGCCGGTTAGCGTCGGGTTGACTTTCATATGACGTCAGGTAGTCTAGCTCAGCTGCTACACTGGTAGAGTGTCGGCGACATGAGAATTCAGCAATCCATCAATCGATATCAGTCCACCATGATCCATCCCCATCTATCCGTCCCGTCCTTGTCGCTGCTGCCTGTTCGTTGCCTGGACGGGCCACCAACCACTCTGGCCCCGGCCCACCCTATCCAGCCAATTCTCCAGCCACCGCCCCGTAGTATCTCCACGCCGCTTACCGTGCATGACGTCTAGAGGGTACAGATCATCCAAACGATTCCATCAGGTTTGCAGCAGTCTGCCGGAGTTTGCTTTATGCCGGACTCTTTGTACTCTGGCACTCTTGGTTACTGAGGCGGCGGGGCGTTTACGGAGAGTACATTATCCAGATTAGATCTTGTCTAGGCCTCATGGCCTCGCATGTCGTTCCAGCATACGTAGTCGGAAGTCGAGCGAGGATTCTCAAAACCTGGCACACGAGGTTTCCAATGAGGGATAGTGGGTTTATCTTCAGCTCAGCAGTCAGGACGCAGCACAGAATAGATCCTTGGGGCTATGTCTAGGATTGCGAGCACTTTCCACCGCAGTGTCACCTCGGTCGGAGCCTCGGTAACCTGGGAACGCGGCAACGCGGCAACGTACGTCCTTATCGATGATGGCACAGAGTGACGTCCATCAATCCCCCGGGGATCCATCTTAGTTCGCTAGTTGTGTGCTCATACTATACGTGCAATCCCAGACGTGTATATAAAGGACTAGGGCTTTCGGGTTCCTTGGTCCTCATCTCGTACCTCTACGCTACCGCAATCCAAACCAACCTCATCAATCATGTCTCGCGTCGACACCCATGTCCATATTGTTCCCGTAAGTAGGGAGGCAGAAAGCAAGGTCCCATGGAAAGTTTGTGGCATTTGTTGTCAAGTCCAGGGCCCTTGCATCTTTCCTCCGATTCCAGAGAGGTACCAGGTCCTAACTTCTTCCACAGCCCTCGTACCGCAAGGTCGTTGAGAAGACCGGTGACCCCTCGGGCTGGCATCTCCCCGATTGGTCGATCGAGTCGGCCGTTGATGCTGCCGATCAGCTCAAGGTCGCTGTCGGATTCCTGTCCGTTACCTCGCCTGGTCCCTCTGTCCTTGGCCCGTGCAAGGAGGGCCGTGAGCTCGCGCGCAAGTGCAACGACGAGGTCAAGGCCCTCTGCCAGCAGAGGCCTGACCGCTTCGCCTTCTTCGGTAACCTTCCCGACTGGAACGACCTCGAGGGCACTCTGGCAGAGATTGACTATGTCATGGGAGAGCTCAAGGCGCCCGGCGTTGTCACCATGACCACTTACGGCGAGAAGTGAGTTCTGCGCATGCAGAGACAGGGGAACCAAAACTCACGCACCCGCCAGGCTCATCGGTGACAAGAGCTTCAAGCCTATCTGGGACAAGCTCGACCAGTACTCTGCTGTCGTCTTCGCGCACCCCTCGTCGCAGATCATCAAGCCCACCCTGATCGCCGATGTCCTGCCCCAGCCTTGGGTTGACTACCCTCAGGCTACCACTCGTGCCTGCGTCTCGCTCATCCTTTCCGACATGATCACCAAGGACCGCAAGTTCAAGGTCATCCTCGCCCACTCGGGCGGCACTGTCCCCTACATTGCTGACCGTATTGGTCTCGGCTCTGAACTCTCCAACCTCAAGTCCAAGCAGGAGATGTGAGTACCGCACAGGTGGTGTGCATATCACTTCGAGAGATTACAGTTGCTGACCAAATTTCACAGCCTTGACGGCTTCAAGCTCTTCTACTTTGACACGGCGCTCGCGACCCACGAGACGGCCCTCACTGGCCTCCTGGACCTCACCACTCCCGACAAGGTTGTCTTTGGCTCCGACTACCCCTACGCGCCTCTCAAGGAGGGCCTCAGGCAGGCCAGGATCCTTGACGAGAACGTTGCTAGGCCCCAGTTCAAGGCGTTCGCCGACGTCAACGGCCGCAAGAACGCCGACCAACTCTTCGCTAGTCACGGCGGCGTCCAGGGCGCTCTCAACAAGCTCTGGGGCGGTGCCAAGTAAATAACGCTGAGCCGCTGATAACTACCGCGTATAATAAAGGAAAAGGATAGGAAAAAGTTAGAGTAAAAGACATGAGATAAAGTTGCTTGGGATGCAGTTCATTCTAAAGTAGAAGCACGTATCGGCTGGTTTCACTGGTTCTTATGTTGGCCACTTGATAAACAGCAGGTACAATATTGTGCGACTGCAGCTCATCCATCTTTCCTGTCGTCTGTTCCGTTGCCCCAGCGATCACAGCGACATGCTGGAGATAAAAGGCCATGGATGCATCGGAGCATACTCTCGGATATGCGGATATCCACTACCCCGGATTCAGGCATCTAGGACAGGGTGACTCAACGTCATGGACAATTGGTTGGCCACCTGGCGAAAGCTCAATGTCATCAGAGCAGTTGTTGATGGATTTGATCATTATCCATCAACGACTGTTCAGCTGCCAACTAGCTTTAACCATTGGGATCTGGGTAGGCTGAGCTGGCAGCTCAACCCCCTCTACTATCCTTGCAACATGCCGAGCTCACGATTTCACGGAGGGAACCGAAGGTACAGCTGGTGGTAATAAGGAAACGCCAGTTTTCGAGGTCATCGGCGACGTGGCTCTTACCTCGTGATGAAACACCTACCAACCACTGCATGCATGATGCTCATCTTTGGCTATGTTATGAATGCGTATTTCATTTACTGGTTTCCCGAAGCATATGCATGTAGCTACCACCACTTAGTCCCACCACCCCGATTGCTACGGAGGGCCCTTTCCCTCCTGAGCTAGATAATCTATAGTATTATCAATGTCTTCTTGTGGTATGGCTTGCCACTCACGCTGAACAACGTCCTGAAGCACATACTTGTTTTTCTGAAGGTCCTCTATCGCCTGCAGACGTTTCTTGAGCATAGACCAGACGTTTTCAATGGGATTCAGGTCAGGAGAGTTGGGGGAGTGAAAGAGCATCTTGAGACCAGGCTCCCTGCAGCACTTGACCGTTTCCTTGGTCTTGTGCACCTTGGCATTGACCTCCACAATCCAGCCCTGCACTCCGTAGCGCCTCTAGCACCTCCTCTGAACTTTCCACATCCGATTGAGCTCAGTCTTGCAGACAGAATCAATCATAACTTAAGCAGTGGTGTCACACTTCTTTTTCAACTTTTTCTTGCCTTTCTTCTGCTTTTTCTCCTGCTCATCCTCCCTCCCCAGCCGGACCAGCTTGGACCGTCCACCTTTGTAGATAGCTCCCCAGACAAACAGGCGAGATCTCTTTCTAATGGCAGGGGTCAGGTTGCGGTCAGGGAAACGTTCTTCCTTTGTACATATAACCTAGACAGGACCATGCTGTGTGAGCGCCACACTGGCCCCCTCTGTCCAAGTTACAGCATCCCAGTTCACTTTGGCGACCTCCCTGATCCATCTGCAGTGTAGGATATTGATGGGAGGGGGGGGGGCAGGAAAGGCTTTCATCTTGCCTGGAGGCGCTTCATCTTGGTTTTGGAGAGGTATTTGCGCAGGGTTTTGACAGACATGGTGGTGCCACAGACTGGCTTCACCGGGAGGGCGAGTTGGTGGAGAGGAACCCTGTGGTTCCTGCCCGCAAAAGTGGCCAGTTCGGGCTAGAGGGGTTTGAGGATCTTAGGGGGGCGTCCTGACGTCGATTTGGTGCGTAGCGGCCAGCCATTGGCGTAGCGCTTCTTGAAATCAAAGCAGCTAGAGCGAGAGACACCAAATCGCTTCTGGGAAGAGAAAGGCGTGAGGAACTCGGCTGTTGAAGCGATTGTAACGCGTTCGGGGGGATGAGACATAGTTGAAATGCAGCAAATCAACATATCAAAAGATGGAATGCATAGGTTAAGTATTGCATGAGCTATGGGCGTCCCAGGTGATTTGGGAGAGTGGAGGATGGCGCGTGGCGTTCTCGAGTCCGAACACTTTTTACCACCCACTGTACTTGGCGGGGGCGAAGCCCTCGGCACCGTCGGTCGGGATGCTGTCAACAAAGGCGTCGGGGTTGAAGCGGAGCTCAAATTCCTTGAGGTTGGCAATGGTAGAGGGTCAATCTCTGGCTCCTCCTTCTTCTCCTTCTTCTCGCCCTCCTTCTCCTCCTTGGACTCTTCGTCCTCCTTGGCCTCCCCCTTGTCAGCGGCCTTCTTGGCGGCCTGTTTTCCGGCGATCTTGCGCGCCCAGGGCTTGATGTCCCTCTCCCAGAAGAGTTCGACGAGCTCGGGACGGAGAAGAGTCATGCGGTGGAGGTAAGTCGGCGCGTCCTCGTCCTTGGTCAGGCCAGCAAGCTTGCCGCCGTAGCCCTTCTCGAGGAACTCGACGTCCACGGGGTTGAAGTGGGGAAGGTCGAGCAGGTATCGACGGCCATCAGAGCCAGGGAGGCCATTGACCTCCGAGGAGGCGTAGAACTCGTGCTCGTCGCCACCGGCCGACACCTTGTGAAGGGCCAGACGCTGCTGCACGGCGACCTTCTCCATGATCTGGTGGGTCTTCTCATCCCAGTGGATCGTGGAGGTCTACTCAGAGTTCACACCGTAGATGATGAGCGGGTTGGCAGCAGGCTCGGGAGCCTCGGCCTCACCATCAACCTTGACTCAGTCCTCCTTCTTGTCTGCCTCCTCGGCCACGGGAGCGAGCTGCTGGCGGGAGAAGATGCCGGGAAGGACCGACTGGCACACCCAGCGTTCACCCTGCCAGTCAATGACAGTGTGGCCAAGGAGGTGAATGCCATCAACATCGAGGCGGTTGAGAAGGCAGGCACCCTCAGCGTCCTTGGCGTAAGAGACGTAAGCGGCCGCGTCACCAACGAGATGAGCATAAGCATCGATAGAGTCGATGGCCTTGGTCACAAAGATGTTTGAGGAGAGCCACATGTGCGAGCAAGCTGGCTCGTTGGGGTTGAGGGCAATCATATCGCCGCGAGCAACGGCCATGACGGTGCGGAGCGAGGCCTGAGTGAATTCGAACCAGGTCTTCTGGGCCATGCGCTCACGGAACACGCGCTCCTGCATGTTCGAGTGGGGCAGCCCCTTGACGCCCTGAATCTCCTCGCTCCAGTCACGAGCACTGTCGAGGGGGGCATACATTTGTAGAGAAGATATGGGGCGCAGAGGGCTGGGTCGATGTCGGTGAGTTATTCTACGATGGAATGGAACTGACGGCAGAATACGCTGAGGACGCAGGAGTGCACCATCTGCCACAGCACTCCATTCCGAAATCGATACAAATGCGTCTCTTGCACAAAGTTTGATCTCTGTCGGTCGTGCTATCAGAAGGTTGACGAGATCCATCCTGTGCGCGTCTTCCTCTCCAGCTACCAGAAACTTGCATGAGCACGCCAGCAGTCGGCATCGCACTCGTCGTGTGGGGCACAGTCGTCGTCACCGCCGCATCAGCGACGGTGCTCTGGACCGTCTTGCCTTTCAGTGAGCATGGCGCGCATGAGGAGGATGGCGGCGACACGCGCGAACAAACTGTTCTCGCCACCTTTTTTCAGCAAGAACTCCGCGCTTGAAGCGTCGTTCATCGCAGACATTGGCGGCAAGACCTATGACGAGCTGGAGGTCGCGGTTGAGACAAACAAGAAGCAAGCAGCGGCGCCGGAGCATGGATCTTCCCCTGCTGCGTCCGACGTTGGCTGTGGACTCTCCGTCGAGCACAGTGTGCCGTACATGAAGCGCAGACCAATCCCTCCTCCGCTTCCGCCAAGGAAAGGTGAAGTGGAGTCACACATGCCTGGCGAGCTCTGAATAGCTGTGTAAATCCCCCATGTCACATTGATCATTGATCGCAGTATAGATAAGATCCCACGGCTTGGAGCCCAACAAGCGACGGCGACGGCGATCCTGACGTCAGCGGATTTGAGGTCGACGCCCATTGGGCTGCGAGGTTCGATTTTGCATGACGAGGTTTTGGAGCCGTGGGCCGATGTTGCAGCAGAGCTGGCAAAATTTACTACACTAAGCATAGTCGGCAGTTTCACTCCGTAGATGCTAGCGACATGCATCGTCTCCGACGGTCAAACCTCAAGGGGCAGTTGTAGCGGGGTGGTACGGGCGCGGGGGCGCGGGTAGGATGACATACATACATGCACGGTGTAGGCACACGGCCGCCCTTGGAGCGTAGCAGGTTTTTGCCTTATCCGACCCGCCCTGATAAGCGAAATGACCAGTTCACCACAGTTCACTTTACTCGGCCAGATCAGCGTGCTGGCCACCATCCATCCCACGCCGCATGGCCGTCACATACACAAAGCCAGGCGGTCGACGACGCGTTGCGAAGCAGCCCTCCGCCGGTCTCGACCACTTGATACCCGTCACAGACACCACACTGTCTCCCGCACACGACACCCTCACGACTCGCACCGTTGTGCACGCGACCCCGCCACGACCTACCAGACAATCTGTCAGGATCTCCATTGTGCCCCCGACCCCGACGCCTGAAGTGCCAACGCGGGTATGCAGTCCCTCGACCTCATCCGACACGCCCCCTCCTTTCCATACTACACACAACGCACAGTCGTTCATGCCCCGCCTCCCTCTCGGCTATGACCCCGATCCCGCTCTGCATGGCGAGGGCGGCAGCCGGGCACCAACCACGACTAACCTCCGGCCACCCAAGCGGGCACGCTTAATGAACCCTGCCCTGCCCACGCCATCGCTCCTGATTGGTGGAGGCAAGCCGCGCCGCCAGCGACGAACCGGCGGCGCCGAGCCGAGGCCTCGTGCGACGCGATCTCGACGCGGCTCGGCGACTCCCGTGTCGCTTGAGAGCATCGCTGCCGAGTCCGACGCCGTTAGGGCCGAGGTCGTTCGCTTAGGGCTTTCTATCCGCAAGGTTGCCCCGGATGGCAATTGCCTCTTCCGCTCGCTGTCTGACCAACTCTGGGGCGACCAGAGCCGCCACGTTGAGGTCCGCAAGCGCATCTGCGACCATCTCGAGCAGCACCCCGAGGACGTCGGCGACTTTGTCGCTGGCTTTCTCGACCCGCGCGGCAACGAGACGTACGAGGAGAGCTACGCGCGGTACGTCGACAACATGCGCCAGCAGGGAACGTACGGAAGCCACGTCGAGCTCCTCGCTGCGTGCAAGGTGTTCCGGCGCAGTATTCGGCTCGTGCTCTCGCAGACGAGCCACACGGTTGAGTTCGAGTCTACGTCTCCTGCACCGAAGAGTACACCCAAGCGCGATGACGCGGACAGCGAGGCGAAGGAAGGCTCTGAAACCGCAGCCTCGGGCCGGCGGCGTAAGGGGAAGGGCGCAGAGTCTGCGCCCGTCCCAGTTCCAGACGCGAAGGAAGGCCACAGCATGTTATGGCTTGCCTTCTTCGCCGAGGCGGAGCACTACGATAGTATCCGCAAGGGTTCTGGCTCGGGCCCCGCTGAGGTTCCTGACAGCCTCGCGGTCCCGCACTCGCGTGACGTCTCTGAGCTCGCACGGCGTGAGCGCGGCGACCTGCCGCCGGAGGAGCCGTCGCGGCGCTCGGGAGGGAAGAATAACAAGCTCGCGCAGGTGTACGCCTCGCTGCCACCGAACCATGGGCTCAGCGACGAGCATGTCGCTGGCGTGCTTGCTCGTGTGAAGGGCGACATCGGCGAGGCGGTCGAGATCCTTCTCGAGGACATCGACCTTGAAGCCGAGGCCGGCTCTCAAAGCAGCAACTCGAGCGCACACGTCGAGGCCATGCTCAGCGACAAGGACGCATACCGCGAGCGCCTCAACACGCCCTCCAGCGAGGAGTACGCCGCCAGCCTCTCTGACTCTGCGAGCACCGCGCCCACCTCTCCCCTCGGCAGCCAAAGCGAGCGCGAGGACCCCGAGCCTGCTGAAGAAGACAAGGGCGGCCACCTCCTGCGCTCTGGTCGTAGAACCGCCACGCCGGCGCCGCCCTCCGCCCCGTCCTTGAGCGGCCCGACGACGAGGAGCCGCGGGCGCCGTGCGAAGATGTGATCGGGCTTTCCCATGTCGATCACTCCTCATCCTTCCCTGCTGTTCCACCAACAGATACACATCTCTCATTGTGCATACCTCACGTTCAACGCAACCTTCATCTCTCCATTTTGTACACATTTTTACCCACTACACATTCACTCATTCCTCTGTCCATGTTCACATGTTCTGCAATCAAAACCCACACCGCCCCGGACACGTAGATCTGTAGCCGCCGTGCGTGCTGTAAGCATGTATCATTGTTGTTTTGGAACACTACTCCTTGTAACACGCACACATAAATGCCCAACAAGCCAGCAAGCTCAGCTGAGCTTTCTGACTGGCATGGTGAAAGAACAGGAAGGAAGAAGAAAACGTGACCAAACAATGCGACTTCGAACGATACGCGGACATGAGCGCGTTACGTCATCTGATCAACTTGGGCGCGCACGTCCCTCCATCCTGGCAAGTCACAACTCTGGGGTGACGATTCGCCTAGCTTCATTTAAATCGACGACGGGCCGGCGAGATGAACGAGGACGAGGTCAAGGAGGCTCTCCTGGCCCCATCGGAACGCTCCGACTGCCCATCACACTCCTTACACCAGGAGCGCCCCTGCCGCCCTCCACGATACCGACACACACTCCTCCCCCTAGCACTGAAGGCGATGTACGTCCTCGCCTTCCTCTCCGCTCTGCCGTTACTGGCGCATGGCCTGTTCTCGCTCACTGAGCGGGACAACTCCGTGTCCCACGGTAATGGCAGCGGTAATCAGGTAGAGTACGGCCACCACGGAGGTCACGGTGGTCACCATGGAAAGAAGGGGAAGAAGGACAAGTACGGCGGCAAGACGCTCGCGCCGTCCAATGTCACTGTCGTGACCGGACTCTTCAGGCAGGACGAGCCCGAACTCGACCCAGAGGGCTACGACATGCTCAAAGACAGCTTCGGACTGCTCGACAAATCCCACGATCGCTGGAAGAAGTTCACGAAGTGAGTCACTAGTCACCTCCAGGCTCGCTTGCAATCTGAGCTGTGCGCTTTCGTGGGAGAAAGCTGACGGCAGGCACATCAAGAAGCTGAATGAGGAGGCCGACGACCAGACGACGTACAAGGTCGTCTTCATCGCGCGGCACGGCGAGGCATACCACAACGTCGTGAGTCAACTGGCATCAGGCGGGTGTTCTCCGATCACAGCTAACGCCAGGCCGAGAGCGTGTACGGCACCCCGGCGTGGAACTGCTACTGGAGCCTGCAGTACACTGACGGAAACATGACCTGGGTATGTCTACTGGGCCCTCTTTCCGGATCAGCTACGTGTGGCAGACCAGAGCTAATGCGCAGGGCCCCGACCCGCTACTGACGCCTCTGGGCGAGTCACAAGCCAAGTCGGCCAACGAGGGCTGGAAGGAGCAGCTCAAGGACGGTGTGCCGCTGCCGCAGACTTTCTATTCTTCTCCAATGCGCCGGAGCGCGAGCACGCTCGAGATCACCTGGCGCGACATTGTGTTGGACAAGGGTGTGCGCCCGATCGTGAGTTGAGGAGGAAGACTTGCCAGCTGACAAGCAGATCAAGGAGATGTGGCGTGAGACCATCGGACTGCACACGTGCGACGAGCGGAGTAACAAGAGCCTGATTGCGGAGACGTATCGTGAGTGTACTTTCGCTCGAGATCAGTGGTTGAGAGACGTGAGCGCTTAACTGACATCACAGCCGAGTTCGATTTCGAGCCGTCGTTCACGGAGCACGATCCGCTCTGGGACCCGGTGTACGAGGAGACACAGACGCAGCTCGCTGTACGTGCGCGGCTGGCGCTGAACGAGATCTTCGCGACAGATCCCTCCACCTTTGTTTCGATTACGGCACACTCGGGGGTCATCAACGCGTTCTTCCTCGCGATCGGACATAGGAAGTTCCAGGTCCAGACGGGGGGCTTCGTCCCTGTCGTCGTGAGTCCCAGCTATGAGTTCCGGAAACCAAGCTGACCGTTCCAGATTAAGGCCGTGTCCTACCCGACGGCGACGTTCGCGTCCATCACCCGTGGCCAGTCTGCTACGGCGCCAGCGTGCACGGAGGACCCGACTGCGAAGGTCATGGCACCCGCCAGTGTTACGGTGACGCCGACGTGGAACGCGCGGGCCACACCGACATCGACTGGCCACTAGATAAGAGGAGATCGCCCGTGTTGTCAATTGTTATTGTAGATTTCAGAAGATTAGAATGGCACAATGTCATCAGTTTCACTCTCTTTCGACCGTCCGGGCAGCTTTCGCGATACAGATTTCACTGGCATACTCCTGACTGACGTCCATGCCTCTTCCGGCCGTGCATGTATGCATAATGTGATCTGTGGTCAGCGTAGATGTAAGAGTACGTGAAATGACTTTTCGCACGGCTCCGGTTGGCTGAGAGCAGCTTGACGTGCCACGCCCTGAAGTTCCGAATTCTCCGTCCACCCAGCTCACCGCAGGGAGGGCGGCTCACTGTGTGCTCGGCGCTGGGCCGGTCGATGCTGCTGAGGCTACCTAACTCGCCTACCTGCAGCTCAACAACACCACCACCACTCTAGACAAAATGCTCCGCGCCGTGGTCCGACCCGCCTCCCTCGTCCCCCGCGCCGCCCTGACGCGCGCCGCCTCGTCCTCGGTCCCGAAGGTCCAGTTCGACACCTCCGACAAGGCGCCGAAGGAGGCCGCGCCCGGCCAGTCGCCCAACGTTCCCCAGACCTGGAGCAACAGCCAGCAGCCCAAGGACGTCGCCTTCAACAACCCCCGCTTCGAGCAGGTCTACGTCTCCACCCAGCCCGACTCGCTTTCCGCTATGGGCCTCATCAACGAGCAGCCGATCGTTAAGGTCCAGGGACGACGGGCGGTTTGCAACGGTGGTGAGTAGAAACGACAGGATGAAGACTCGGCCTTCGCAATTGGAGATGGAACGGAGACGGAAATGAAGGAAGGGGAAGGCAGCCAGGCAGGGAAAGGGAGAGCAGAAAAGAGCGCACAAGCGCGCTCGTTGTGACGGCAGTTTCGGAGGGAGAAGGGATGTGCGATCGCGCTTCCTTTCCTGTCGACAGCCCAGGGCAGCTTCGTCTTCCGTCCGGCCGCCCGTCTCTCGCTGTTTCTGCTGTTGGGAACTCTGTGCAGCGTGCGGGATCCAGACACCATTCGTTGCGCGCAGCCTCGCCCGAGGAATGCCGGAGCCGACGTCTTTCCTTTACCATCATTACCTCGGGCCGATCCGTCATCGTCCCAAGCTTCTCTCGGCCATGGACGGACATTCAAGCTGACATTGCAGGCGGCGGTCCCCTCGGCCACCCCAAGATCTACATCAACCTTGACAAGCCCGGCGCCCGGGTGTGCGGATACTGGTGAGCTAGGACGTACTCCTCAAAGCTAACAAACAGCGGTGCCCGGTACGAGCAGGAGCACGCCCACCACTAAATATATATGCATTCATGGACCGATAGCAACAAGGCCGCGACAATCACCTGGACTCAACTTGCTTCTAACACAGGTTCTGACTCGCAGCGGATCAGTCAAGGGGCTCTTTCGCAGGCTTCTTACGGTTACATCTCTGTACAGCTAGCGGGCACAAGTTAGAGGACAACGGCCTCGGAGACATAGGTCGAACGGCCGTCCTTGAGCAACGCGCACGTCGCCAGAATCGCAGCACCAGCGTACATCGCGAAGCGGCAGGCGTGAAGCGTCTCCCAGCGTCCGATTAGGGTGTCGGCCTTCTTCTCGAGCTCGGGAGTAACCTCTCCCTCGAGGCGTTTCTCGTCGTCGAGGGCGAAGAGCTCCTTGTTGGTCGGCATGATGAAGCCAAACGTGAAGGGGACGATCAGAGCACCGACAATCCCAGAGGCGAGCGAGAGCTTGCGCACGCACTGGCTCGGGTGCGTCGCGACCACGACCGCGTCGCAGAGGACCGCGGCGGCTGTACCGCCCAGAGCCATTTTCTGATGTCAGCTATCCCTCCATTCAACCCAGCTTGCTCTCTGCAGATGTGCAGTGTGCAGTCAGTGAAGACATACCTTGGCAGCATCGTAGAAGCCGCGCCAGATCTTGACCTTATCGGCCGATGAGATGCGGACACTAGGAGCCAGTGTGCCCTTGAGCAGCGGGATGACGCCGCCCTGGCTCAGGCCAACCTGTGTGTACAGCACGTACGAGGTCGCGCTCGCTGCGCCAACTAGCGCATAGGTCGCGGTGCTGAGGCTGCGGTATTCCTCCGATGCGCAGCCAACGACGGACATGGTGCTACAGTCGCTCAGCTGTTCAGACGAGTCTCAGGGGGTTGAGAAGTGCTGTGTTCAGATGCTTGCGGTGATTGGAGTCGCGACGTTCTGAGGGACGTTTGGCTGTGAAGTGATGGAGCGAGTGTCGGTTGAGTGGGCTCCCGCCGTCGAAGCAAGCTTTATATGGCCGTGCCGGAGACATGTGAATGTCGCATTCAGAGCGGCGAGGCACAGAGGCGTGAGGCTGATGCCGATGGCATGACGAAGCGGACGTCAGAAGCCTGAGCAGTCCGAGAGTCGCCGGTATCTGGCGTCTGCCGAGCGGAGTACGTCTCTAGGCACTGCTCCGTGACTGGAGCAATGCCCGAGAAGCATGCAGGAGTCTCAAATCCAGGCAGATCTCCCCGCCGTGGATAAGGGCCTCGAGCAAGACGCCCATCACAACAACAGTCGGTAGCCTGCAAGTAGCCTGCACTCAGTCTAGATTAGACGACTGTATTGCGTCATTCAGTGAGCTCCTTGGCGGGGTCACGTGCCCGGCAGTATCGACCGCGTGGCTGGGCTCATGCCAGGAAAGTGCAGAGAGAAGGCACCCAGGGAGAGGGGCTACTGGGTCACTGGAGCTCAAGGAACGCAGGCTCGGTCTCAAAAAGTTCCAGTCCATAGCTTGCGGATTGCGGCACACCAGTCACCAACGAGCGAGACCCATCGAGGCCATCGATGCGACTACCGCGTCATACCTTCTCGCACACTCGACACCCCATTTCCACCTCCTTCCTTCCCTTCTCTCCCGCCATCACCACATCCAGGAGGACGTGGTGCACGAACTCTCCTTCTCTGACGACACCGCCCCGGCTACCCCTGTCGGGTCTGCCCCTGCGTGCAACATCCGTCGGCGCGCGGACCGTGTCCACTCTACCAAAGTCGAGCGTATCAAGCAGCCACCAAATCACAAGTCTGCACCGGCTCCCTGTCCTGTCCTCTTCCGGCAGCTTGAGCCGACACCTGAGCAGCTTCACCGGCCGCCCGGGCCCTAGCTACACCAAGATCAGCTGCACCGCGCTCACCGGCTTCAGTTTGCTAGGCCTTGCTCGCCTGACTCTGACCCCTTGCGCCCGTGCGCCGCTCGGTTACGGACACATCACCAGATTCATGCCCAGCAGCAACGCGACTGCAAACTATCACCCCCAGCGCCAATCCCGCCCCCGTTCCCCTCCCCCGCCCTCGTCGTCGTCGCGCTCGCTCGCCAGCCGCCTCGACCCCGCCCCCTCCTCGTCAGGTCACTTCGCCTCTTCCTCGCGCGCATTCAGGACTGCCGCCTCGGCGATTCGTCCTTCCAGCTCCTCTGGTCCTTCCGGTAGCTCTGGTTCCTATCACGGCCACCGCTTCGTGTCTTCCTCGGCGCCCCAGCCCCTAACCCGAAAGCGTCTGGCCGTTTCATACCCCGAATCGACTTCTCACGACAGTGACGCTAACGAGCATCAGCACAAGAAGATGAGGCGCCATCCTAGAAGACCCGCTAAGAACGGGCGTGGCGGAGGAGGGAAACCGCCTCCTCCGCCCTTACAACAACTCGAGCCGCCCCTGCTGAACCGCGAGGAGATCCTGCGCCGCTTCCCCGTCACGCTGAAACAGCAGTGGGAGGAGAACCCCAAGGCGCCACTCGCAAACTATCTCGGTGGAGGCAGCGGTGGAGCTCAGAATCTCGGAGAAGGCGGCAAGGGCTTTGTCCTGACCGAGGGCTCTGTCAACGGCCAGAAGGTGTTCCGGTGAGCTTCCAGAAGTGCGATCGTCTAGCTAACCGCAGTTGCTCCGTTGCTGCGAACGAGGAGTACGGCATTGTTGGTGTCGGAGACAGCTCGAACAAGAAGGAGGCGGAGAAGCTCGCGGCTCTCAGTGCCGTGCTGCAGCTACAGGCTAACGGACTAGTGCGTTGTGGGAAGGTTGTTTTGGCTGACCTCAGCTCGACCGGAAAGGCGGCGCGGCAAAGGCACAGGCTGGCGGCAGTGGGGTCTCACCTGCCGTCGCGAATGCCTCTGGCGGTGGAGAGACGGTCACGTTATCCGACGGCTCTGAGCTGACCTACGACCGCGCGCGCAACTTCATGGAGTGGTACTGCAACAAGTTCAAGTTCGGCAAGCCCGACGTCGAGTATATGAGCGCCGTGCAGCGCATCCCGGGACGGAAGAAGGGCGGTCCCACGATGTGGGAGGCCGTCATGAGCATCTCGGGCCAGCATATCGGCCAGGGCGCCGGACAGAACAAGAAGGGTGCCCTCATCCGCTGTTACCTGGATGTCACCAAATACCTCGAGAGCTGCGACCCGGGGCTCTGGGCCGAGTTCGTCGAGTACGCCAAGCGCGACCCGCTGAACCTCGGAATGGCCCCGCACCTTGTGTTCAGCATGAGCGACGCGCTCTGCGACGAGATGCAGGGCCTGTGCGGCGACATCCGTCACTCATTACTCTACTACAATGCTCCCCCGCCCGACGCGGCCGCGCACGTCCAGCAGACCATGCCGGCGTGGAGCGCTGGAAGGCGATTCCACGCATCGGCGTCCGAGCTGCAGGCCAAGAGCATGGCGCTCCAGGACCGACTGGCGGACTATGAGACGGACCCGAAGCTCGAGAAGATGCGAGACACGCGCTCTGCGCTCCCCGTCCACACCAAGGCGACGGATATCCTGGCCCGCATCGAAGTTAACGACGTTACGATCGTGATGGCCGCGACCGGATCAGGCAAGACGACGCAGGTGCCCCAGCTCATCCTCGACGACTGGATCAACCGCGGCGACGGCGCCAAGTGCAACATTGTGTGCACACAGCCGCGTCGTCTCGCCGCCATGTCCGTGGCGGAGCGTGTTGCCGACGAGCGTGGACAGCCGCTCGGACGCGAGGTGGGTTACCAGGTCCGTTTCGACGTCAAGGTGCCCCAGCCGAACGGAAGCATCACGTTCTGCACGACCGGTATCTTCCTGAAGCGCATGCAGAGTGCGCTAGGGTCCAACGCGAACCCGGAGAGCGTCGCTGCGATGGACCAGGTGACACATGTCGTCGTCGACGAGGTGCACGAGCGTGACGTCGACACGGATCTGCTGCTTGTCGTGCTGAAGCGTCTCCTCGCGGACCGCAAGGCACGCCGCAAGCCGATCAAGATCGTGCTCATGTCCGCCACGATCGACCCGACTCTGTTCCAGCGCTACTTCGCCGACGAGCGCGGACTCGCTCCCGTCGCCGAGGTGCCCGGACGCACCTTCCCCGTCGAACGCCACTACCTGGACGAGTTCCTCGGCCAGCTCCAGGGCATCCCGCGTAACCAGGGAGGATGGGCGTTTGACGACAAGAAGACGATCGAGTACCTCGACAAGGAACTGTCGCGCGACCCGGCCAACTTCGTCAAGATGTCAGGCATCACGAGCAACGAGCTCGAGATCCCGTACCCGCTGATGGCGCTCACAATCGCGCATGTCCTGCGTCAGTCCGATGATGGCCACGTCCTCGTCTTCCTTCCCGGTTGGGACGAGATCAAGAAAGTCGCCGACATCCTCCTCGACAATTCGGGCAAGTACCCCCTCCTCGGGCTCAACTTCAACGACGCCTCGCAGTTCTCCGTGCACTACCTTCACTCTACGATTCCGGCCGCCGAGCAGCGCGAAGTGTTCAAACCGCCGCCGCCCGGCGTTCGCCGTATTATTCTCGCGACCAACATCGCCGAGACCAGTGTCACGATTCCCGACGTCGTGTACGTTGTCGACTCGGCGCGCGTCAAGGAGAAGCGGTACGACCCGGACCGCCACATGAGCTCGCTCGTGTCCGCGTGGGTCGGATCGAGTAACCTTGGCCAGCGTGCGGGTCGTGCCGGTCGTCACCGTGAGGGAGAGTACTTCGGTCTGTTGTCGCGCCGCCGTCTGGAGTCGCTCGACCCGCACCAGCTCGTCGAGATGAAACGCTCTGACCTGTCCAACGTCGTCATGCACGTCAAGGCGCTCAACCTCGGCGAGGTCGAGGACGTGCTCGCGCAGACGATCGAGCCGCCCGAGCCGCCGCGCGTCATGGCGGCGATGGACACGCTGCGCATGCTCGGTGCCCTCGATGGGGACCAGAACCTGACGTCGCTGGGTCGTGTGCTGCTGCAGCTGCCCGTCGACGCCGCAATCGGAAAGCTGTGTCTATTCGGCTCGTTCTTCCGCTGTCTCGACAGTGCGCTGACGCTTGCCGCGGTGCTGACGAACCGCGACCCGTTCATCGCCCCGCTGCTCGTTAAGCAGGAGGCGGACGCCGTCAAGGACAGCTGGAGTCCCGTTGCGTTCCGTTCCGACCCGTTCGCCGTCGTCGCCGCTTTCAACCAGTGGTCCCTCATGGACAGCCGGGGAGAGTACGGCGCTGCGAACCGGTTCGCGAGCGACAACTTCCTGTCGAAGCCGACGCTGCTGCAGATCAAGCAGGTCAAGGGATCGCTGCTGCAGAGCCTGGAGCAGGCTGGTATTATCAGCGTCAGCGCCGGGGGGGCCGTCCCTCGCATCGGCCGGCGGACAGAGGTGCCCCCGCAGTTGCGGCAGCACGACCACTCGCTGCCTCTGCTGGCAGCACTCATCGCCATGGCGTCCGCGCCCAACTTTGCGATCCGCACGAGCGAGAAGGCGTGCCGCACGTCGCAGGACAAGATGGTGTGGATCCACTCCAGCTCGGTCAACTCGCGCCGGCGCGAGGTTGGCGGACCCGAGGAACCGAGCGCGTCGTTCAACCCCGCCGAGAAGCGGCTGTACGCTTTCGGCGAGAAGACGCGCAACGTCCCGCCAGGCGGCAATCCGAACAATGCCCTCACGCAGATCCGCAGTGTCACACGCCTTGATCCACTGACGTACATGCTCTTCGGCGCCTACGAGCTGCAGGTCGCCTCGCGCGGTCTCGAGGCCGACGGCTGGCTCCCGATCACGGGCAACCTGCATGCGCTCGACGACCTTCAGCGCCTCAAGACGCTGTTCGACACGTGCATGCTGCGCGTGTTCGAGGGTGTCGGCAAGGCGCTGACGAAGGGTCGTGACGAGCGGTTCAACGCGCGCAACGCGGTCGACGTGCGCAACGGCAGCTCGCGCATTCGGGACCGCGAGGACCTCGACGAGGAGAACGAGAACGAGTCGGACGACGAGGACTCGGACATTGACGGGCCGAACCGCAACGCATCCAGCCAGATCAAGTTCCAGGCCGAACTTGCACGCAGAAACGCGCGCAAGGTCGAGCCCCTGTCCCAGGACGAGATCAGGGAACTCGGCATGCTCACGACCGACATTGTGCGTATCCTCGACGCATACGCGGCCGAGCGCGAAGGTGGCAGCACGTACAACTCGCGGCCGAACTCGCGCCCCGTCACCCCCGGCATTGGGCGCGGTGGCCCCATGGGCGGGATGTCCGGACCCGGATCGGGCGCGATGACGCCGAGCGGACTCAGGCCGACGACACCGAGTAATCCGAACGTGTACCGGCCGCCGCAGACTAGGCGGTGGTAAGCCAAGCTTCGAGACGGGCGACGGCGGCGGGCGAGTGCGAGAGGTGAGAGGTGAGAGGTGAGAGGTGAGAGGTGAGAAGTGAGAGGTGAGGCTGAGCCAGACCCAGCACCTTCGTCCTCTCCCTCGCCCTTCCTCGCTCTCTCGAGCACCCTGGAGTAAAGACTGGAGCGAAGAGGGGGAAGGATGCAGAGAGAAGTGATACGAGGACACGAGAGAGCAGAGACAAGAGCGAGTACGATGAAGAAGAACCAAAAGCGAAGAAGTACCCTTCTCTCGCCCAGCGTCGGACACGCAGCATTAGACCTAGACCCCTCATAACTGTGTATGCATCTGACACTTGTGTATTACGCTGTTATTCGGAGGTACATACACGGACAGCCTGGTCGACGAGCTGTCGCAGATTCAAACTCTCCCACGGCTCTCGTGCCATCACTCGTTCTGCTTGAGCTGCAACTCTGAACACGCTTCCCTCACTCCGCTCGCCCCTCTGCTATGCTCACTCGCTCCGCTCGTTCGGGCCATGACCAATAATGTATAATGCATACTCGCCGGAATACGAATACAGAGAAAGAAAGGAGAGGGGTATCGTACTAGCGTTTATTCGCCGTTTGGTACTAATTGCTGATTGCAAGGTTGCTTGGGTTGGTAGGCGGATGTCGGGGTGAAGGGGAGAGAGTTATTTTCGCTTTTCGTTACGTGCTGCGGGGCGCTGTGCCGCGGACAGCGTTGGGTAGAGGTGCCGATCGGCAGGTCGAGGTGCAGCGGCAGAGCGCGCACAGGACAGGACAGATCGGTGAAGTCGGGGATGTGGTCGTCAAAGATCCTGGGGCCCAAGGGGGACAAGGTGGAGATCAAAGTGAAAAGAGGCCAGTGATGAAAAGAAAATATAGGAGAGAAAACAAAGAAAGATATGGCGAGAGAAAGAATGTAGGGTTACCGCCCATGCGCCTGCGACATCTGGTGCGACTGCTGGCTCATTCCGTGGCCCTGCGAGAGCTGGTGAGACTGTTGGCTCATCTGGTGCGACTGCTGGGACATCTGCGGGTGTCCCTGCTGCGAGTGCTGCTGGTGCGTCTGCTCGCTTGGCGTCCAGGCACGCTCGCGCGAACGGTCGCGCTCCATCTGGAACGATCTCCGGTCGGCTTCGTGCAGGCCGGGCGAGCTGGGCGCGCTGCCCCGCGAGCTCTGGCGCGAGCCGTTGCGCTCCGCGCCCTGGAAGGGGCCGCCGCGGAATTGGGGTGCCGGCATCGGCATCGCCATCGCGGGCTGCTGCGGCTGGCTACCACCGGGCGGGCCGAACGGCTGCCCCTGCACCGCGTTCCCGTTAAGAACTGGCGGCAGACCGGAGCTGCCTGGCGTTCCCGGGCCGGGCGGAGGAGCGACGGCACCCCAGCTCGTCGGGCGCGAGCTGTTGTTGCTGCTCTGCGGAGCGCGCAAGCTGCCCGAGGCACTGCCGTCGGTAGGGTGGGGCGGCGGCAGCGACGACAGACGCAGGTCGGCGGGACGGTTTGACTGGTTCTGGCTCGAGTCACCGCGCGCCATGTGCGGACCACCACCCGGTGGAGGTCCCTGGCGCTGGTGTTGTCCGCCCTGGTTGCCCTGCGGGTAGCGGCGCTGCAGGTAGTTCTGCAGGTGCTTGTGCATCTCTTTCGGCGGCAGGTAGTCGCTGTAGTTGGCAAAGATCTGTGCGACCTTGTCGTGCCTGACGAACATGAGTTCGAGCGGGACGTGGTAGATGTCATCCTGGTTCTCCAGTAGCTGCTGCACCGCGTTGATGGCGATCATGCTGTCTTCACGGGCAGGGTTGCCGCTCTTAGCGTACAAGATGCTTGGCGTGATGACGGTGGCGAGATTGGCAATGTCCATGCGCGAGCCAGTCTCCTCGTCGCGGTACGAGAACGAGGCGACCCAGCGGAGGAAGACGAAAAGAACCTCGAGGGTGTCGCGGTTAGGCCGAGGAAGCAGAAGCACGAGCAAGTGCAAGCATCGCTTTCGGTCCTCGGGGTTCGGCAAGGTCGCGGCGGCGCAAAACAGCTTGTGCAGTCTGAATGTCAGGAGGGGCTCCGGCATTTCTCGAAGGAAACGCTTGAGCAGCGCGGCAAGCTGGACGGGGTTCTCCTCAGACAGCGTGACAATGGACGAGTCCTTGTCGAGCTGGTCCGAAATGTCCTGCAGACGGCGGATGTTTCCGTTCTTTCGGAAGATACCCTCGACGGCCATGTCCTGCTGACGCATCGTTGACACAATATCTTCGATGAACTCTGGCACACGAAGTGTCGTCGTCGGGTTGGAACCCTGCTGCGAGTCCGAACCGGTGCGATGGACAAGCACTTCAATCGGAACTCCAAAGATTCCCTTCTTCTTTTGATCCTTCTTGCCGTTGTTCTTGAAGATCTTGTTCCACCACTGGTTCTTGCGCGTGTCCAGCAGCTCAAGAATGTCCTCCACTTCAATTAAGTGACCGAGACCGGTCTTGGTCAGATTGATGAGCGCAAAGTGCCGGACAATGCTGGCGTCGAGCGGCGTCAACTGGGCGAAGAGAGGAACGTTGTTCAGAGCCGAACGAGGCTGGTTCTGCTGGTTCGCGAGCAGCGTTGGAATGTCACTGAGGGTAATCGCGTCGTCCTCCTTGCCGTGGGCTTGAGGAACGGCCAACATCATGTTGCTCAGCTCAGTGTTCTGAGACTCCTGCGTGCGCGGTCCATCCTTGACGATTCGAATCTGCGTGTTGTTGCGTGCAAACGCAGGTCGGAGAACATCGACGCCACTTTCAGTGCTGCCGCCTTCCTCAATTGTCGGCGGCGGCACTGAGCCAGACGGCGACCGCGCAGGAACAACTTGTCCGTTCTCGTCCGCCATCTTGCCTGCTGGACTCTCCACCACAGTTGAGCGTTGCGGGAGCCGCGCAGTGGAGGACAACTTGCGATCCAGGGTCACCGACTTGACACGCTTGACATCGGTGCTCGCATCGCTGCGCGTCAAAGCTGAGGATCCGTCAGCATCGTGTCCCGGAAAAGATGACTCACCGCTGGGAATTTTGTGGTGCTCTCGGAAATGGAGGTAGAGGCGGCGCAGGGCAACGTGGAGTAGGAATGCAAATTGCTCCAGACGAGACACGGACTGGAAGCCAGTCTCGGCGGTGGCGGTGCGATGAGTCACACACCAGATGATGTCGGTGGGTCCGTACTGAGTCTTGGGGAGCTCGAAGCAGAAGTCATCCACCCTTGGTGGCAACCTTCGGGTAGGCGCCTTCACCACGTAATCATGCGTGCCGTCGCCCGAACCAATCTCAGCCGTTCGGTCCGAAGAACTCTCCTGGTCGTGGTGAATACCCGCCTTGTCGTGGCATTTTCCGCACTCCACACACATTGAGTGCCAGCGGTTGAACATGCCGAGACGCACGCAGTCATCCTCGATGGCACCGTTGCAGGTGATGCAGCCGTCATTCGGTACGAAGGAATCGCTCTGCGGTCCCCGAATGGTTGTCTCACCGGTGACCTCTGACGCCAGACTTCGGTAACCGTACGCAATATCCCTTGTGCTGGGGATGAAGCCTTCGGGGTGTCTGCTCAGCAGGTCATAGCTGCGCTTGGCCATCTCCTCCGCGGTTTCATTGCCGTTCCAATCGTCGTTGGGTGGCGTTGGGTCCGGATGATCACCGCGCTTTCGAAGTGACGGCTCGGCATTGTCGAGGGACAACAAGTGGAGACGAGCCAGGGCGTTGGTCATCGCCCTGGGGTTGTTCTGTTCCCTGTCGAGCTTGATGGCACCTGTCAAAGCGATGCGGATGAGTATCTTGAGATAGTGGGCGAGCTGAGTAACCTGCGTCAATAACTCCTGCATGTTGGGGATTGTATTGACGTGCGGCGAGATCTGAGACAGCATTGAGAAGAAGTTGACGAGCTTGCGGCAAAGCTGCTTCGCCTCCCTCGCATGAGACATTCCTACGCATGTCAGCATTGCAGCACCCACCACCAACAAAGCGGAACTCACCCTTGACGCCGGCCAGTGCAAACTGGGCCTCCAGGTCATCGATGACGGCAAACAGCGTCTCAACATGCAGGATGAACTTCTCTGCCAGAAGGATGACGTCGAGAAGCTTGCGCTCATTCACGACTCGAAGCATGTCACCGATACAGGCTGCTGAGCTCTCCTCGAAGCCGGAGAGAACGAGCCAGATCTGGGACACCTTGAGCTCCATTGCGATCTGGCGCTCCTTCAAGTCCTTCGCGGACATCTCAGCGTCCCAACCCGGGCTGGCGTTTGCGGACAGCGAGGATTGAGGGGACATGCCGGGCATAGCTCCAGGCATGGAACTCATCTCCAGGAGTGACAAGCTTGATGACGCGGGGGTTGCGGAAGCGGGAGTGGTGAAGTTGCGCGAGGCGAGTCGGACGTTCCAGAATTTGTGGATCATGTAGCACTCGGGGTGCCAGCACTCGTCTCGGCCATTGCGATTGATCTCCACGAATTGCTTTAAGATGGCAGTCTCACAGCCGACGCACTTGTTGGCGAAGCTGATCGAGTAGTGGTAATGACAGTCTGGACACGTTAGCTCAGCCCTTGAGTTGCGGCGGTCAGCTTGTTATACTCACAGACTTTCCCGTCATGCTCGTAGTAGGAATCGCTGGCTCCGAAGACCGTGTCACAGACTGAACATGTGAAGTGCTCGACGTGGAACTTCTCGCCACATGCTGTAATGTACGACGACCTCAGTGCCTGGTCACACTTGGCACAGATCAGGTCGAGACGAGCGAAGTAGTCCCGCTCGCACAAAGGGTATTGTCTACCCTCGTTGTCCTCGACGGGGAAGAACTTCTGGGCGACGACTTTGTCACAGTCCTGTTGGAGTCAGTGATATCCCCTCATGAAACTCACTCGGCAGCGGAAGCAGTCCAGGTGGTAGACTTGCTGTAAAGCACGCACAAACTGCCCTCGAACGGCAAGGCCGCACTTGGCACAGTACGTGACGGATCCAGATCGTCGGGCGGTTGGTTGCTGCGTGGGCTGGTAGTTCTGTACAGCCCCCGGCCCAGAAGATCCAGGCGGTGCATGGGATGAGGTTGTCGACGTGGGAGTCTCACTCCTGCGCGGCGTGATACCGCCATCACTGCCTCCGCTACCGGTAGTGAGGGCAGCGGCGTTGGTGAAGGATGACACCCTTGGCGGAAGGACCGCGAAGTTGGTCTGTGCTCCGGCTCCAGCTCCAGTCGCAGGCATGTGTGCATAGGGCGGGATTGATGCGGCTGGCCGGGGAGATGTGACCGGTGAACTCCTTGATGAGCCTGGTCCATCGAGGCCCAGCCGCGGATCAGGAGAGGACGTCGAGCGAGGTGGTGGTTGCATGAACGGCGGTCCGTGTTGGGCGTTCGGCGATAACGGGCTCGCACTGGATGGCGCGCTGCGCGGGCTGGACATGTCATTGACCCCGTCTATTGACGGCGGTCGTGCGATGCGAGGTAGTTGAGTGTGAGATGAAGGTCGCGGCATGCCCCCTGGAGGGCCAGGCTGGGTGGGATGCGCCAGAACTGAGCCGGGTACGGTCGGCAGTGCTGGGAGAGACGATGTTGCGAGCTGGGGGCTCTGGTTGAAAGCCTCTCGCGGAGTCATCCACGGGAGCGTTCCGGAAGATGACACCGACGCCGGGGATTGAGCCAACTCCCTGTCACGCAGCTGTTGGGTGGACGAAGAGTGGTTGGTGCCCGTGGAGCGCATGGAGTGAACAGACGTGTTGGATGGCCGTCGCTCAAACATCTGGGCTGTACCCGCCTCGAGAGATGATCGATTCCCCGCAGAGCCAAGATCCAGCGCTCCTGTTTGTTTAGCGACGCCCGATACACCTGATGCGGTCCCCCTCGCCGTCGCGTCACGGGTGTTGAACCTGGACGTTGTCATACGTCAAGGCGGCGGGGGATGGTGAAGGTTGAGGGAAGTGACTCGCTGGCAGCAGAGGGGAACGCTGGAGCCAGACGAGGCGGGGGAGCCTTCAGATGGGCGCGAGGAAGGGCAATGCTGGATGAGATTGATACAGGCAGGGTCGAGCCAATATCAGAGTAGATCTAGGAGGGGCGGTGCTGGTAGTCGAGGACGTCGCGTGGAGACCCGTGAACGTTGCTGTGGTGTTGACGAACGATCGACCGAACCGAGGGATAGTGCTGTTGGGCGTACGAAACGTTAGGACAGGGGGGGAGAGCAGGATGAGCGGGTGGAGTCTCGAGTTGAGGAGTGACCGTGTGCTGGGTGATTGATGCACGGATCTCTTTTGCGGAGGAAAGGTCGGCGGAGAGAGGGAACGGTAGTCTGGCGTTATGGCGGGTGTGGGTGGAGGGGATGAACACAATGAAGGGGTATGTTGCGGGCGGGTGGATGGATGGTTGCGGCGTGTGTCGATGCAGTGGTGGCGGGCGCGAGTGCTGTGCGGGGATGGAGTATGCAAGAGGATGGATCGGATGGATGGCAAGTGGATGAATGGATGTGGCCGAGTGAGTGTGATGGTGAGGGTGAGGGTGAGGGGGCAGGTGCGGTCTGGCGGGCTGCCGCAGATGCAGGTGTCGGAGGAAGCTAGTTCGGTGTGTGCGCGGGTGGTACGTGTGGTGGTGGTGTCAGGCGTCTGCGCTGGTGCGGGCGCGCTGGCTCGCTAGGTGAGGGTGAGGGTCGAGGGAGTGAGGGTGAGGGTGAGGGTGAGGTGCGGTGCGGGCGGTCAGGTGTCAGGTGAGAGGGTTGCAGGTTGAGGGTATCGAAGGGAGAGAAGAGGAGAGGTTGAGGGGAACCGGCCCGACCAGTGTGACTGGGCCGTTGCATATTCGCCGGGACGTAAGCTACTTGGTGCTTGATACTGCTCGTGTCATCCATCACCTTGTCACTCTCACGCAGAGCGTACCCAGCCCACGCGCACGTAATGCATCGAGCCGTCAGTCTTCTCATCTCCCATATCCAGTCTGGTTTCTATCAACTGCGAACGCGCACAGTGCGCGGGGCAAACAGGCATCTTGACCACACTGCGGATCAGGCTGGAGTCTACTTGGCTTGATGGTTGGACAGCTGAACCGGTGAGAGAGCCAGGGGAAGGAAGGGGTTGGAAAGGGACAGCTGAGGCAGGGAAGGGCTGTGATGGTGAGAGCACAGAGACTCGGACACACCTCCAGCATGCAGCAGGGACAGACGAGGAACCGGCACTCTAGAGTGCCAGAATGTCAGAGCCCGGAGAGCTGGCTGAGTGCAGCGCTTGCGCCGAGGCCTGGTGAGGCCGACGAAAGACAGGCGACAGCTAACAGGGCATGGCTCGGATGGTTCGCATGCTCCGCACCGCACGGCACGGCACGGCACGGCATGGCATCCATCGCACCACTGGCCACTGGCCTCTTGTCCCTTGCACCCTTTCCGCTGCCCGCTGACCGCTGGCCATCTGCCCGTCTGGCTGTCTGACTGTTTGGCTGTCTGGCTGTTTGGGCCGTTGGACCGCCTGACCGCCGTGCGCTGTGCACTCTGCACGCTGTCCACTTTGCTCGGCGGTCCAGGGTCCCGGCTGCAAGCTGCCAGGTCCAGGTCCTCCAGGGACACTCCCTGCCAGACAGGCTAGCGCAAACGCTACCCCATCCGGTACGCCGTAATACGGCGAGGCCTAATCCACATGCTATTCAGCGGATTACTATTCCTGGCAATAATTAGAGTACCGGCACAAGCTGTACCAAGTATATGTACCAGACCACACTGTGAATGCTCGGCTCGCCTGGTAGGGCTGGCACCCTCGGCCCCTTGGCCCTGGCAGCCCCTGCCGTGGTGCTGTCTGGTGGTTCTCACTTCTCACTGCCGGCGCACCCTGCTTCTTGCGTCCTGGGTCCTTAGCTCATGCTCAAAACATCTGCCCCATTCCCATGTACCGTCTGGCGTCTCGTCTGTATCGTCTGTTTGCCATGCACGCGTCGCGCCTAGCACATCTGACACAGCTAACACAGACATGATCTGGGCGCACACCACCTTGCGACACACGACACTGCCCAAACGTATTGTAGTGACTGCACGCGCCGCACCTTCGTTTCTGGTCAATTGTCAAGCTTTAACCACTTACACTGATTACGCACGCCGCCCTTCCATACTCCATGTTACGCTCTTGTTCACTGCACGATGTTGGCATGCTCGACGAAAAACCCCTGCGTGGCTGAGTGCAAACTGCCTTCCTTCGTTCCGCACCAGATCCCGGACAGCCCACGAGCAAATCCTGGCGGTGGAGGTTGGGTGCCACGTGGTCTCCCTTATCATGTTCCGGGTCGCTTAAAGTCACGTGAGCGCCTCGACTCAATCTCTCTGCCATGCCCAAAGTTGGAAGGATGGCGCTGACAGTGAGCGTTCACGTCTCGCCACCGTTCTCGTCTTGCATTACCCCATCACCTTCCGCCTTTCTCTTTCTTCCCCTCGACCCTCCAAGACCTCGACCCCCAGAGGCTGTTCAATCACCGAGGGTTGCATGCTTTTTGCTCGCACTGTACGCCCCCTTTCGATTTCCTCCCAGCACCTTCATCGCACAACTCCTTTCCAACCTCGTTCCTTCGCTCCCGCCGGCAACATGTCCCGCAGAGAATCCAAGCCCACCGTCCCTACCACCGCCCCCGCCAAGTGGCCCTCGCCTGAGGACTGGCCCGCTGCCAAGGTCCGCTCCACCTTCATCGACTACTTCGTGAAGCAGCCCGGATTTGAGCACACCTTCTGGCCCTCGTCCGGCTCGATCCCGTTCGACGATGATACGCTCCTCTTCGCCAACGCTGTGAGTAGAAAATCCTGCAGTGTGGTTGTGTCGGACTTGGCCGATGATTCAACCGACACACGTCTCGACTCTTCTACGTTTGCCACCGAATGATGCTGACAGCTTTTGTAGGGTATGAACCAGTACAAGCCTCTCTTCCTTGGAACCGCGGACCCCAAGTCGGACCTTGCCAAGCTCTCGCGTGCCGTCAACTCGCAGAAGTGTATCCGTGCCGGAGGAAAGCACAATGACCTCGACGACGTCGGCAAGGACTCGTACCACCACACGTTCTTCGAGATGCTCGGAAACTGGTCGTTCGGCGACTACTTCAAGCTCGGCGCCCTGACCATGGCCTGGGACCTCCTCACCCGTGTCTACGGTCTCCCCAAGGACCGTCTCTACGTCACCTACTTCGAGGGTGACGCCGCCCAGGGCCTTGAGCCCGACCTCGAGGCCAAGAAGATCTGGCAGGACCTTGGTGTTCCCGAGAGCCACATCCTCCCTGGAAACGCCAAGGACAACTTCTGGGAGATGGGTGCCACCGGCCCCTGTGGACCTTGCTCGGAGATTCACTTTGACCGCATCGGCGGACGCGAGGCTGCTCACCTCGTCAACATGGACGACCCTGACGTTCTCGAGATCTGGAACAATGTGTTCATCCAGTACAACCGCGAGAACGACGGGTCTCTCCGTCCCCTCCCTGCCACCCACATCGACACTGGTATGGGCTTTGAGCGTCTCGTTTCCGTCCTCCACAACGTTAGCTCGAACTACGACACTGACGTTTTCACCCCGATCTTCAAACGCATCCAGGAGCTTACTGGTGCCCGCCCTTACGAGGGCAAGCTCGGTGCCGACGACAAGGACGGCATCGACACTGCTTACCGTGTCATCGCTGACCACATCCGTACCCTCACCATCGCCATCTCCGACGGTGGTGTTCCCGACAAGGACGGCCGTGGTTACGTCCTCCGTCGTATCCTCCGTCGTGGTGTCCGTTACGCCAACTCCAAGTTCGGCGCTGAGATGGGTACCTTCTTCTCGTCGCTCGTCGACACCACCGTCGAGACCCTCAAGGAGATCTTCCCCGAGGTCACCAAGAAGATCCCCGAGCTCAAGGAGATTCTCGACGAGGAGGAGCAGTCGTTCGCCCGTACCCTGAAGCGTGGAGAGATCCTCTTCAACAAGTACGCTGAGGCCGCCGCTGCCGGTGACAAGACCCTCGCCGGTCGCGACACCTGGCGCCTGTACGACACCTACGGCTTCCCCGTCGACCTTACCCAGATCATGGCCGAGGAGCGTGGTCTCAAGATTGACGAGGCCGCGTTCGAGAAGGCTCGTCTCGAGTCGCTCGAGGCCTCCAAGGCTGGCGGCAAGAAGGGCGCCGCCGGCGGTGTTAAGTTTGACGTCCACGACCTCGGTGCGCTCGAGGCCAACGACGCCGTCCCCAAGACCGACGACGACTTCAAGTACAAGAAGGGCGACATCTCGGCCGCCGTCAAGGCTATCTACCACCAGTCCAAGTTCTACGAGTCAACCAAGGATGTTCCCGAGGGCGAGCCGTTCGGTATCCTGCTCGACAAGACCAACTTCTACGCCGAGTCTGGTGGCCAGGAGTACGACACTGGTGTTATTGCCATCGACGGCCTGGCTGAGTTCAAGGTTGAGGACGTCCAGGTCTACAACGGTTACGTTCTCCACGTCGGCCGTCTCGAGGAGGGCGAACTCAAGCTCAACGACGAGGTCATCTGCACGATTGACGAGCTTCGCCGCTGGCCCATCCGCAACAACCACACCGGTACCCACATCCTGAACTTTGCCCTCCGCGATGTTCTCGGCGACAGCATCGACCAGAAGGGTTCGCTCGTTGCCCCTACCAAGCTCCGCTTCGATTTCAGCCACAACAAGGCCATCTCGCCCGCTGACCTGAAGAAGATCGAGGACCTCTGTAACGCCGAGATCAAGAAGGCGCTTGCCGTGTACTCGAAGGAGCTTCCCCTCGCCACCGCGCAGAAGATTCCCGGTCTCCGTGCGGTCTTCGGCGAGCGCTACCCCGACCCCGTCCGTGTCGTCTCGATCGGCTTCCCGCTCGAGGACATTGAGAAGAACATCGAGGACCCGAAGTGGGCGACGACGTCGATCGAGTTCTGCGGTGGCACGCACGTCGCCAAGACGGATGACATCAAGGAGTTTGTCATTGTCGAGGAGTCGTCGATCGCCAAGGGCATCCGCCGCATGGTCGCCGTCACGGGCCACGAGGCTGCCGAGGTGCAGCGCAAGAGCGCCGAGTTCGGACGCAAGCTCGACCGCATCGCCAATATGGAGCCGAAGGAGCGCGAAGCGGCCCTCAAGCCGATCCCGCAGGAGCTCGGCCAGTCGGGCATCTCGGTCCTGAACAAGCTCGCGCACCAGGAGCGCTACAACAAGCTGACCGCCGAGCTCGCCGCGGCCGCCAAGGCGCAGACCGCCGCTGCCCAGAAGCTCGTCACGGACGACATCAAGCAGTACTTCGCCGAGCACCCGAACGAGAACGTGTACGTCGCCTCCTTCCCCTCGGCCCAAGGCAACAGCAAGATTCTCTCTGCCGCCCAGACGGCCGCCAAGGCCGCCAAGAAGGCCGTGTACGCGTTCTCCGTCGACGAGGCCGGCGGCAAGGTCGCGCACCTCAACTTCCTCCCCAAGGACGAGGTCTCCAAGGCGTTCAACGCCAAGACCTGGCTCCAGGACGTGTCCAAGATCATCGGCGGAAAGGGTGGTGGCAAGGACGAGGCCGCGACCGGCGTCGGCATGAACGTCGACAAGCTCGACGCCGCCATGGACGAGGCCAAGAAGACTTACCTCGCCTCGAAGCAGTAAACTCTGGGTGAAAAGTAGATTCGTTAGCATCTGAATGCAGGGACTTGTCGGACCGTCACTTGCAACAGCTTTAAGCACACGAGCCATGACCCATATACTGTCTACGGGCTCTATTGCACACACAGGGATTACGGTGATGATGATGGTCCTGAAAGACTGAGGAACAAACAGAAACGTCTACATTGATAACTACTCTGACAACCCTTACGCGCCCATATGCCACTGATCGTACGAGATGGAGCTCTGCGGGAGCTCGCTCTCCGGCTGGATGTTGTGGTTGCCAATGATCCCGTCCCCGATCATGACATATGAGCCCTTACTCGGCACGCCGTCGACGACGATGAAGAGGAGTGCGGGGCCCGGCGCGAGAATGGCCGGATTCGGCGGCATCTGGGCGACGTGGAGGGTTGCGTCGCCGTCTAGCGTCGTCGTGAAGCTGGTCGCGAGCTCGACGTGGCGCTGGCCCATGTTCATCGCATGTGTGCTAAACCCGGTGCGGATGACGACGGCGCGCGTCGCGTTGATGTTGACAGTCTTGCCGCCGAGATCGGCCTTGCTCAGCGAAACATTGAAGTACGGCCCGCCGTAGGTCAGCTGCTCCGGAAGGCCCTTGGGCTCCGGGCGCGCCTTGTCCATGTAGTCGGGGTAGAAGATCTCCATCCGCATCTCGGTGCCGTACTTGTAGTTCGGGTGCGGGTCGGACGGGAAGTTCGTCGGGTCGACGTAGTCGGCGTTCGGATTCGAGCCGGCAACGGCGATGGAACCGTCCGGAAGCAGCGTCGCAGTCGAGTGGTACATGCGCGGGATATTCGACGAGCCAGCCTCCTGGAAACGGGCGCCCGCTGGAGCCTTAGGGTCAAAGTAGTACGCTGTCAGTTGCGGGTCGTCGGCGTACGCCTGGCCGATTGTCCAGTCCGAGCCGTTGCCGTAGCCGGCCGTGCCCTTGCCGGCGCCGTTCAGGAAGAGGAAGCGGCCATCCGGGAGGTTGACGAACTGGCCCATGGACCGGCCGCCGGGGAGGTTGTCGTCGTCGAGCCACGTCACGTCGACGTCGGGGCTAATCTTGACGCAGCTCTGCGACGTGGCCCAGTCGACGATAGGCTCGGGGTTCTGCGCCGTCCACGTTTGAACCGAGCCGTCCTTGTCCGTGCCGCCGCAGAAGAGGATCGTCAGCGTCCAGTTGTTCGCCGGCGTCTGCGGGAACGTGACGGTTCCGGCCGACGCGGGGTACACCCGGACGCCACCGTGGATGTTCTCGATCGGCATCTCGATGCCGCGCTTGTAGTCGAAAATCTCAGCCTCGAGACCGACCTGGATGAAGACGTTGCCGGACGGCAGCAGCCAGATGAGCGGGTACAGGTTGAGCGGGAGGGTGCGGTCGAGAATCTGCAGCTCGATCAGCTCCTGGTCGACGCCGAACCAGTTGGTGTTCTGTGGCGTGTGCTTCGGGAAGTACTCGATCGTCGGGTTGTCCTGGTTCCGGTCGTTCACGTAGCCGCCGTCGATGCAGCCGGCCATGATCATCGCGCTTCCATCCTCGAGCGTCTCGAGCGTCGGGTACCACCGCTCAAACTTCATGTAGTTGCGTGCGTTGTCGTACCAGGTGCATTCGCCCGCGTTGTCGCAGTCGAGCACACGCACTGCCTTGCCGCCGTCGACGTCGCCGTACACGTTGTCGCCGTCCACGCGCGCTGCCGAGCCTAACGGTCCAGCGTCCTGACCTCCCTCCTTCACGGCCTTGTTGCCGCCGACGTTCAGCCATGTTCCGTTACCAAGAACAGTGCCACCGGCACAGAACGTGTTCGTGCGTACGTCCAGCGGCTCCGACTTGAACGTGTCCAGGTCGATCACACTCGCCCACGCCGGATGGGTCTTCCCCGGCGCCTTTGTCGGATTCCGCTCCGTCTTGTCGAGCACGTAGAGTTTGTTGGCGGGGCCGAGGAACAGCATCATGGCACTGGCGAGGGTGTCCGTGACGACTTTGAACGAGCCCGCCGCCTGTTGCGCCGAAACCTGTCCTGCGAGCGCGAGCAGGAGCGCTCCGCCCGCCATGCTGCTTGGCGTCTTCATCGTGATCGTTGTAGTCGAGAGTTGAGTCGGTCCAAAGGCACGCCGCCTTCACTGATAAGGTGCCCGAAAGCAGAACCGAGTCGCGACCGGGTCCCGGAGGAAGGTTTGTGCAACTGGAATGTGCAGAGGAGCGAACGCAAGGTCCTGGGCGTGTCTGTTTCCTTTGTTATGCTTCCTGGCGTGTTGCCGAATAACGCCCGTGCGGTTGCAGTTCGGGTTGCGGTTGCGGTTGCGGGCCAGGTGTAGGGTTGTTTGCTCGCCAGATGCTGTGCGGGAGGGGGTTGGGGGGATCTGGGTCGATGCGGTGCCGCTTTGAGATTTTCGATCGGCCGGCACTGCAGCCGCTCGGAGGTTTGTTAAGCTTCTTGGGTCTTGCCTTCAAATTTGCACCGGTTTAAGGCTGGTGCAATGCGATAGTCGTGAGGTGATGAGATGTTGCTTATGCCGTAGTTGCTGGTGAGATGCAGGTATGAGTAAAATACAAACAGAGAGAGAGAGGTCAAGAGTGAAGCAATGCTGTAGAGTCAAGAAAGGAATGCATGAGACAGGGCGCGAAAGCGATGCAACGTTGGGCTGCGGGGGTGTGTGGGGTAGGTGGTGGCCAACCAATGCTTCTTCTGCATGCGCTCGGCCGCTGGGTGCGCTGCGCTAGTCGCGCCTCCTGTGCCCTCTGTGCCTTCAGTAGTGTTCCCGGTTGTGCCCGGCTTGTGCCGAGTGCCTTGTGTACAATGGTCACCAAAGAGTGGGCGGCGCAGGCGGCGTGCAGCGCGTGCGGTGTGGAGTGGGGGTCAGTGCGCTGTGACTTTCTTTGACAACGCGTGCGTTGCTCGGGCCACCGACCTGTGCAGATGCCAGCCCGAATTAACGATCTGCAGTTTTTTTAGAACACGGTGTGCGCTGGCACCGCAGCCATGGTAAGCTTAGCCCTTTCCCCACTGCCAGCCTGCAGTGCATAACGTGCATAAGAAAGATCCCGACTGCACGCTAAGCACGCTCTCAATGCCAGAGCGCCAAAGTGAATTGACTATTTGGATTTAAACGATACTCCGTGCTCCGAAACCGGCACACTAAACGCGTGGCTCTACCGTTGTTTGGGCGGCTGATCAACAGTTCTGCCAGCCATCACGCGTTCGCCGTTCTACTCCCACAATTTCGTCACGTGACAAGAAGGAGTGGCTTTCGCGGGGCTATCTTCCGATTATACGCCGGGACGGGAGCAAAAGGCAACCGAACAACAACGCGGGTCCCTAAGAGGGGGTAAGGGATAAGACCGAGCTTTTGAACCATGACGTCAAGACGTATCAGGAAGTGTCAGGAGCACGTTCCGGTGCCTGGTCTAGCCCAGCTCAAGATCTGCCTTCTGCACTCACCACTCACTGCTGCTGATGATCGGCCCCTACACCCTTGTACTCCCCTTGGGCCCTTGCTTTCGCTTGCGTTCCGCACTGGGAGTCCCTTGCTCAAAAGACGAAACTTGTACGCAATAGTGTGTCGCCCCACGCGCTCACTTGGGCCAGTCAGGTCAGGCCCGCGCAAACAACAGGCTCGAACGATGAACTCTTTTTTTCGCCTCTGACGCGCTGCCATGCGCTGCCAAGCTTCTTTGGAGATCACTGTGAGCGGCCAGCGCCCAGTGGGTGAACGCGCCAGCGGAGAAGAGCGCCGGCGCAAAGAGTGCAAGGATGCAAGGGGATGTATGACGTCTTTTGCAGCCCGCCGGCCAGGTGCTCCTGGGCGCCTGGATCCATATGGTCTGGTTCCCGCAGCCCCCGTCCGTCAGACCCCCCGCGGAGCAAAGTCTTTTTCTGCGGGTTGCCCGAGCCATTCATCATGGGACGAGCATATAAGGCCTGCGTCGCCGCTCGACTTGCTGTTGCCCCTTGACACAACACTACACTTCTATCGACACTCATAACCAAGGAAAGAAAGACGACACAATGAACGAGGGCTTCATCCGCATCTCGTACTCGATCATCTTCGGCATCATGCTGATCATCTCGATCATCACGCTCGGTATCTCGGCCTCGCTTGTTAGCAAGTACAACAGCGACGGATACCCGCCCGTGCACACCAACGCCTACCGCGACCGTATCCGCCTCATGCTCGTCGCCTCGGTCTGGACGACGTTCTTCGCTCGTGAGTATCCCACGGCTGCCGCATGGCGTCAGCGGCGTTCAAGGCAGCGGCGGGGCCGGAAGCGATGGAGAAACTTGGGGTATGGGGGACGAAGGATGCGTGTGCCCCACTGCATCGAGAGGGCGGGGCAGCAAAGACTAAGACTGTGCACGCAATGCTTGGATGAGGAAGAGGAGGACGCGGACAGATGTGGTGAACAGTGACGAGGATGGAGTCCTCTCCCGAGGCACGCCGTTTGGCCCCTCTGGCCCCTCTGTCTGCCCTGCCTGCCCTGCCCTGCCTGCCGTTTGCGTTCCAACTATCTTGCTGTCGGGCGTCTTCTTGCCACCTGGCTGCGAGTGTGGTATCCGCCGGCCCTCCCTTCTCCTCGAACCGCGTCGCTCTCACTCCCTCCCTCCGGTTTTCTCGAGCCTCTTACCCCCCCATCGCGTCACAATGCTAACCCCACAGTCATTTTCCAGTTCGGCTTCCAGCTCTTCGGCCACAGCAAGCTCTGGGGCATTCTCCCGCACCTGATCTGGGTCATCATCGGCTTCATCCTTTACCTGGCCGGCTCTGCCTCTCTCACGGCTCTGACCGACAAGATCGACTGCGGCGAAGTCTCGGACCTCTTCGCGCGCTGCAACATGGTCAAGGCGACCGTCGTCACCGGCTGGATCACGACCATCATGCTCTTCATCGCGCTCCTGTACCTCATGGCGCTCGCGTTCAAGGCCCGCGGATGGGGCGGCGTCCGCAAGCAGAACCTCTACGTTGACGCTTAAGTTGACCCGTAGGGCTGAAGGTGAAGGAGTAAGGAGGAGGAAAAGCAGAGACGCACAGAGCGTAATAGTCATTAGCCGAGCGGTGCTGCCGCACCGGGTTCTATAATCTCCAATGCATGGCCGTTGTCACATCTTATCTTATCGCGAGCCAGGACGCCACCGAGCGCCCGTGCGCGCGCGGCGGGCCCCGAGAACGCCCACGCATGCCTCCGCTGTGCTTGACGACAAGCGATGTCTCGGTGACCTCGGTGAGACGTCCATCGATGCCATGTGCCTCGCACCTATGACACTTATACACACATTCGATCACATTTAGCACTTGTTATCTATTGGTCTATGTATTCGTTGCGGTCGTTACTGTTCGAGAGGGTTAGGACTGTCGTCGCGGTGTCGTACACACTCGTCGCCGTCGTACAGTTATAAGAGTTATGTGACATGGGAGAGTCTCTCACGCCGGGTTCAGGGACGAAGTCGTCCCCTCGCGCAGGCGCACGCGCGAGCCAAAGACGCGCGAGCCGAAGCCGAGCGACTCGACCTCGTGCATCGCCGAACTGAGGTTTGCGTGGAACCGCTGAGGGCCGAGCAACTCAGGGATGCCGACGATATGGAACAGATCCAGCTGGGCGGGCCGCAGATGGGCGAAGTAGATGCCTACACCACGCTGCTCGTAAGCGCGCACGAGCTCGTTCAGAATCTGGAGAGCACTGGCGTCGATCTCCTCAACCTGCGAGAGTCAGCTTCGATCTGGTACGCTGGTTACTTACGTCTCCCATGTGGAGGATAATCGCCTTTGCGTTCTCACGACGCGGGACGTCGGAAGGGTGGCTCTTCTTCGGACCGTAGAGCTCCAGCTGACAGTGAGCACGGATGGAATTAGCTTAACTCACGCGACGAAGTCGCTCCTTCAGTTGACCTGTGTTGGCAAACGAGAGACTCTCGCGGATCCTGACGACGAGCTGCAATCAGCCTATGTTCACTATCTCGGAGTGCTTACCACACCGGGGATCTCCTCCTGCGCCTCCTCGTCCTCGTCGATGGGGACCCACTCGTCGCTGTGAGGGTTGCGACCGATGATCTTGATGCGAGGCTGGGTGCTGCGCTGAATGACAAGAATGAGAGAGAAGATGACGGAGATGACAAGACCCATCTGTTGTTAGGTTTCGATAACACCATGAGCAACTCACCTCGATGGAAAAGCACAGGGTGATCACGAATGTGCCGACCATCTGCAGAAAGTCGGTCCAAGCTCGAGTTTGGTAGTAGAAGATGATTTCATGAGGTGCCTCAGTGAGGACTGACGTCAGCCTCTTCCTGTATCCTGACACTCACTGGAATACACAACAGTCGTGATGATGGCTGAAAGAACACATTTAGGCAAGAAAAACAGCCACGGCACGATGAAGAAAACGGCAAGAACAAGAATGATGGCGGTGATGATGCTCGCCATCTGAGTGCGGGCACCGGTCTGGCCATTGAGGCGAGAGCCTGTACGTCAGCCAGCGACATTATACACGAACTCACGAGTGACCGATCCGAAGATGGGCAAGGTACCGGGGACCGTGATGAGAGACGCAACGAGGTTGGTAGCTCCGAGCGCCACGAGTTCACGGTTGGGGCTGACGGGGTATCCGTACTTCGCAGCATTCTCACGAGCCGCGACCATGGAGTCAACGACACCAACGACGGCCATAACGAAGGCGGTAGGGAACTGTCGTCAGTTGGCAGTTACGCAACCGAAACCGAAACTCACAGTCGCAGTGAAGTACTTGACCGTGCTCTTGGTGAGAGGCGATCCGAAAGGAGGCCCGGCGTCTGTCTTCACTCGACCCAAGATATCGACGCCATGCTTGTCCCATCGGAAAATGCTGTTCAGGACTGTATGTCAGCGGGAGCCTTCCTGCAGACACTCACCAGTCGTGCTCACCACCACCACCAGAATCTCCGGGACGAAGCGCAGCCACTTGCCTCCAGGGCGCTTCGTAGCGACGCCCTTGCCAATCTTGGACAGGATGAGGAACGCCAAGCATGACAGCGACAGAGTCATCGTGTACGGGTTGAACAGCTTGACGTGCTGGATTGTGAAGATCAGCTTCGGGATCGGCAGCTCGGGCACGTCATATCCTTCGTCCACGAGATGGTTGAGACCCAAAAGAGGGAGAAGCTGTTCGATAAGAATGATCTGCGGTGTTAGGCTGCGCACGTTTAGGGCGTTGATCCGTCCTGACTCACCACACCAATGGCGGTGATGAAACCTCGCAGAAGGGCTCTGCTCAGCACCACGTCCAGGAACCCGAGTCTCAGCAGGCCGAGGATCGAAGTGAGCACACCGACAGTGAAAGTGGTCATGACGGCGATAGCAATGCCTTCGGCGGCAGGGTCCTCGGGAACACTGTGCGGGTCTCCATAGACGAAGTTATCGATCATTTGACCCATCATGAGTGACAGTGACGCTTCGGGTCCCATCGACATTTGACTGAGATTAGCTAACCCGGGCAACCCATGCAGCTCACCGGCAGGTTCCAAGAGCACCGTAGACGAAGGCCGGGATCGCGCTTGCCCACAGACCTGCCACAGGGGTGAGGTGAGCCAGAGCAGAAGCATACGACATGGTCTGTGTGGGTTAGTCACGGCTCGGACCTCGTCTGTCATCCACGGCTTCGTAACCTACCTGCGGGATCATAAGACAAGCCACCGAAACGCCTGCAACGAGGTCACCAGAGAACCTAAGACGTCGTCAGCTCGTTCAGAAGCGATGTGCAGCTGCGCCGAAAGGTGCGACGCCGTAGGTGACTTCTTACGCAGCTCTTCTGCGGATCGCCACGAACGTGGTTGAGCGCCGTTCAGCATGCAGAGACTCACAACGACCAGGAGTACTGGGGCAGCCATTCCGTGACGGGGACGTAGTACTTGGAGCGCTGGCGGACCTTCTTGGCCACCATGGCGCCTATCTTCTTGCGCTTCATGCGCGAACCTGGCGTCAACACCAGCTCGCTGGTTGCATAAACAAACACACCATTCTGCGGCTCCTCGTTCGGTTTCGGAGCATCTTCGTCGTCGGACAGAGCACCGTAGGTTGCCGGAGGAGGCTCGATGAGACGGGAGGACTCGGTGATACGGACGGAGGGAACAGGGGTGGAGGAGGATGCGCCACCGAGCGAGGAAGACATGCCGGCGAGGTCGAGCCTGCTGGAGGCGGGGGTAGCGTTGCGCGAGCTATCTGGAGATGTTGTGAATGTCGGCATCGTGGGCGGAGTTAGCTTGAGCCATGCAGTGATGAATGAAGGAGGGTGAAGTCGGATGAAAGGAAGGACAGTATGCGAGTGATTGTCGGGTGTATGCAAGGGTGTGAATTGCGTGCGAACGTTGGAATGCGATGGGCGTGATCTTTTGTGCACGCTGCTGCTACGCTGCAGGCGCCGCTGAATGCTGTAGTTGTCTAAATATTCCACTGACAAGCCTGAAGTGACGTCTGAGCGCCAGGGACGAACGCCAAGCAGTGCCCGCCCACCAGCCATGTCGCCGCGACTAGCCCAGGCCCCTCAGTGTTTCAGTCGTATCGCCGCAACCCGGAGCCAGGCGTCAACAGCGGTGGAGTGGTGGAGGCCGTCCACTCATATCAGCCTGAATTGTCCGCAACATGTTCCAGCTGTCTGACCATGCAGCATCGGAACGTCCTCCAGCCCACTGCACAACGTACAACGCATTGCAATCAAGCTACTCAATACGCAAGCTGCTCGAGCCTGCACATGTGCGTCCACATGTGATGGCCCCGTCTCTGTGCCCTGTACCTGGTGGAGCATCGGACGAGATTTCTGCGCAAACAGGGCCGTGTCCCTTGATCGGCGCGTCGCCATGTCGCAGTCGCACGTCGGCGCGGTTGCAACCCTTTGACAGCTGGGTGGCAAATACCACGTGCTTATCATCTTGTCCGATCCTTGACATCCTGCCACCAACCGAAACCCTCCTCCATCTTGTCTCAGGCATGGCGACACAGCAGTCAAGCGATCGGATTTCTGCGAGGAAGAAGTTAAGCCCTCGGCCGAATTGGAATAGGGGATACGGCCCAGCCCGCGCGCGAGGCCCGGCACCATACACCGCATTCTTCGCCTCTCTCGCACCCCCAACTTTGAGTGTCGAGCACGCCCCGCGAAGACGGACATTCAAACACAACAGCACTATTGAAGAGGATTATCAGTCAGAACAGTTTGGCATATGTGTTGTGTTCATGCGCTATCGAAGGACACAGTCAGATAGCAGTCTTCACGATCCTTCGGGCCGTCTCCAGCACCTTCCCTCGGCGGTGTGGACTTTAAGCTTTGTGGATCGTGGAGCGGACCTGAACTCAGGAGCCGAATGTGTTCGCGTTCGTATCTTAGCATTGCTGTCTGCCAAGTCGACCTCATTGTGCGGTAAGGAACGGCTAGCTAAAGCTTATTGCAGACCTCTGCGTGGGACAGCACTTGACGCACTCAGGTGAAGGTGGCAAGTGGCGGCAGAATCTAGGCGACTGTCGCCACCACGGGATGTAATGGTCCACCGCGAGGCGGGGTAGCTTATGAGGGGCAGTTCTCCAGCAATGTCACTGCTGGCACTTGGTATTGCACGGAGACTGCAAGACCCGGCCAGCGATCGTGATGAAACCGACATCTATGGGCATATGGACCGCGAATTCCTCCAGTCGGGGAACGCGAAACCGCTCTTGAGAGCCACAGAGCCATTCTGTGAAAGCGCGCTCTCGCCTAAAGATAGGCACAGCTGTTTAACGCCTGCAGAGCCTTCTAGCAAGTGTATTTGCATAGACAGGAAGTGAAGGCCGACCGCATCCGCAGCTGGGCTTCCACAAAGTCAGTTGTAACTGACCAGGAGGCAGATATCGAGCTCACGACGGACGCGGGCTCAGTGCAGCGGCCACTGCGATACGACAGGCGCTGGTCGCAAGATCGACCCTAGTCATTGGTAACGATGGATACTGTCTAGTTGGTGATTCTTAAAAGGGGGAGGCGACATGGCTTCTCTCAGCTCAACTATGGTCTTGTGGCATTCGCGGTACTACTCGATGGTGATGATATGCGACAAGTTACACCACTTCGACAGCACCCCCGCCCTCGCCCTCGTCGACGTCCATCTCAGGTCCCTCCGCCTGAACCCCCTGCCCTTCCCCACCTTCTACCATTTCTTTCCTGGCCACAATCATAGCAATCTTGGCCGCCCTCCCCCTCAACGTTCCCAGCCCAGGGCAGGAGAGGCAGCTTGACACACCAGTGCAAACTACCGTGTGCGCGTACCCTCTCCTGGACAGCTGAATCGACGGACGCCAGTCTTCCCGCTCAACTATCCTGCCGTGAAACTCCGCCAGAGCGGCCGTGAATGCGCGATGTGTGGGAGTGACGTGCGGGTGTATGAGGACATGTCCTTGCAGCCAAACTGAATCGTCCTCGCTCTGGACGTCAGCTGGTGTCACTGTCCAGCGGTCCTGGCGAGTACAATAGAGCAAGCTAGGATATGGGGAGGAAGAATGAAGGTATGGGAGGGAGGGGGATGAGGATACGTAAAACAGAAGACAGCGAGCCGATGGTCTCTGTACATTCGCGGGTGGGTGGCCAAGTGACATCCGCCTCTGTGAGTCGATACCGCCCGTCAAAGCGCCTTCGTACGCCTAACATTATCCCCCTCCCTCACTTCAAAGCACGCCTTTTTCACCGGGTGGGACGAGGTGAACCGCCTCCACACCCCCTGCACGCCCGGCAGAACGCAGGTGGAGCTGTCCCACCTCAGAACGCCGGGCGGAGCCAGGCCAAGATGGATTTGTTGGCGACCACTTCCCTGATCCCTCCTTCTTTCCCGGAGGAGCTGGAGGCGATGGTCAACCTCTCGCTGGCTGGGGGAGTATAGGCGTGTGAAAGAGGACATGAGTAGAGCCACCGAAAAAGGCGATCAGGCCTAGTTGCATCCAGTCATCTAACCGCCATAGCCAAAACAGCATCACGTGTCCCTTCGGCTGCGCAAGCAACTGCGACGCAGGCTTCTTGTCCTGCGCCTAGATACGGAGTGGCTCTCTTTACGGGCCACTTCTGACTCTGCATACACTCTTTCCTAACTGCGACAACTAAACTACAACTACTGGTGCGGGCGGACTTCAGATTCGTGTCGATAAGATGGGGGCGATGATCGGGGGAGTATTGATGTACAGGGGTGATTCGGGATTCTTTCAGATGGCGTGTGCGTCGAGTTCGTGGAGTGGTGAGGTTTGGCCGCAGAACGTGGGCGGTTACGGTGTCGTGAGCCAAGCTGGAGCGAGGCGCGGTGGGTGGGCCGACTTCACTGGCAGAGTGCGGCCAGACACATGAGCGCAGTTCAGCAGGTAGCCAAGACCGCCTGCGGCCGCGCCCCTTGCGGGGCCGCGGGGCAGACTCAACGCAGCTCAAACGTCCCCGCACTGTTCGACGGGACGTGCACGAGGCTGAGTTCCTGGAAGGGCTCGTGATTGAGGCAGTGGAAGTAGTATCCGCGGAGGGTAGCGTCGTTGCTCACGGGCGCTGGGACGCGGGACGACTGGCGGCGGGGCGCATCGGGACGCGCCCCGGACGTGCTCTGCCGGCGCTCGCTTATCGAGGGGCGGCGACCGGGCGAGCGGGGCGACTTCAGCAGAGGCGAGGTAGGCGTCGCTGGCTCAAGCGTCGGGGACAGGTCCACCATTGCGTAGTAGAAGCCTGGGGTTAGCTGAAGGATCCATTTGACGACAGCTCATACGGCCCAGTTGCGCTCACCTGCGAACGACGCCCCCGAGATGTCGCGATCGTGATGGTTGGGGACAAGGAACTTCTCCTTGATGCGGAGGAAGACAAACTCGCGCTCCTTCGGGCGGATCTCGCCGCTGCTAGTGTCGGGGAGGGGGTCGCGGAGAAGCTGCTCAGGTCGGACAATGTCGGCGCGCGTCGAGGGGCGGCGGAACTCCTCGAAGCGGCCCCAGTGGCGCATGTCGTCATGCTCCTTGGCACCGTAACGCGGACCGGTTACGAAGCCGTACTTGGGGCCAATAATTTCGGCATCAAAGTATGTCGTGAGCTCGGGATGAGCGTCGGTCAACTTCCAGATGGTCAGGTAACCGCAGAGCGTGCACTCGTTAAGGTTGACGTCGGCGATCTGGATCTGCACATCGTAGCTGTTCCTGCCCGAAGACTGGGTACCGCGGAAGACCGAGCCGGGGTACAGACACCCGCGAGCTGTCGAGGGCACGCCCCGGCTACCGACCTCGAGAAGCGGGTTCGAGGCACGCTCTTCGACAGTGTCGCGCTTGGCGGGCGTCATCGGGGCAAGAGAAGGGGCGTTCCGGGTGGGGTTGGCGGTCGCCCACGGGGCAGTTCGCACGGCAGGGAGAGACTTTGAGTGAAGCGTCGGGCTCTCGGCGGCAGTCTCCTCGGTGGGCGAAGCTGGCGCACGAACAGAGCCCGGGATCACGAGTGGAGTGACAGAGGCAGCTGGGGTGGGCTCCTGCGGCGACGCAGGGGATGAAGAAGACGCAGCTCCATCGTCGTCCTTGCTCTCGGACGCAGCACCGCGCGCGCGGATCGCATCGCGGAGGCGCGAAAAGTCGAACGCCGACGAGGAAGGCGCAGCGACGAGGTTGCTAGACCCCGCGATGTCAAGGCCAAGACCGGTCGTGATGCCGCCGAGCTCGAGCTGGTCGGTCCGCATGCAGGTCGCGCACACGCGCTCCATCTGCTGGCCGAGGAAGATGATGCCGTCTGCTTGGCCAGACGACGCGGCGCCACACCAGGTGCATTTGAGCGACGAAGGGGTGGGGAGCGACGGCCCGGCGCTGTTGCCGCCGCTCCCCTGGAGGGGAGCCGCAGGGGATTCGGTGGGCATGGTGAGAGGGAAGGATCTCAGCACAGGAGCAAGCAGGCGACGGGCGTGCTCGGGGTGTCTCTCAAGTGATGATGGTAGTGTGAGCACAAGGAAGGTGGTCAATGACGCGGGGACATGAGACGGCCTGGTCGAATGAGGAGGGATGCAGGAGTAGTGGGTGTGTGGGTAAGATCAATGCTCAGGGTTTAGTGTGGGGAAGAATTAAGGAGCGTGGGGTTGAATGCATGCTGTGGTGGTGAGTGCGTTCGTGACTCGTGGCTTGGGTAGTGTGCCGTGTAGGTCATGTCCGGTGCCCGGTGGTGCGATAGGACGCCAGTGCAAAGGTCCCCACAGTCACAGGTCCATACACAGAGAAGCGAGCTTAGGTCACACAAATATAAACCCATGGTCAAGGTACACCTAGTTCGTTCCCGACGTTACACCTTCCTTAGTCCTCCTCGACATATACTCTTGCTCCATCCGTCCTGTTCCCCAAGTGCCGTGCCGTGCCGTACCGCGCCGCCCGGTCGGGTATGGGTATCAGAGTGTAGTGCATCGAGTCGACAGGTGTAATCAGCGGGATGGTGAGCCAGGGGTGGGCTAGGGCTGGATTGTGTACTGGCCCGAATGATACGGCCGTTCGCTGGCCCCGCATAGTGCGGTGGAATGCGTCCCAGCAGGCCTAGCTCCTGGGATCTGCGACAATCTGGTTGATACGACGGGGCGGGGAAAGCTGCGTGTGTCGCTTACGTGGATAAAGTGTCACGTGATTCGCCTATCTGTTCCCCTCGCACACGCGCACAGACGCCACGCATGCATGGCCACAAATTTGACTCGTGCGCTGGCTCGCTGGCTGGTTGCCTCGTCGGCTTGGCGATTTGGCGCGGGCAACCAAGGGCTCGCATCTAGGGCTGGCGCGCGGGTGCAGCGCGCGCCTGACGCTTGATGCACCTGGGGTGAATCGACGGGATCTTTTTGCCGGCCCCGTCGGCAAGCGCTTCAGCAGGCCAGCGGCTCAGCGGCAGGGCCGCCCAGGGCCGCCCAGCGGGGTAGGCGGGCGGGCCGATCTAAGTCGAAATCTCCGTACGCTGGGCTTTTAACTTTTGGACTCGTCGGTCGTAGTCAGGACTCAGCCAAGCAACCACTCACGGGGACGACCGACTTTTTATTCCTGGCCGCCAACACTACTCTTTCTTCCTTCCACATCACCAACCAACATGTGTGGTATCTTCTGCGTCTACAGGAAGGAGGGTGACCTCCAGGCTTACCGCCCCCGCGCCATCGCCCTCTCCAAGCAGCAGAGGCACCGTGGCCCCGACTGGTCCGGATGTGCCGTCGCCCAGGACTCGATTCTCGTCCACGAGCGTCTTGCCATTGTTGGCGTTGGTGAGTAGTAACAACTGCGCAAGTGCACGGAAAATTGAGTTCTGTGCACTGGCAATGCACTGGCTTACGGACCTTTTCGGCTGACGGCAGACTCCGGCGCCCAGCCCCTCGTCTCCGACGATGGCAAGGTCCTCCTTGCCGTCAACGGTGAGATCTACAACCACCTCGAGCTCCGCAAGAGCCTGAAGAACCCGCCCGAGTGGAAGACCCACTCCGACTGTGAGCCGATCATGTACCTGTACAAGGAGAACAAGGACGACATCACCGCTATGTGCAACAAGCTCGACGGCATGTTCTCGTTCGTTCTCCTCGACACCTCGGTTACTCCCTCGCGCCTGATTGCTGCCCGTGACCCCATTGGTATCACGACGCTCTACATGGGCTGGAACTCGGCTGCCCCGGAGACGCTCTACTTCGCTTCTGAGCTTAAGTGCATCCAGGAGGAGTGCGACAACCTCAAGTCGTTCCCCCCGGGGCACTACTACGACTCGAACGTCGGCGAGATGACCCGCTACTTCAACCCGTCGTGGTGGGACTCTGACAAGCCCGGCAAGACCCCGAAGAACCCCGTTGACCTTACCGCCATCCGCGAGACTCTCGAGATGGCCGTCCGCAAGCGTCTCATGTCTGAGGTTCCGTACGGTGTCCTTCTTTCCGGTGGTCTTGACTCGTCGCTGATCGCCTCGATCGCCGCCCGCGAGACCGACAAGCTCGCCGCTGAGCAGGAGCGCAAGCGCCAGGAGTACCGCCTTCACGGCTCGAAGCCTGATGGTGACATCCCCCTCGCCTCGTGGCCCCAGCTCCACTCGTTCGCCATCGGTCTCCCCGGTGCCCCCGACCTTGTCGCCGCGCGCAAGGCCGCCGACATGCTCGGCACTATCCACCACGAGTACACCTTCACCGTCCAGGAGGGTCTTGACGCCATCCCTGAGGTCATCCACCACCTCGAGACTTACGACGTCACGACCGTCCGTGCCTCTACGCCGATGTACCTCCTCTCGCGTAAGATCAAGGCCATGGGTGTCAAGATGGTCCTGTCCGGTGAGGGAAGTGACGAGATCTTCGGTGGATACCTCTACTTCCACGCTGCCCCCAACGCCGAGGACTTCCACGAGGAGTGCGTCAAGCGTGTGAAGAACCTGCACACCGCCGACTGCCTGCGTGCCAACAAGTCGACGATGGCCTGGGGTCTTGAGGCCCGTGTGCCGTTCCTGGACAAGAAGTTCCTCGAGGTCGCCATGAACGTCGACCCTGCCGCCAAGATGTTCTCGAAGGGCTCCTCGCAGACCAAGGACGCCGACGGCCGTCCCCACATGGAGAAGTACATTCTGCGCAAGGCCTTCGACTGCGCGCCCGAGGGCAAGCCGTACCTCCCCGAGTCGATTCTGTGGCGCCAGAAGGAGCAGTTCTCGGACGGTGTCGGCTACTCGTGGATCGACGGCATGAAGGACCACGCCGCCGAGGTCGTCTCGGACGAGCAGATGGCCAAGGCCGCCGAGCGCTGGCCCATCTCCACTCCCGACACCAAGGAGGCGTACTGGATCCGCGACATCTTCGAGGGCCAGTTCCCCTCTGACGCCGCCGCCCAGACCGCCGTCCGCTGGATCCCCAAGTCCGAGTGGGGTGTCTCCTCCGACCCCTCCGGACGCGCCGTCGCCATCCACAACGCCGCCCTCGACGACGCCCCCAAGGTCAACGGTGCCTAAGCACTTAGCGCACCCTTGGCATGCTGGCGTACTGCATACTGCACGCGCCGGCAATCCACATCTAGAGTATCTTTCTTCATTTGGGACGCTTAATCATGTCATGTCATAGTCAGGCTCGCATGGTAAACACACAAAAACGGCCCGCGGGCCATAGATATCACGTATCTGTACTGTCACTCCCAGATGCATGTTGCATAATTGTTACGTTACAGGGAGCGAGCTGAAAGAGAGCTGTTTGCCACTGACTGAGCACTGACCCTGTGCCACCTGCCAAGCCCTATTGCTGCCTCATGTCAGCCCGTGTGTGTACGGGTGTACGAGTGTACGGGTGTACGAGTGTACGGGTGTACGAGTGTACGAGTGTACGAGTGTACGAGTGTACGAGTGTACGAGTGTACGAGTGTACGAGTGTAAGCCATCGTCCTGCCTCGCGTCAGCCTGGGTGCCTTCACGGTCAGTATGCTGGTTTCGTTGTAATGTTCTTCCGCCACATGAGGAGGCACGGCGTTCTACAGTGGACTGTCCCTCGAACCCCTGCGCATTCTGAGGGGTCACAGCGGTGGCGTCTGGCGCATTGGCGTGTGTGCGCCAAGCTCGAGTAGCTGCTCACGGACCTCAGCACTCCGGATCAACACGATCAGCCGGGACACCAGAAGTCTGGCTGCAGCGTTTCCGGCCCGACATCCGATCTATCCCCTTCTCCCTGTCTCTCCAAAGAGCAGCCGACTCTATCTCTGACAAACTTTGTCTCGCAACAATAGACCCCCCCCCCCCCCCCCCCCCCCCCCCCCCCCCCCCCCCCCCCCCCCCCCCCCCCCCCCCCCCCCCCCCCCCCCCCCCCCCCGCCCCCCCCCCCCCCCCCCCCCCCCCCCCCCCCCCCCCCCCCCCCCCCCCCCCGTCTTCAGCTAAGCTCCTCAGCTTGTGGATTTAGATGAACATCGCCACCATCTGCCTGCCACTGACACAAGCTCAGTTGTGACTAACCCCAGCGTGCCCAGCCAATGTTAATCCGACTCGGATCGAGCGAAATATCAATTGCCAAATTTCGCGAATATCGTGGTCGAGGTCAGTCGCTATTGGAAAAATAAGCTCGGGGTGATCGGTAGCCAAGGCATGGTCGGCATAGTCACTCCGCTTCCCTGCCCAAGATTTAAGCGGTATGCGCGGCTAAGGGGCGGTTACTTGGCCAGTACGACGGATCTCGTAATCTCAAAGATCTCAAGTCCGTGCTGACAGTCCGGATGTCCGTGATTCCGGCGATCACTTCGAAAGTACACTGGTGGCTGGTGGCATTGATGCATTTGTGACGGTGACACCAGCTATCTACGGTCCGCTGGTCCGCTCTTGCGGTGTCTCGAACTACAAACGTTGCCAGCAGTCATTGTCAAGATCGGAGGATCGGACCATTAGCAAATCACAATATGAATCGGCGCCCAGACTCAAGATCGGATTGACGTCATCCCCTAGAATGAAACACACAATCAGCGGTACAGCTCTGCGCGCGCACAGATGAGCCAGACTTTTTGAAGCATGCCAAGGAATGGCCATCGCATCCATCCATCTCAACGGCAACTGTTACTGACTAATCCTTCTCTCACGTTTCACGTCCGCGCCATTTCAGGACTGTCCCTTCCTTCTAGTCCATCGCAGATCACCGAACACCGGCCCAACTCCCCGCCAAGAACGTCTAGTCGCCGCAAGTCCGTAAATGCCAGCGAGACCAGCCATGGCTCCCTACTCCCCCTCTTCCTCGCCCGTGCGCTCCTTTACTGAGATGAGCTGCCCGACCGCGTTCCGCCCCGCCGATGACCTGTAAGTTAGCTTTGTTGCAGGGCAAGCTGACGCCAGCCCGACACCGCGGCCGATGGCGATGTCGCCGCCGATCACGGACGTGCGTACCGTCGACGGTTTCGGTCGACTTATCGACGGGTGCGGCCCCTCGCGCTCGAACGTCGACTTCAAGGGCGCCAAGATGCAGACGCCTGTGTCCGAATACCTCAAGTCCGTTATGGAGTACTGTTCGACGGACAACAGCGGGCAAAACGCGTCCTACATCCCCGAGCTGGCTAATGCCGACCCTAACCGCATCGCCGTGTGTATCTCGACAGTGGACGGCTTCGTGTACAGCTCCGGCGACGCCGACATCGAGTTCTCGATCCAGTCCATCTCAAAGGCATTCGTGTACGCGCTCGCGCTCGAGGACCACGGGCTGCAGTACGTCACGCAGCGTGTCGGTGTCGAGCCCTCTGGCGAAGCGTTCAACGAACTGTCGCTCGAGAGCGACACCCGCCGCCCGCTGAACCCGATGATCAACGCCGGCGCGATCCTGACCCACACGCTCGTGGGACCGCCAGACATGGCTGAGCCCGAGCGTCTCGAACTCATTCGCAAGGGCCTGTCCGCTTTCGCAGGCCGCGAGCTCAAGATCGACGAGAAGATCTACACCTCTGAAATGAAGGAGAGCTACCGTAACCGCGCCATCGCAAACATGCTGAGGAACTACCACGTCATCTCGGGCGAGCCCCTCGAAGTCGTCGACGGATACACGCGCCAGTGTGCCATCAGCGTCACATGCCGCGACCTCGCGCTGATGGCCGCGACACTGGCCAATGGAGGCATCCAGCCCGTCACGGGCGAAAGGGTGTGCCGCCCCGACGTCGTGCGCCAGGTGCTGAGCGTCATGATGACGTGCGGGATGTATAATGGCGCGGGCGACTGGGTGTCCCAGATCGGGTTCCCTGCCAAGTCGGGCGTCGCGGGAGGAATCCTGGGCGCGCTTCCCGGACAGCTGGGTATCGCGACGTTCTCGCCCAGGCTGGACGCGCACGGCAACTCTGTCCGAGGAGTCAGAATGTGCAAGAAGCTCAGCGACGACATGGGGCTGCACATCATGCATGCGCCTGAGCCATCGCGTTCAGTCGTGCGGAGACACTACATCCTCGAGTCGCCCGAGAGTGCTGATGCCGTGGCAGCCGGCGGCAAGGCGCAGCAGACTGCCGGCGTCCTCTCCCTGCAGGGGACCATCACATTCACGTCGGCGGAGCGCGTGCTTCGTATCCTCTCTCGGAGATCCGCGCTGAGCAACAGCTCCGTGGACGCCGTCGTCGTCGACCTGCGCCAGGTGTACTCCATCGACGGGGTCGCGCGCAAGATGATCCGCGAGGCGATCAAGCGTCTCTCCAGGGCCGGATTCAAGGTGCTCGTCGTCGACCCGGAGAACCTGCTTGATCTGATCGACGACCACAACAACCCCGACGCCGAGTGTCCCTGCGACGCTGTCATTGATGATCTCTCAAGGTTTGCGGACTGGCACCGTATCGCGCTCCCGGATGTTTCGGACGAGATCAAGGATATCACGGGGCACGAGGGGACGGGCGCGAGTAATGGCAAGACGAAGCCGAAGGATATCCCGAAGCAGAACTCGCACTCGTAGAGCAAAAAGCCTCTTAGTTCAGTTGCTGGTTCCGGTCATAGAGTAATGCAGCTAGTTTGGCATTGCACTTCGTAGCTCTGGCCAGCGTCGTCGCGGGTCGCACGCGAACATGCGGACGCAGCCAACTTCGGCGGGTCCAGGTGGGAGGATGGCTCAGCTACTCTCGACGCCATCCACGAGCGCCCCGTTGGCCGATGTGCATCGGTTTCGTTCTAGGTGCCGTGGGTTCTGGTGCGCGACATCGGGGTCGGGAGGAAAGGCTCTGCTCCATTGAAGGTTTCCCACGGTGGAAAGGTCCTGTGCTAAGGGTTCGAAAGGAAATCTGCAGAGGACGATAGGGTGGAGGCAGATGACACGGGCAGCGCTCCAATCTCCACTCCCGATCGCAGGTTCGGCTGGGTTTTTCCTGCGATGCCGAGTCAACGGGCAACGGGCCCAGCGGCAGCGGGGATGGATTGGAGGAGCAGGGTTGGGCCGCGGAGTACCAGTGCCCGAGTGTGTGTGCGGTCTTCACTATCATGTTCTCCGTCAGTCGTGCCAGACTAACTCTACGATAACTATACTCTCTCGACTCTTCACCCCGGCTCTTTCCCTCCGCCCCATCTCCCTTATCTCTGCCGCTAGTTCGCGACCCCCCGCGAACTTCCCGATTCCACCTCTCTCACCTCACTCTTTCAACAACAACGCAGCAGAGTCCGCTCGCCGCTTGTTTTCGACTACGTCCCCCGCTCCCTCGTCGCTCGCATACAAAATGGTCAAGAACCTCGTCGTCTTCGACTTTGACTGGTCCTTCGTCGACCAGGACACGGACCGCTGGGTGTTCGAGGTGCTCGACACCAAGCTCCGCCGCACGCTGCAGGACCGCAAGAGCGCCGGTTCGCAGTGCATGCCTGATGTTGTGTAAGTCTGAGTTCAAGCCGGCGCGCAGCGGCAGGCGCAGAGCGCTGCTCGAGTCTACATTCCCGCCTCTGTTCATGAACTCCCCCTGCTTGGTGCTAAACTGGCTCGCCGCCTGTCTGACGGCGAGGCTCAGAAAAGCGTCGGGGGTGTGCCAGAGGCGTCAGCGTGCATCGCAGAGAGCTATCGCTCTGAGCTCAGCGATCTGCGGGTAATGTCTTTCCGAACGAGTAGCGCGGGAGGCGTTAAGAGATGAGCACGTGTGTGCTCGGTCCGCCTCCTTCCGCTTCTGTGTCTGCCTCATCATTGTTTGCTCTTGCTCTTCTCGTTCTCCTGAAGCTTTGTGTCCATCCGCCCGTCCATTCCCTCTCACTCGTTCTGCCGGAGACAATCTTTCTCCCATTGCCATGCTGGTTCATGGATATGAGACCATGGTCGACCACTAACCGCTCACTGTTCGCTCCGCTCGCAGTCTGCTGACCCCAGTGACGAGACGATGGAGGACCTCTTCAACGCCGGCTACAAGAAGGACCAGGTCCTCGACGCGCTGCGCCAGCTCCCTGTCCACCCCGCCATGAAGCGCGCTGTCACCAACCTCAAGAACCGCGGCGAGACGACCTTCCTCTGTCTCTCGAACTCGAACGAGGTCTACATCGGCACGATCCTCGAGGTGAGTACGGCCGTAGTTGGCGGCAGGGTAGTGGACCGCGCGTGGCTGTGGCATCGGCTTTGTCAGCCGCTCACTTGCATCCGACGTGTCTGCGTGACGAGGATTCTGCCCCTGCGCTGCGCCATGATGTACCCCATGAGCCACATCCTACACTCTATCGGTTCGCTCGCTAACGTGTCAGAAGCACGGCCTGACCGACCTCTTCGACCAGGTCATCACGAATCCCGCAAAGTGGGCCGGTGACCGTCTTCACATTGGTCGCCGTCTGCCCGCCGACGGCCCCCAGCACGGATGCACCGTCGGCTGCCTTCCGAACATGTGCAAGGGCGACGAGCTCGATGCCTGGCTCGAGGCGCACGGCGGCAAGGACAGCTTCGACAAGATCGTCTACGTCGGCGACGGCAGCAATGACTTCTGCCCCCTCCTGCGTATGCGTGAGGGCGACTTGGGCCTTATTCGCAAGAACTATGAGCTCGAGAAGCGCATTGAGCGCGAGGGCAAGGACAAGGGATGCAAGATTGACGTCACGCTTTGGGACCAGGCGTGGATCATCGACGAGGTGTTCTCCAAGCTCTAAGCTGCTCGCCCATGGCAAGCAATATGGCTGCGGGTTGGTTTAGAGGCCAGCACGCGCCTGTGTTAGTGTTAGAGATAGAGTGGTAGACGTAAAACTGTCAAAAACAACGATGGAATTCTTGATTCTTGCGAGTGTTGCGCTGCCTGTTGCCGAGAGGCTGTGTTGAGAGTTTCTGACTGTTGACGGGCCGTAGCTAGCTGCCCGCCACTGTCTTCGCCTGAGCAGCGCCCAGTCAAGCCAGCAGAGCTCGGGTGTCTTCGGCGGAAGGCACGTCGTTGCGGCGCACGCAATGATCATGAGATGTGCATGCTAAAATGTGTTTATATCGTGTATCCTCCGTCCTTGCTCTGGGCATGGAGCGCGGACCAGACGCCACGCGCGCTCTCGTTACCCGGTCCAGCCTCCAGAATGTCGTTCTTCAGGTTACGCAGCTTGGCGCCCGAGGACTCCATGAGGATGGCGACCTTGTTCTGGATCTGGTTCGCCTGCAGCCCGTTCACGCAGATCACCTTGTCGCGCCCGTTCACGTAGTGGCCCCGGATCACCGCCGCTTTGCCACGCGGCAGCTTGCGGACGACAATCTCGACGTCGGGGTTCTGGGCCGCGAGCTCGGCAAAGGGCTTCGCGAGGTAGGCACTGGCATTAGCTCGGGTCGGGTCGGGAACACGTAGCTGGGTCAGCCCGACAGGTTCATTGCTAGTCCCTTGCTCTGGTAGAAGGACTAAGCATAGAAGAGCAAGGAGAAGATATGAACGACCCAGCCGAGACAACATCGCGCAGCTCCTCCGGAGGAGGAGCAGCGGAGGAGCAGCACTCACCGGACACCAGCCTGCGCAGGCGAATCCGCGTCGTAGTCGAAGATGAGCTTGCGGATCGGCTTCTCAAAGTGCTGGTACCCCGGGATGGAGACGGAGCGGAGCTTTCCAGCCTGCTTGATAATGGCGGACATGTTGAGCCGAGCCTAAGGCGAGGCAGGGAGGGGAAGAGAGGGAAGATGAGAGTCGGAGGTCGGGAGAAGAGGGATGAAGGAGTCGTTCGGCGTCTAGTCGAACAAACGTTAAAAGAGGAAAATCGTCGAGTCCTCCTCCGTGTTCCAGTCGGGGCGCTGGCGAGATTGGTAGACGATCAGATAATAGCTAGAGGTGTGTTTTGGAGTTGCGAGCTGCAATCTAGCAATGTTCGCGCGAGCTAAGCAGGGAGTTCGACTTTTCGTCCGAAACCAGGCGGATGGATCAACCCACGTGAGGTTGCCTCCGTCTGCCATTTCGCAAGTCCTCCACCCAGCCTGCGGTCCTGCGAGCTATACACTGCATTGTTGACGCAACTGCATCCATCGACGACACTTACAGAGCACCGACATCGACGCCATGGTGCTCCCTCGCGTCATCGACCCGTCACCGCACGACCCGCTCCTTCTCCGCCCTCTCCCCTCCTCTCTTCCCTCGGATCCCTCAGCTCTCGTCACCGAGCTCGCCTCACAGCTCCATTCCTTCATCGACGCCGAGGGAGATGTCGACCCCGTGCTCCTGAACACGCTGAGCGCTGGCGTGCGCCACGCGACCCGCTCGGCTCAGACGACAGTCAACGCTGGACGAGTGCACTCGGCCGAGGCGCGGACGGAGCTGGACGCCGCCGACGCCGAGCTCAGAGCAGTCATGTACGAGCTCGGCAAGGTGCGGGACGCGATCGCCGAGTGCGACGCGTACGTGCCCGAGTACGAGCGATTGGACTTGGTCCCCGAGGCAGAGTTCCTGGATTCGGTCGACAAGGAAGTTCTTGCTGGCTTGCGTGAGTAGTCTCCCCCCCCCTCTGCACCCCTGCATCGGCTCGGCAGCATGTCACTTCAACTTGACCGCTACTCAGCTTTCTTTTTTCGTTCTTCGTCCAAAGCTGACAATAAGCATCCGACGAGCAGGAGAAGCACTACGCCCTGACACTTCTGCGTCTCGAGTCGGAACTCTCGACGCTGGTATCGCGCGAGGAACTCGTGGCCGACCTGACAAAGGAGAGGGACAGTCTCGTCCGCGCGCGCCGCGAAGTACGCGCGAAATTCGACGCCGTCGACGTCTGGCTCGCCGACTATGCCAAGACGACTAATGCGATGGCGAGTAAGATCAGGGACGTGACCCGGGTCACGAACCCGCCGAAACTGGCCCGGAGCGAGGGGGCCAAGAGGGAGAATGAGAAAGACGACAAGATGGAGACGGACAAGTAGGATTGTTGTACACTCATAGAGCCAGGCGAGAGGTCTGGATGTATCAGTACCACGTTTGACATTTGTGCATGCTGGGGAGGGAGCAGGTGGACGCGAGGAGTAGTGTTTGACGGTGATGGCGCCTGAGGAAAGAGCCCCCCGCCTCGCCTGTCGCTTCATTGTGGCTGCATTGGCGATCAGGCGGCCGTCCAGCGTTTGTCCAGCGTTTGTCCAGCGTCTGCGGCGTCTGCCCAGCGTTTGCCACTGCAAATTGACGCCTGCAGGGGCGACGGGATCGTGGAATGTGGGCCGTAACAACTTGGCGGGATACTGTATGCGCAGGTTGCAGGGACTGGAAGGGAAGTGAGAAAGGAAACCTCAGAAACCTCAGAAACTTCACCGGGATGGTGATCACGGCAATCGCGAGACTGGCACTTCATCCGTGCACCCGTGTACCCGTGTACTCGCTGCAGCTCGCTCAGTGTCAGTGGTGTGCAATGGTGTGCGGTGGTGTGCGGTGGTGTGCGATGCAACCCGACTTTCAACCCGACTTTCAACCCGACTTTCAACCAGACTTTGTGGACGCCGAAACATGATCCATCAGATAATTTTTACTTTGATTCGAGTCACTTCCTAGCGACACGCTTTGCGATACTGGTACAAACAGGGGGAAGGGGTCTAGTCTATGCTGAGAGAATGGGGAACTAACTGAAACCTAACGACTAATGAAGGGGGAACTACGCCTGCGTCTCCCGGACGCCGGCTTTACGAACAAGCTGCTTACGCCAACTGCTTACGCCGCCGCAGCAACCGGGATAGGTACCTGGGCCTTGTCCAGCGACCTCTTCTTAAACTCGAGGTTGACAGCGACGAGCCACGCCTTGATGAGTGCCGCGTGCCGCCTGCGCATCTCCTGCACATCGTTCGCGGGCTCCGAGCTCGTGCTCGTGCTCGTAGCCGGCGACTCGCCACGACGGCGGTCCTCAAGCTCGAGTCGCTTCACGCCGTGGATCAGCGTGTCATCCGTGTGCCGCTTGGCCGGGGGATGGCGGGCGGGGCTGAGATCGCGCCGCGTGGTGAGCGCCTTTAAGCTTGGCAGGGCGGTCTGCTGCTCCTCCGCCGCGCCCAAGGCGGGCAGCTTGAGCCGCTCGTCGCCTGCGATACGGCCCGGCAGCTCGGTCGAGCTCTCGCTCTCATCGCTGTCGCTGTCTTGCGCGCCTGTGCGCTCCGCGCTCTCGCGGTGGTTCGGCGCTGCTCCCAAAGGAGCAATGTGGCGGTAGGTCCGCTTGTAGAAGTCGCGGGGCGCGAGCGTGGCCGCCTGAACAGAGGAACGCGAGCGCGCGCCGAGACTGTCGAACGAGGCAAAGTTCTGCTCGTTGTTTGAGCCCATCCACGCCTCGGGGAGAGACGCGAGGTTGGACAGGTTGGCGAGGCGCGACGTCGGTCCCGAGACGGAGCCAGCGCGCGGGAGACCCGCAATCGGGCGGTTGCGGCTCTCGCTCTCACTGACGCTCGCGGCCCGAGGGCGGACGGCGTCCAGCTGGTCGAGCGAGGGGTAGAGTCCGCCGAGGGACATGCCGTTGTTGGGCAGCGACGCCGCGATCGGCGGCGAGCTGCTGTTCGGGATACCGGGCATGCCGGCGAGGCCGAGAGAAGCAAGCTCGGACGGGTTGAACAGGTCCTCGATCGGCGAGTTCTCCGACACGGGGGACAACGAGGTCCGCGAGATGGACGAGGCGGAGGCAGACGACGCCTGCTCCATCGGCAGAGCGCCCGTGGTCGCTTCACGGCCGAGCGAGACCATAAACTGGTTGAAGAGCGCGAGATCGGCCTCGGTGCGGATCTCGGGGATGGGGAGTGGAGACGAACCCATGCCGTTCTGGCCCATGCTGCCGAGAGAAGAGAGGGAGGGGTACGCGAACGAAGAGCCGGCCGAGGGGAAGCCGGCACCGCCGAGTCCGCCGCCGAGACCGCCGTAACCGGAAGGCAATCCGGGAGGCATCAGCGAGTTCAGGCGCGAGATCATGTCGAGGTCGTACACGGGCTCCATCTTGCGCTTCTTCATGTCCTCAACAAAGGTGTCAAAGGCCTCGCCGGCACCGCGCTTCATGCCCTTGGCACCGAGCGCCTCGGTCGCGAGCTGGGCGGCGTACGCCGAGCTCTGCTGCTGCTGGTACGCGAGCTGCTGGAGGGCGATGAGCTCGCGCTGCTGGTGGGCGACGAGTTCCTCGTGCTGCTTCTTGTGGAGTGCGGCGAGGACGGAGGGTGAAGGGACGCCGCGGCCGCTGTGCAAGCCGCCAAGGTGGGCGTGGTCATAGGGCGAGGTCGGGTTGTTGGGCGACGAGCCCGGGGAGAGGGAGCCAGCGGGCGAATGGCGGCGATCGCCATCCCGGTTCATCGATGAGGGAAAACGGCTGTTGAACTCTGGGTCGCTTGACGTCGTAGCCTTGGAGAGCTTGTGCAGCTGGTGGTGCTCCTGGGTGTGGATGCGCTCGTGCTTCTTCAGGTCCTGGGGGCGCTTGAACGTCTTGCCGCACACGGAGCACGGGTGGGGCTTCAGTGGCGTGTGCACGCGGAGATGCGACGTGATGTGGTCGCGCTTGACGCACTTGACGCCGCATCCCTCCCAGCCGCATGTCAGGCAGAGATTGTTGGTGCTCTTGCGGCCAATGTGCGTCTCGCACAGATGGGTGTACAGGTCCTCGGGGCCTGGGGCGACATAGGTGCAGTCCTTCCACTTGCAGTCGATTCCGGGATCGTTGATGACGGGGGCCCGCTGCTGGGGCCTGGTGTCGTCGTCGAGCTCGTCGCGCTCATTGTCCGACGGTGACGGGCGGCCAGGCGTCCCGGCGCTCTTAGGGGTCAAGGGGTCGACGCTGGATGCCGAGTCTGACCCTGCGGTGGTCGGATGGAGGTAGTTTGGATTGGGTAGAGAGGGGTAGGTGGACATGGTGGGTGTGCCTGCCGTGGGCGTGGGCGTTGGCTTTGGCGTGGACGTGGGGGGTCGGAGGTTGGAGTCGGCGGCGACGGCCAAGTGGGTCGGTGAAAAGTGTCCAGTCGGTGAAGACAGAGATGTCAAAGTCGGAGTGAGGTGTCGCGGAGTGTAGTTGTGTAGTTGTGCGTGGTGTCGAGATGTGACACGAGATGAGAAGTGAAGATGTGAAAAGAAGAGAGAGAAGACGAAGACGAAAGGGGGGAAAGCGGGTGGTATGGAGGAACGGGTTGGTTAAGTGGTTCTGAGAGGGATGAGAGGAATGAGAGGGGAGTTGAGGGGAGTTGTCTTGGCTGTGTCTTGGCCTGGGACCACGGATGCCAAGAGCCAAGGAGTGACTTGGCAGTCTTGGCTCCTTGGCGCCGTGTGGCCATTCTCTGGACAGTCTCTGGACAGTCTCTGGACAGTCTCTGGCCCCGACGTGCGCGAGGTTGTGCCCTGAGCGTTCCTTCAGTCTAAAGCCCCGGCACTGCGTCCCGAGGCCTAGCCTGGGTCTGAGTGCATGCGGGCAGGGGGCGGGATTAATTTTGCTCTGGCTCTGGGTCAGGATTGGAAAATCACTCCGCGTGGGTCACCACTGTCTGTCCCTTCAACCAGCCAGCGCCAGCGCCAGCGCCCGTCCTCTTATCAGTCAGCCTACAGTCCCCGTACGAGCGGCCGTATGAGCGTCCAAGCGAAGTACGCAAAGTGTACGCAAAGCACAAGCTCAAGTGCAAGCTCAAGTACAAGTGTCTACGTCGTTGTCTCCCAGCTCCCACGCAGATCGCTCGCAGCCCATCGGGCAGACGGACACGGACATGGACATCCCCCAGAGCAGAGCCCACAGCGCGCGCAGTCGATAAAGCACGCCCGCAGTGTAAAGCGGTGTAATGTTCACGGCCGTGTGCGTCCGTCAGCCTGTAGTTTCTGTCTGCCGGTCTGCCGGTCTGCCGGAACCAAGGCTGCGCCGGCTTTTCGTGTGCACTAAATTTGTGTACTTGACGGGCACTCAGATAGCCGCGGTGCATAGTATGTGCGGGTCTCATGTTGATTCGTAGGGTACGTGATGAGGGACCGGAAGGGGAAAGGCATCCGGTAATGTGCGGAATGGAGCATGTGGGGATGCTTCGTCTGCGTGATTTACTGACGATGTGAGCCAACGAGCCATAGAGCGAGCCATAGAGCGAGCCATAGAGCAAGCCATAGAGCAAGCCATAGAGCCATGGAGCGAGCCAGCTGACCATAGAGTGCCAGAGTTCTCGGAACCAGGCTGGGGGAAAACAGCTTCCCCTCTGCCCCTCTGGCCCGCAGCATCGCTCATCGTGTACGCTTGCGTAGCAGAAAAGGGACGGTGTGCGGGCAGAACCCAGGAACCCAACAACTAGCGGAGATTCCCCCCTCTCCGCCCGCCCGCTTGCCAAGCCTCGCGGGGCTCGGCAGTGTCTTGGGTCTTGGAGCCTTGGCAAGTGATCGAGCCAGTGCGTGCCTGACGGGGATGGGTCTTGGCCCCGGGGCTCAGCGAGCGTCAGTGCAAGTGACTCGAAGGCGACAGTGTGCATGCTTGGCTTCATCTCTTCCCCTCTTCCCCTTCTCCCAGGCGTCTCCCCGCATACTGCCCCCGTTGCATCGCTGGTCACTCTCACGCTGTGAGCTGTCAGTGTCCTTGTGTTTGCCGAGTTGGAAGGGGAAGGAGGGCAAGAGCTACGATGACACCTGGGGCTATCTGGGCTATCTCTTGGCAGAGATCTACCCCGCAAGGTGCCTCGTCTGCATTGCCGGCGGAGATGCACGGACACGCTCTGCTGACTGTGCGAGCACCGCCTTGGTCCTGCTGGTCCAGGTTCCAGGTCCAGCTGGAGCAACTGGAGGGCAGGGCATGGACGCACTATCGTGCAGAAGCCGCAGAGGAGGAACGAGATGAAGGCATGAGGTACAGATTAATCCCTCATTGACATAAGGTCTTAGACAGTGGCACAAGGTCTGCGCGATTATGACGAACGAAGCGCAGGCTAGAGACAGAAGAGACAGAAGGTATGCTTGTTGGGACAACCAGGTCCAGAGCATTTGCACGGTGGTAGAGCGCATAGTCACTCCGCAGTCTTCAGTCCTCTTTTGAGAGTTGAGAAATGGATCTTACGCTCCGAGGAACCCAAAGTCGACTGATCTTCTGACTCCAGTGGCTTTCCCCGCTCCACGCCGTCTTCGCGGGAGATGAGCAACGAGTGCCCGAAACGTGCAGATAAGACGCAGATAACGCCTCGAAAACGGCCCTAAACGTGCTGGAATGGACACGAGTACTACTGCGTAGTCAAGTGTGGAGCTGATCATGGCCCTACATCACCAACGAGGCAGGGGAAAAGGAAAAAGGACGACGTAATTTAGGTCCGTCGACCCCCCGACACCCTAGAGGCCGCCTCGAGACGAGGACGAGGACGCCGGCGCCGATAGCCTATGACTCCGAGAGCCAATGTCGGAGCCAAGGGACATACGAGAGGAATGGCCACACGACAGAGCCCGCTCTGAACATCAGCAGGTTTACTTCGGCTGCTTTGGGCTGTTTTGTTTGGTTGTATGATTCAAACTACGCAGACGCTATTTAAATGATGTTCCGAGAGATGTGGCACACTCTCACCCCAGTGACACCTGCCAAAGCTCGTCGGGTATCCCGCATCAGCCAACGGACAGCAGAGCAGCATGGCTGCCAGTTTCATACAGAGACCCAGAGGAGAGAGTGAGGATGTGAGGGGGTGAGGGTGCGAACGTGTGTCTTCGATGCCAAAGAGATCGCGTTATGACGTCTTGCGCTGGGCGAGGCTGCCAAAGAGGACACGGCATGCCAAGCCTTCCGGCCCATGCTTCATCGCGCGGCGAGGTGTTCATGTCGTATCACACACCACTCTCAGACGAGACTTGAATTCGCCACGCGAGTTGCTCGTTCCCTTGAGATGACTGACTGGGAGGAGATGGTCGAGACGATCTTCACGATCTTCCATGCCAAGAGGAGAGCGCGGGATTAAGTGCACTGAGCTCGTCAGATTCGTTGGATCGTCTCCCATCTTCCCGACAGAACACCGGTCGCATAGTAGTGCGGTGTCAGTCTGGCCAAAAGTCCGACGAGAGCCTGGCCACGACCGTGAAAGGTCTGGTCTGGGCGCTCACCACGGCTAAACTCTCGCCTGAACTCTCGGAAATCCTCCGATAGATCATCCACCGCGGCAGCACAGACGGAGCACGAGCACGAGGACGAGCAAGAGTACGAGCGCGAGCACGGCCGCCGAGACCGCCGAGGCCGCCGTCTCCCCCGCTCCGTGATCACTGATCACAGGGACGGTGCCTGCCGAGCGCCTCTCCTCCCCTCGGACCGAGCTCCACCGGACGCACAGACACATCCTCCCACACTCACCAGTTCCGGGCGCCGTGCCGAACACCAGATGAGTCGAAGGACGCCGGCTCCGGGCTAACAGTAGCGGCCACGCGTTGCCAAGCCGCGGAGCTGCACTGCCTTCGAGCACTCGTACCCAACAATCTCTACCACATGCTCGTGTGGCCTGGCTGTTGCCCAACCGCTCGGTCTTCTCTCGTCCCTTCCTTACTTCGGTCTGGAATCTGACGTCTTCGAGTTTGTGGCACTACTTCACTCGTTGCTGCTCTACTCGCGCTCGCTCCCCCGCGGTTCCGCTCAGACAGAGCCAGGTGGCTCCTCGCTGCTCGCCGCGCTCGCAGCTCGCGGCTACGTTCGAACAAGAAATACATGCAACCGCCTGCCTCCATGTGCGGGCTCGGCGTAGGGACAGTGATGTGGTCGGAACGAATCTAAAGATGCAATTGTGTCTATGCTCGCCGGGCAGGCGGTGTGCCGTCGGCGCTGTTGCTGTGGCTACTACTTACTGCTCACGTCAACGAGTGTAGGGGGGAGTCACCAGTCCGCCTGGGGGTTTACCAGTCCGCCTTTCTGAGGAGCTTCTTCTTGGCGCGGAACATGCTGAAGCGGGCGTTGGTGGACAGATCCTTCACGCCCCGCTTCACTTCGTCCTTCGCGGTCGGGCTGGGGTCAGCACTGTCGCATGGTGTTGTTGCGATACGATACACCGAGCTGAGCCCCGTGGACGACGCTCCGCTCGCTGCGCTCGCGTCACGCCGCTGCTACTCACTGCCACTGGTCCGGCCTCCCGCCGAGATCACCCTTGCGCCCGCCCCACTCGCGGGGGCGGTACCTCTCCTTCTCCTCCTCGGTCAGGCGGAGGGCCTTGTCGCCACTGGCCCACCGGGAGGGGAGGTATCCGCCGCCTGATTCTTCAATGATGGCCGAGGGCGCCTTGCTGCTGTCGTGATACGCGATGGAGCGCGAGCTCGTGTCGTCGTTCAAGCGATGGTCGGAGCGCAATGATGTCGGCCCACTGTGGTCACCCGGGAAGTGCGAGTTGGACAGCGACAGCGACGGGGGGCGGAACGTGTGCCCACGCGCCATGCTGTGCGTCGAGGGCCCGTTGGAGGGGAAGATGATGCGCGGGTCGTCGTCGTCCACGATCTCGATCTCGGGCAGAATGCGCGAGCGACTACTCGTCGCAACGCTGTCGGCGGCCAAACGGCCTGCGGGCGTCTTGCCACTCCGCAGCTCGCGACGCTCACGCTCCTCGCGCCGCTTCATCTGGGCGGGAGTCTCGGGAAACAACTGCTCGCGCGGACGCTCGGCAGGCTTCGGGCGGCGCTTCCGCTCGTGGTCGTCAGAGTGACTCGAGACACCGGAACGGATGCTCCCCGCCCGTCCGGCCAGGTGCGAGCTCGCGAGGTGCGACGCGGCGATGGAGTGCCCGCTCGGCGCGCCCGAAGGCCGCCGCGGCGCCTCGAACCCAGTCACGCGCTGCTTTGGCAGCGGTACCGACTCGAATCCACCCGTGACCCGCGTCGGGCCCTTGTCCTTGTTAGGCACTGCCGGCGCCTCCTTCGCCTCCCTCGCCTCCCTCGGCTCCCGCGTGTACGTCTTGATGACCTCGATGGCCGCTTCCTGGGAGTGCTGCTTCGCCGGCCGCGGCTTCAGCAGCGGCAGCTCGCGCACCATGTCGACCTCGGCGTACAGCGGGCGTTGCTCGTAGTCGTGCGACTGTGTCCGCGCAGGGCCAGGGGGGCGCTCGAGTCGGCCCTTCGACGACACCGATCGAGGATGTTTCGGGTGCGAGGGCGCCTGGGAATGCGAGTGCACACGCCGGATCGGCTCATGTGACGGCGGCGACTGGAGCGACGTGATGCGCTCCATCTGCGGCTCGTGAAGCCGCATGTCGCGCTCCCGATCCAGTTGCGACGCAGTCTCCTCCTCGGACTCGAGCTCGCTTCCCTCCTCCTCCATCTCGGGTTGGCGTCCGTTCTGGGGTTGGGGCGGCGGCTGGTGGCTCTCGTAGCTCGGCGGCGGCTGCTCCTCCTCGACGGCGCCCTCCTCTTCGACGTGGTTCACATCGTCGGTGGCGTCCTGGAAGCCGTCGTCGCCCTCGGCCTCGTCGTCCGAGATGTTCCCAGAGTCCTGCGCCTGCCCGAGGTCCTTCAACTTCTGCGTGATGGTCCGGTCAGACGCCGAGCGCTGGGTGCGGGGCATTGAGGAGTGAACAGTTTCCGTATGCTTGCGGGGTGAGTCCTCTACACTCTTTTGCGACTCGGCTGCCCGAGAACTGGCGCCGGAGCCGCCGGACACGGCGCTCTGCGCCTTGCTTGACTTGGACAGCGTCGGGGATAACGGCGAAGGCTCGGTTGCCCGGGGTGTGCGGCCGTTAGTCACGGACGTCATGCCCGACGGCGCGATGCTGGGGTGCAGCGAGCCAGTGTCCTCGTAGCCAGACCGCACACTGGGCGTCCCTCTTCCGCTGTGGTGGCCGCTGGCTCGGTCACTCATCATGCTTCTGCGACGGGCGGCCGCATACCCCGAGACCTCGTCTAACTTGCGGCGTTCCTGGTCCAGCCGTCTCCGGATCTCTTCCCGGTCGCGGTCTGGATCATCGGTCATCGAGCCGCGAGACAGTGTCCGCGCGCCCCGTCCATGGCCAGACTCCTCACTCGACGACGTCGTGTCGCTCGAGCTCGCCGAGTTGCGTCGATTCCGCATCGCTCCTCGGCGCCTCGACCGACGTCGCGACAGCTCAGCCACGCCCGCGAACGGGTCGTACTCGGTGTCGTGCAGCCGCCCGGTGGCGTCGAGATACACACCCGACTTCTTTGCCCCTCCGGCGGCATTCCCGTTCGCGAAGCTGGCTGCCGAACCCGAGCGGTGAATGTTGTCCTCGCCGTTCAGCTTGTCCTTCGTTCTTCGCGACAGGGCACTGAGACCACCAGCGGTGCGAGCCGAAGACAACCGACTGGGGCCGGCGACGCTGGTCGACTCGTCGTCATAGTTGAAGCTCGACTTGTAGCCCGGTTCCAGGATGTGGTCTAGCTCGGCTCGCTGTCCTGCCCGCGCCTGCTCCTTGTTTTTCCGCCCGAGGTTGAACGCAGACGTCGAGAATGGGTCATGCATTTGCTGGCGCTTGAAGTGCATTTCCGTGAGAGCTGTCATGTCAGTTTGTCCAGCCTTCATGGCGCGGCGCCCAGGGAAGAAGCCACCCCCTGGTCACTCCCTCCACGCTACTCACAAGGTCGGTACGTCTTCACGGTGTAGCCTCCGGTGCCAGACGGAGCTCGCTTGGTGAGCTTGTTGGTGGATGGTTGAGGCTCGCCGATCCCCGCCGAGTACGGGCGAGAGCCGGCGGGGGCGAGGCCGTTGACATTGTGCTCAACATCCTTGTATGACCTTGACGGTCGGCCCAGCAGCCCGACCATGGTGGCGGTGGGCTGGCGTGTGTGGTTGCGGTTGTCGCAGCGGTTGTTTACAGACTTGCAGGAAAAGCTGCAGCTGGTTTGAGGCTAGCGGGAATGGTGGAATGGGTGGTTGGTCGGGTGGATGGATGGGCCGGATGGCCGGAGAACGAGGTACTATCGGTTCCGAGTCGAGAATGGTGCGGTGCTGAGGGCGGGAGTGTGATAAGTGGATGGGGACGGCGAGATGTGTGTTGGACAGATGCAATTGACGTGAGAGAAAGAAAGTGAGTGGCTAAGAAGGAGGAGGAGGACGACGACGACGACTCCGTGTTGTGTGGTGACGACAATGTAATGTCGGAGTGCGGGTGCGGGTGCGGGAGGATGGTAGGATACCGAACTGAGGACTTGAGGACTTAGGTGTGTGGAGCCAAAAAAGGCCTGGGTCTTGGGTCCTGGGTGCCGGTGGGGTCGAAGTGTCAAGCCAAGGGTCGAGGGTCGCGGGTCTCTCACTTGCGGCAAGCTATGCTCAAAATGACGTATGTCAACCGTCGCTTGCTGAGGGCTGAGGGCTGAGGGGCGGGTCGCCGACTGCTCGTGGTGCAGGCTAGTCCGAGGGTATGTATCGATGGCGCGCAGGTGTATGGGCGCGCGTGAGGGGAAGGGGAGGGGCGCCGGGGTAAGGTGTCCAGAAGAGGCGAAGATGGACGTTTGGTGGGTAATGAAGGTTGATGTTGATCGACAGGTGGCCAATGACTGATGGGTGCGTCCTTGCACACTTGTCTCGTGATCTGTTGGGTCGGATGGTCAAGGAAAGTCGTGACAAGGACGAGTGTCCTCTTTTGGCGGTGTGTTTGGTGAATGCTATGCAACGAGGGAAAGTAGCATGTGGGTGTGGAGTGAGGGTCAGTCAGTTGTCGAGGTCAGGTCGAAGTCAGGTTGGTCGGTCGTTGATGAGAGGAAGGGCTGAGGGTCGAATGAGGGGATGGATGAAGGACCGGGGGATGGGGACGGTGACGGCGATGATGGATGTGGGCCGCGCAGGGAGCAGGGAACAAGCTGTATTGTATTGGTTGGTTGGATGCCTGAGTGAGCAGCGGCGCCGGCGCCAGGCGGCAGGCCCGAGGAACCACAGGGCTCCTGCATCCCACAGCCCAGCGCCCGGCAAAGTTGAGAGGCAGTGAGGCTGCCCGCCCTCCTCTTCATACCCGCCCAAGACCAGAGCTCGTTGACAGCTGCTCATGCATGCTGACACTGGCGTCCGATCAGAGGGCGAGGGCAGCGACGTCGTTCCGACATTGAGCGTACGACATACGACGAGCGACATGATGAGAACTGCACGGGCGTCATATGCCATCCATGTTGGTGATTCGTCGCTTCGCCTAATGTCTCATTACAAAAAGTTCAGTCTGTCCCTGGAACTCAATTAGGATTCAATCTCTCCTCGCCACCTTCCTAATGGAGATCATCGCCATCAGCCTGCCTGGCCTGCCTGCCAGCCGGCGATGACGTCAGAGACCTCGCCTCGCCCCCTACTGCTCTGCACGCTGCCATTAACTCTATTCCCGACCGTGCCGAGCACACCCACAAGCAGCCACAGCGACCCTCCAGGCACATGCACACACCTACACTCGGCGTACGCGGCGCCTCTCTTGACATGACATGAACGTACGCAAGACCTCTTTGTGATCGTCGTCGAGTTGGTGACAGGTCCTCGCCAAGTCGCACTCTCTCTCGATGACTAAAGACTGGGGCGCTAGAAAGAGCCGGCGAGCAGATTAGCCGGGGTCCTACCCTTCGTCTTCTGTCCAACGGCGAGACGGGGATCTCGAAGAAGCAACATTCTCCGGAAGAGGATAGGAGGACATGCATTCAGTGGCGTGGTCCTGCCAGGAGCTCGGCGGTGCTGTATTGACAACAACATGAAAGCTAACTGTCAACGCGAAAATGCAAACATTGCAGAATACGGAAGCAGGCCAAGGACATGAGTGACTTGAACCCAATCCGAAATGAATTGCACGGAACGGGTTCCAGAACTTGACCTGCAAGCTATGATGCAGGCTGGTTGGTGCTGCATGGTGCGCGACTCCGTTGGCGGTGGCCATGACCGAGGTGCAGGCTGACGCGCTCTCCGAGTGGGACATGCAGTGCAGCGTGCGCAGCCTATCCATTGCAGAAGCTGTCCCACTGGCCATTGGCAGAATCTCGATATCTCGAGCCCAAAGTCTGGAGCGCAGAAGCCACGGGCGATTGCATACATGAAACACGCGGTGCCACAGTTTTAGCCTTCCAGACACAGAAGGGCGATCACGTACAGAACACGTACCGAATCCAAGAACAGCCACGGCCAAGGTCTTTGTGTGCGCGCAAAGTCAAATGTGATCTTGGGAACGGAGCGAGGGACAGCCGGGGCGGGCATGGCGGGCATGTTTGCATGGCAGATCGACAGAACAGGCAACGGGTTGTATGCCTTGCCAAGTTTGCTATGTGTGTTTGCGACAGAGCCGGTGACAAGGAACGAGACGGAGCTCGCCGGTGAACGGCCCGTACGACCCACTAGCGCCCAGCGCGCGGTGCGTCGCGTGGTGCGTCGCGTGGTGCGTCGCGTGGTACCTCGTTAGAGCTCTGCCAGAACCTGGACGCTTGGCCCACCATTCATCATTACCAAATGTCACCTCTGAATCCGACACGAAGAACAGCAAGCAGCAAGACGTCGCGATTGCACCCTTACGGAGGTCGAAGGTCAACATTGCCCAGTGTGCATGCAACTACTCAACTCGCATCACAGAAGGACAGCTGGAAGCTTAGCCTGCGCTGGTAGGCGTGGCAAAACAGCAGGTTACCTCAGGTATGGCGTCGTGACCCTGGGTCACACCCTGCATTCCAAGCCATACCAGCGCCCTTGCTGAATGCACACGGCCGTTTCGGGTCGACAACGACCCTTGGATCCATGTTGCAGAGACTGTCGCTCAAGTGGAACACCACCCGGCACTCATCCTGGGGAGCAGTCAGAACCTTAACTCCGTGTGCTGGGCACAACGTTCCCAGCGAGCGTTGTAAATCTCCGGCAGGGCTGTCACTGGCGAGAACGGGTGCGGTGCTCATGCCCCTCGAGTACGACTGTGTCAGTTCGTCAGCTCGGTCGCCACCCAGAGGGCAGGTCAGAGGTCAGCGCGCCTGAACGCAGCCTGAAAAAGAGCTAGCTCTCCCTGAGCGCGAGGCTCTGTGCCGGCGTCAACAGACCTAACAGGCTCGCCCCCGGGCATGGTGGACGTGTATAAGCCGAGCGGTAGAGAGAGAGAGAGAAGGCCAGAGGTGTAACACTCTTACTCAAGTCGATTTGATGGGCTGGCTGCTGGCTGAAACAAGCTTCCGAGCCGATCTCTTCTCACTCTCACTCGCTAAGCCTTGGTATCCCTGCTCACAGCATTCGCCATTCCATTGTAGCTCGTAGCAGCATCCTTCCTAACCGCCGTAGCACCCTCTACCTCCACCATTCACTCGACACCTTCCTCCGTCACCGACCCGACGCCCGTCACCCGCGAACCCCCAGTCACCCAAGCACCCTGCAAAGCCAAACCCATTAACCCACGACTACGCGGCCAGCCAACGGCCTAGTAACCCATCTTGTACTTTCCAGTAACCCGAAACAGCAAATCACGACAATTCGCATCAAACCAAACCACCCACACCCGACCAACCGACTCACGACTCTTGTCTTCCAATCGTCCTGTCTTTCGTCGTTCCATCATCCGCCATTCCGCCCGTTGACGACCCCTCCGACTCTCCCCTCCTCCCCTCCCCTCCCCTTCCTTCCTCCGAGTCGATCTCCGCACAGGCCCAGCGCGCCGGCCATGAAGTCGCTCTTCTCGCGCTTCAAGCCCGCTGCGCCTGGCACAGGCCCACCACCGGGCAAATCACAACCTCGCCCCAGTTTCGACGAGAAGAAGCCTGTCCCAGATGACGACGACAGCACCGTCCGCGTTAAGCGCAAACCGTCCCTGCGCCCGCGTTCGGGCTTGGCTAGCGTCACTGGCGTCACCAAAGCCGCACTGCGATCCCAGACTCCGAGCTCGACGGCAAGCGCACAGAGCAACACCAAGCACCCAGGTGGAAGCAGCAGCACGGCGGCGCGGGCGGCAACGCGGCACGCGCGTTCCGCAAGCGTCGCGAGTAGAGCCTCGTCGCATGCACACTCGGACACGAAACCCGCCCCCGCCGTGCCTTCCAAGGACGAGCCGCAGCACCACTCGAACTCGCTTCCCTCCATTCCCGACATTCCGTTCGCGTCTGATGGGATGGCCGAATGGGGCACCGTCGCAACTGTCGGCGCAGCGGAGCGCGCGAGTGTACGCTCGCCCCGCCATCGCGTGAGCTTCGACAACGTCAAGAAGGTCGCGTTTCAGAGTCCGTCGCGAGGGACAGACACGCCCCAGCCGACAGCAAGCGAAACCGACTTGCGACGCGCGACGCTCCCTGCACGAGTGCCTTCACGTCGGCAATCTGGGTCTCCCACTCGCCATCTCCTCAACAGAACTGCTTCCACCAACTCGCGCCCCGGATCGCCAACACGAGGCAACGTCACACCCAGCAATCAGCTCTCCCGCTCCAGCTCCACCACGAGTCACCAGATTCGCAAGTCTGCATTATTCAACGTCGACGAGAGCCCGACGAAATCCACAAAGAGCAGCCTACTCGCCGACAACTCGGAAGATAACGACGCCATGTCAGAGAAGAGCTACCTCCCCCAGCCCGAGAGCTGGAGCGCGATCATGGACGAAGAGCTCATTGCAAACCTCGGCCCGCGAGAGCGCGCACGCCAAGAGGTCCTCTGGGAGATTATCAACAGTGAAGAGAAGTGAGTATGAACTGCATTCCTACTGCTGACGCCAGATACGTCCGAGACCTTCTGTTGTTGAACGAGACATTCTGCAAGACACTACTCCCTCCCCGCGACGATCCCAGCCTGGCACTTCCCGACCCGTTAGCGCTGACTCGGACGTTATCACCCTCAACGTCGTCAGGATCGCACGAACACCACCAAACCTCCTCCTCTCCCCTGCAACCTTCACCGGCCAGCGGATCCCAACCCTACCTCCCGATTGCGGCTCAGTTCTCGTCTAACGCGCGGTTCTCTACCGAATCGTTCCGTGAGCACGTACTGGGGCAGCAGGGACCGCCGCCGCAGCCTCCGCACCATGACTTGTCGTCGCCCGAGGGGCGTGCCGACGCGTATGCGGCGCTGACCCGGTCTCCAGACATGGCGAAGCCGCCTTTACCGCCAATGTCGCGGCAGGCGACGCAGACGTCGATCGGCACGCAGAAGCACCGCAACTCATTCCACGCACGAGGCACCGACAGCGGCCACTCACGCATCACGTCGCGCTCATCATTCTCGTCCGTTATGAACGGGCCCGTCACGCTGCCCGATGACCTGGAGCAGGTGCTCACCGTCGTGTCCACTGGCATCATGGAGGGGCACATCAAGCAGATCGACGCGCTGCGAGAGCGCTACAATGAGCAGTTCCCGCTTGTTCGATCCCTCGCCAACGTGTTCACATCCCATGTGAGTTGTCCAATCGACCTCCCAACTGACAGACAGTCTGACATTTTGCGCGAGTACGCGACGTACATTCTACACTTGGAGCGTGCGCTCGCGCAGATCGACGAAGCACTGCTCATGGCTGAAACGATCGCGCAGGGAGGGCGTCGCTCGTCGCGTCGTCTCACGGAGACACAACTCGGTCGCCTCGGCAAGCTGCTGCAGAGTCTCGAGGAGCTGGCCGCGGAGCGTGGTGAGCCCGGACTCAGCATCGCGCTCTCCAAGCCCTTCCAGCGGTTACTCAAGTACCCGCTCCTGTTCCAGAACCTGCTCTACGTAAGCTCATTTGGATCGGACTTTGAGTTGACCGCAGAACACGTCCCCGTCGACGAAAGAGTATGAAGCGACGCTGGCGATGGTGGACGAGGTGCAGAAGATTGTGCGCAGCATCGAGGACGAAAAGTCGACGAACGAGGAGAGGGAGAAGACGCGCGACGCCTGGGCGCGCATCGACGGGTTCGAGAAGAACAAGACGCTGATGGCGCCCAAGCCGAACCGTCTGCTCGTGTCTGAAGCATCGGCCAAAGCGACCGCGGCCGCCACGTCGGAGAGGCGCGCGCCCACCCTGAAAGAGAGGAAGAGCCACCACCGGCTCAGCGACATTCTTAAGGGCAAGTCTGCCGAGTTGTGGGTTGTGCGGTTCACGGACGTGTCGCTGCTGTGCGAACTCATTGGCACGACGACGCTGCCGATCAGCACCATGTCCGAGAACAGGGAGAAGAGCGAGAAGGCCGCACGGCGGATGAGCAGCATGTCGGCGATGAGCCGCAGGCACCAGAGCTTGAAGGCGCGCAACCTCTACAAGTTTGTCAAGGTGCACGAGTGGCACGAAGCGCGCCCGACTCCCTCTCCCGCTGCGGCGCCCAGGTTGTCGCTCGGGTTCCCGCGCCGCTCGACCCTTCTCGGTGTCGCGGAGAATGCGACGCCGACCAAGCTCCCGCCTTCGAACAGTCCCACAAAGGACATGATTGAGCCCAGCCCGACAAAGGTACCGCTGAAGGACGGCGACGGCTCCCCGACGCGCCTGCAGCGTTCTCGCCACCCGCTCAGCGAGGCCGGCGACGACGCAAGCGAAAGCATGAGCGTCATGTCGTTCGCGTTCCATGGCGACGCGCGCCCGGCCGTGCGGCGCATCAAGCCTGCGACTGGGACGGGCACGAAGCCGACTATGCGCCGTTCGCTTGGCGCGCAGCCGACGACGGCGGGCAACGCCAACGCCAAGTTTGCGAACCGCCTGCGTGAGGACGTCACTGTGCGTCCCGCCTCTCGCGTCCGCCGCTCGCTCCCGCCGGCGATGGCGCTCGACGCCCCCCCCGCGCGTGCCGGCTCCGTCCCAGTCGGAGGCACGAGGCGTCCGCCGTGGAACAGCTCGACGCGGCCGGAGACTTCTAGCATGAGAGACCTGCCGAGCACGAACCCTGCTAGGAAGATGGTTCGCCCGCGCACGTCGCTGGGCGATCGCGAGCGCGAGAGCAGCGTCACTGCGCCCACTGCGGCGAGCGTAGCCCGGCGCAGGAACCTCGGCGGGCACATCTAGGAGTAGAGGCGAGGGTACTGCCCGAGCCGCACCTCCGTCGACACTCGTTGACACCCCCAAGATACACATTTCAAGCATCCTCCCACGATACACTTCATTTTGTCTTCCACTTGACCCGCTCCCTTCCTTACCTCCTTTTCACGTGAATCACGCACACTCCACGCACCCCATGCCCCCCATGCCCCCCATGCCCCCATGCCCCCTACGCACACCACCACGCCCACATCACACGCACCAGAAACCCCCGGTCTGTCATGAGTCCCGCACTAGCGAGCGCGACACAGCACACAAGTATAATTAGTCATGCCTGTTTCACACCCGAGCCAACCTGTTTAGAAATGTGTATTAGTTGTAACGGTATGCAGACGTAGAACCGCAAGCACGAGCGCACGAGTACGAACAGGGATATCCAAGTGCAGAGAGCTCTCGAGGACGAAGAGTGATCCAAGTCGTCAGGCACGCGAGTGTGCCAGGGCTGAATCAGGTCCGTCCCACCCACCCACTTTGGCTCGATCAACGGACGCGTCGCGGACTCCGCCGTACCGCCGTACGGTGGGACTAGCGATTTCAGGACATGGCCCTGTCGCTGTGGGCCAACCGTGCATGCCGTGCAGCCAGCCTTGGCGAACGCAGGAGTCAAGGTCACTGTGCACGAGATTTGTGTCTGTGCTCACTTCACCACAGCTCCTTTTGACATTCTTCGACGCACACGGCAGAACTGGCGTGCGGTATCACGGCTCACGGCACGCACGCGCAGCACTTCCCGACGCTCGAACCCCTCGCCGATCTGCGGCTTGGCGTTGCGCTGTCCTTCACCTCGTTTCCAACACCTACACGAACTCTCGGTTGCATTCTTACACACGACTTTGACCTGTCCCACTCCTCTCCTCTGTTTATCGTCTCAGAGAGACCGACGGCGTCTACGACCCCGATCTCAACATCTGACTCGGCCCCGACGCTTGTCCCGACTATAGCCAGCTTTTGCCGCAGCTCGACTGGCAGAAACAGCCTCCTCCCACTCTAGAGCTCCGACTGAGCTCTGCAGGCTCAACACGGGAGTTCAAACTCTCTCGGACACCTGCTGCAGGCGACTAAGCGTTACGCACCGAGTGCGTCAGCTCTTCTCCGACCCTTCGCGAGGTCACCACTTTCCCCCATCCCCTTTCCCTTCCCCACCTCGTCCCTCGACAACATGAAGACGTCGAGCGTTCTCTCCGGCCTGGCCCTCCTGGCCGTCCACCTCGTGATCTCGCCGCGAAAACGCCTCCTCTCCTCCGCCGATGACCTAGACCTGCACCACGCAGCAGGGGACGGGGACCACTCGGGCCACAGCGACAGCGGCCACTCGCCCGTCTTCAGGCATGTTCACGAGGCGCCGCTCCTCTCCGTGCTGGGCGGGATTGGCCTCGTCCTTCTGGGCTACTGTGCCGCTCAACTGATCTCGACGTTCCGACAAAAGCAGAAGGAGACGAACGCGTTCGCGCGTATGCGGGGAAAAGAGCCGAAGGAGGACAGGGGATGGTACAGGGAGACAGCGAGGCTGGTCAGGCTCGCGCTCGCGGTTCTCTGCGTCAAGAACGTTGGGCCGGTGAGGACCGGAGTGCTGTTACTGGCAAGAAGGATTCTGGGAAGGGACTACGGGCTCGCTGTCGCCGTGGCCGCCGTCGCGCTGAGTCAGGTGCAGCGCGAGTCTAGCCTGGTCGCGTGTCTCGCGCTCGCCGGTGTCTCTGCCGCCGAGTCCCTCCTCCCTCGCAGTGGGAGCCGTCTCCCCGTCCTCGCCTGCGGAGCCTTGCTCGGCCTCATCCTCACCGGGGCGAACTTGAAGCTCGACGTCCTCCTCCTCCCCGTCCTCTTGCTCTCTGGCTTCATCCTCAGTGCCAGCCGGTCCACGCTCCTCTCCTCCGCCGCTGCTTCGATGGTGCTTTCGCCCCTTCCTAGCTCCGACCTGCTCACCCTCCTCCCCGCGCTCGTCACGATCCGCAAGTCCTCCATCACCGCCTGGAAGGCCCACCTGAGCGCCATATTGCTCAACCCAGCAAGCAGGAAGATCTTCTACTTCCTCCTCCTCAACCTGTCGTACATGTTCGTGCAACTGTCCTATGGGCTGTACACGAACTCGCTCGGCCTCATCTCCGACGCGATCCACATGCTCTTCGACTGTCTTGGGCTCGGTATTGGGCTCTGGGCCAGTGTGGCGAGTACATGGCCCGCGGACGCGCAGTACAGTTTCGGCTATGGCCGGGTCGAAACTCTCAGTGGATTCGGCAACGGCGTGTTCCTCATGCTTGTATCTGTGTTCATCATCTTTGAGGGCGTGCAGAGGGTCTTCAACCCGCCCGAGATGGAGACCCGGCAGTTGCTACTTGTGAGCAGTGTCGGCCTCGGCATCAATCTGTTCGGTATGTGGGCCACTGGGGGTCATCACCACCACGGACATGGACACAGCCACGGACATGAAGTGCACGAGAAGAAGACGGACGACCACGGCCACTCGCACGCTCATGCCAACGAGGCTTGTAACGGCCACGACCACTTGAACGGCCACGCGCACCACGACCATGACCACTCGCACTCGAACGGTCACGATCACCACGACCACGACCACGACCACGACCACGCCCACGCCCACGCCAATGGTCACTCCCACTCGCACGACCATCACGACCACCACGACCATGGTCACAACCACGATCATCACCACGGTCACTCCCACTCCCACTCCCACTCCCACTCTCACGGCCACCACCACCACGGGCACGGGCACGACCACGCCCACTCCCACAACATGCACGGCGTGTTCCTGCACGTGCTCGCCGACACACTCGGTTCCGTCGGCGTCATCGTGTCCACCCTCCTGATCCGCTGGACGGGGTTGACAATCTGGGACCCGCTCGCGTCCCTCTTCATCGCGCTCCTCATCCTCGCCTCAGTCGCGCCGCTCGTGCTCGAGAGTGGCCGTGTCCTGGCGCTGGATATCGGCGACGATGGCGCCGTTAGGAGGGCGCTGGCGGATCTCAACTCGCAGGGCGTCACTTTCAGTGCGCCGCGGTTTTGGCAGGATGTCAATGGGCTCAGAGCGAGTTTGCATTTACAGCTAAGTGCGAGTCGGCTGGGCGTTGACCGCATGAAGGGAAAGGTCAAGCAGGCTCTTGAGCCGCTTGGACTCAAGGAGCTGGTTATACAGGCTGAAGGAGACAAGTTTTGCGATTGCATGACGGGATAGACGTAGAGTTAGAAGAATGCATAATGTTTGTTCTAGTTTGTGTGCTCTGGGTCGGCGGACGCGATGCGCCGATTCGTACTGTCCCACCGATGCCATGGCCCTCTGACCATCTCTACGCTGTCCCGAGCCCGCCGCCCTAGGGCGCTCAGCCTCACTACCTGCAGCGGCTCGGCTCACTGCTGCCTGTTGAGCACAGCGCTGAACTGGTCCTTGCAGTGGAGGTGCGTGACCTGTCCCCTGGGGGCGTGGACAGCGATGGCGCTCTGTCCCAGCCGCTTGTGACACTGGGGACACACGCGCTGGTCGTCGACCTTGACGCGTCGGACCTCCAGGTTCAGCACGAGCCCTTTGACCTGCAAGTTGCGCGATTTGACGAGCTCCTTCTGGATCCGGTGCGCCGCTAGCGCAGAGTGCGTCGCCTTCAGCTGCTTGCTAAGGTAGGTCTGCACGTCGGAGACGGAGATCATGGGCGGAAGCAGAGAGATGACGGCGTCGCTGTCGATGCGAAGGCCTTGACGCGTTATCAGCTCGAGCGCGGGCTTCACGAGCGGCTCAGCGGACAGGCCGGCCGGCGGGAACGTGACTGGCGGCGAACCGGGACGCGAGCCGCCGCGCGATGAGGGTAGCGGCGAGAACGCACGCCCAGACATCGATGAGCGATGCCCTGGCGATGGCGCCAGGTACAACTTCAGCAGGTGCAGGTAGATGCCCTTCGGGTCGGGATCCTTCCCGTACACCTTGGAGCAGTACGCCTCCGCGGCGTGGTAGTCCTCAAGGTCGTAGACGTAAATCCGCAGAGCAGCGTCGTGGTTGCCCAGACGGCCCTGCAGCAGCGCCCGCGCGCGAGGCGTTTCTGTCGTCAGCTAGCATTCGCAACCTCGCAGCTTACCATCACCTCGGAGCTGGCTTAAAATGCGGTATGCGCGATAGCGTGTCGACGTCGAGAGGAATTCAAGCAGCTTGCCGAGCGCCTTGCCCTCGACCTCTGACTTCTGCTCCTTCGACGCCTCACGCACGCTTCGCAGCAGCAGCTCCGCTAGCTTGTCATGCAAGTCTGGGCTCTGCTCGCCTAAAGCGATGACGTGCTCGAGGTACTTGACGGCGCTCGGCCAGTGCTCCAGCTCAAGGAACGCCGTCACCTTTGCTCGCGGCAAGGCGTCGACCTCGGGCTCATCGGCGGTGAAGATCTGCAGAGCGCGCTGCGGGTCCTCGCGGAAGATCCACTTTGCGGATGCAAAGATCAGGTCGAGGTGAGACGGGCCGAGTTTCTCGAGGTACCGTATCGTTGGCGGATACCGATCGAGCGGGTCGTCCTCCGGCTGAGCCTGCCTGGATCGTCAGCTTCAAGTTCGAGAGCGCAACTCACTCATACAGCATGTTGAGAGCCTTGTCGTGCATGTTCTTCTGCATGTAGAGGTCACGGAGGTCATCGATACGCTGGTGGTCAGCTCGAGTCAGATGATCTCAGAGCTCACTCCTTTTTCTCTCAGTAGAGGCTCCACCTCGGCGACGTCGCACCAGTTCTCGATTCGGCACAGACTTCCGACGAGCGTCGGACGCGCAACGAGGTACACCTTCAGCAGGCTGGTGTACACGACCTGCGCCGTCCGGAGCAACTGCTCAGCGTTCAGCTCGGACATCGGTACGTCTGGCAGCTCGTGCACCTCCTTCGCTGGTATGTCAGACAGCGGCACCATGTCCGCCTCCGAAGGTAACGGCTTGCCGAGAGCCGGGATGGCGCCAGCAAGCTTCTGTCTCCTGTCTGACAGGAAGTAGATGAGCTCATCAATTGCCGCTCGCGAGATCTCGGTACTGTCCCCCGGAACGTCCTTACCGACGACGGGGGCATCTGGTGTCGGCGAGCGGTCGTCCTTCGCGGTACTCGCTACCGACCGGATCGACTCGTTGCTCTTCTTCCTCGCCAGCGACAGGTGCGCATTGAACAGGGATTTTGGAGCCGAGGTCTCCGGCTGTGGCGCAGACTCTGGAAGCTCTGGCGGCCCCAGACGCGCGCCCTCGACAGCGCCAAACAGCGACATCCAGTCTTCCCGAGGAACATACAGATTCCCCGAGATGGCCTGTTTCGGGTACAGCGCCACGACCTTAGCTGGGTGAACGTTCTGGGCGATAAACGTCTCGATCGCAGGCTGGTACTCTCCACGCGCAAATTGTGAGACTGCCTGGAGGACACGAAGGTGGGCCAGTTTCTGCGTCTGCATGTCAGCTGGTGAAGTTGTTTTCTGAGCTGCACTCACAGGAGCCAACTTCGCGTCGCCCGATGCTTCTACTAAACCAATAGCGTCAGCTACTCGTCCTTCCTTAACGAGTTCGTCAACCGCGTCCCCGACATCACCCGTCCACATCTCCCACACAGTGCTTCCTTCATTGTGCAGCAGCGTCTTGTCGGTCGGAGTGGAAACCAGCAAGACTCTCGGCGCTGCCACTGACTGTCCTTGCGGTCCTGTCGTCGAGCTGACGTTAATAGCTGAGACAGTGAGACCGCCAGCGGACGGGGCAGGAAAGGTCACTGTACTTCGCAGGGCTAGTTTCGGTGCGAGGTGTATGCGGACTGAAGGTAACGGCGGAGTCGATCCGGAGCCTGAGCTTGCCGCGGCAGGCAGAACAGAATAGATATACGGATTGCCGAAGGCTAGCGAGTCGGGCGTCGCGGGCCACTGCAGCGATTCGCTCCTCGTGAAGCGTCCTTCCGACGAGAAGAAGACACCCAAGTCTGCTTTGTCAGCTCCATAGTGTCACTTCTTGAGCTTACCATCTCGAGCCAGAAGCACCTCCCCTCCAACGGTTCTCGTTCCAGCAGGGATAGCCGCCTTGCTGAGCATCCCTCCGAAGCCCGTGAAGGCGCTGCCGAAACCGCCTCCGGCCTCCTGACCCGACTTGGTGTCCGACGGCCCAGCAGTCGCTGGATAGCCAGTGGTTGGGAGTTCCGTCACGGACAGTCGAGACGCCGCTGCCGGGCCGCTCGAAATGTGCAGGAGCACACTGGACTGCGGGGAGTACAGCAGGTGCACGATCTCGGGCAAGTCGGCGTAGAACGGAGCGGGGAAGATGACTGTTCTCGGGCTGTGAGGAAGCGAAAGCTCCCAAGCCTCACCCAGGTTCTTCCCCGCGCCGTAGACCAACACCTTTTTCCGACATCCGATGACGAGCAGGTCCTTCGAGACCTTCCCCGGGGTCCCCCCTTCCTGTTTCGCTGGAGAAGGCGCAAAGTATGTCGTGATTGCAAACGCATGCGGTGTCCTAGCTTGCGAGAGTGTCGTCATGCATCCCTTCCCCATCAGGTTGCTCAGCTTATGAAGCGTCACAGTTGAGTCTGTACGTCAGCTGTCTATCCCGCTCCGATAGCTTACCGGTCAATACCACCAGCTGCTTGGCTTCCGGCAGAATTCCAATCTGGTCGATCTGTCTTCGCCCGACCTGATGCGTCTCGAGGAGCTTGGGAGACTCGCCGTCGAGCTCCTCTAGGGAGTAGACACGCAGAGACCCGTCGGCGCAGCCCGCGTACAATTGATCACCTAAGATCGTCAGCCCAAGCTCGGGACGGCTCTAGAGCTCCCTAAACTTACCATGCTGGTGCAAGGCGGTGATTCGGGTCTTAGTCCCTGCGATAAGAGGGTGCAGGGCATGGCTGCCCATGGTGACGAGCGTCGATGCAGGAGGTATAAGATGGTCGTAGGTCAGGAGGAACAAGCCGACATTGAGCTGAGGTCGCGGAACGCGGTGGCCAGGTGGAGGTTACCGGAACCGGGCATGACGTACCTTCCTCCCCCAGATCTCGTGCTACATCTGTGGCAACGGTGTCTGCGAGCACTTTCATCAACACACACTCGCTGTCTCCGCCGACGAGATCAACGAGCGCACTCAAAAACAGAAACCCGATACATGCTTGCGGCTGCTCGGGCCCTCCCTGCTTTCTCCCGATCTCCTCTGCGTGCCGGCCTCCGTCTGGCATCCACGACCTCCGTCATGTCGCCCATCGACCCAAAGGACCTCCCGACCGTCTCCAACCAAGGCATCGGGAAGCGGCTATCCATTTGGAGAGGTGATTAAAGCTTCACCGACTTTGAACGTAAGCTTACGCCGCAGGTGATATCACGAAGCTCAAGGTGCGCAGCTAATGGGCAGCACGCTTACTGCCCATGGTGGAGGCAAGCTGCAAGAGTTCCCCTCGTTGACGATGCAGACTGACATGATCGTCAACGCTGCCAACAAATCGCTTCTGGGAGGCGGCGGCGTTGACGGTGCGATTCACCGTGCTGCTGGGCCTGATCTGCTGCGGGAGTGCAGGGGTCTCGGAGGAGCCAACACCGGAGAGGTGAAGGTGACCAAGGGATACGACGTGAGTTGTCTACCGGCGTGATAGCGGCCGGGAAGTGCAATGGCTTCTCCGCTGGAAACAGCGATAGCTCCGATCGCGACACGGTCGCTAATGCTGTCTCTCATCACTATTCCCAGGCTTCGTGTCAGCCTATCCAGTTACACACATCTTGGGATGAACTGACTCCAGCTCCCCGCGAAGTATGTCGCGCACGCCGTTGGACCTATCTACTCCGAGTCGAGAAAGGACCAGTGCGCGTCGCAGCTTGCGAGCTGCTACAAGTCCGCGCTGGAACATTGCTCAAAGATCGGCGGCACTAGTATCGCTTTCCCGAGCATCAGCACTGGAATCTGTGAGTACCCTTGGCGATTAGCGTTCTGTCTCAGGCAGCCACCGCATTGCACCTCCCACATGGCAGCTGCGCTTGGACGATCTGGAACTGACGATCCAGACGGCTACCCGATCGAGGACGCGACCGAGGTCGCCATCGAGACGACGAAAGACTTCCTGAAGAAGGACGACAAGGTCAGTTGTGTAAATGTCAACGTCGACTGACAGGCAGGTGAAGCAGGTCGTGTTCTGCGTGTTCTCTTCCGAGGATGAGGACGTGTACAAGAAGCTCATCAAGGGCATCGTCACCACGAACGATGCGTGAGCGTGGACGTGAATTAGGTAAACCTGTATAGTAGTGTGATGATAAGCTGTGAAGTATCATACATCGGCCAGCGTCTGCTTGCTCGCCTGATGACGGGACCGATAGTAAGACCCAGTGTTCAGGAGCAGATCGGCGGGCACCCGGACCTCACGGACGGCGGCAAGATGCGGAGATGGTGACCTTGCGCTGTCCTCACCGTGGTCTTCGGTGGTCTACGATCCTCGAGCGCGTGTATCAACGTGAAGAGCTTCCTGGCAAAGGAATGAGTGGAGCGATAATGGCCGACGATGGTAATTCCAGTCGCAAAGTGGCTGTGGCAGTGTTTCGGGCGACCCCGCTGTTACCGCTGCTGAGTTTGATGACACAACGTCGGCGTTCAGCTGCACGACACGAAACGGATGTCTACGTAGACGTCGGACGTGTGACAAACGATGGAGCGGATCTGGCAGCCGACTGTGACCGCACCAGCGCTGCTCGCTGCCTGACGTGTCAGGAGTGCTGCATGTGTCAGAACAGTTGTGACCGGGCGGCATGCAGCCGGGAGAGGCCGTCACACTCTTCTCTGGCTGCGACGAAGTCGGGACAGATCCCCGCGGCTCCTCCGTGTCAGAAGTGTCAATGCTGTCACATGTGTCAGTCCTGCTCTCAGTGCTCTTCCCTGTGTCAGTACAGCCGTCGGTGGAATGAAAGGGGATGTGCGACCCCGTGTGGCACGAGGAGGCAGTTGAATCTCTGACACTCCACTCATATCAACTGTCACCTCCAAATCCTTCCCCACCGTTTCTCGTGTCAGCCTTCAGTCAGGCAGGTCACAGATCAGTGATGCATGTGTCAGTAGAGGTGAGGACGTGCGTCGTGGTGCGGCTGGAGGGGGGGGGGGGGGGCTGAAACCGAACCTCGACTGCCAACCCTATCCCCCTCTCTCATGTTTGGCGGACCCCTCGTCGTCCCCGCCTCCGGCCGTGCACCGCTCTTGTGGACACGCGGAGTGTCACATGCACACTCATGCGCAGTGTGCGCGTCAGAGGCTGAATGGCAGACCTCCCTAGACGTCGCCAAACATCGTCATGAGGTTGCCGATCGGCGCTAAGGCGCAGTCACCGGCTGATGCGCAAACGCAGCCCTGGTGGCTGTTACAAATGCACTTGCTTCAGCTGTCAGCTGAGAGGGAGTGAGGCGGCCTTGTCGCCTAGTCCCCGCGGCCACTGGGCATGTGTTCCATCGGAACGTGGAAGCTGTGCTGGTGCATGAAGTGTGAGGGGCGATAATGGCCCACCATACGGGGCCCGACAGGCGCCGCTCGCCCGCAGACGTCAGATCGCACAAGTCCGAGGCTCACATGTCATGGGCTCCGAGTACGGAGATCGACGCAGCGCAGTCGCGTGCATCTCCAGCCTCCAGCCTGCGGCTGCACCGCCTGACGGACGCAGGACATGAATTGCCTTGAGCCGGTGCACCCAAACCAAACACATGGAATTCGAACGAGAGCCCGTACGAGACACGAATAGAACCAAAGAAACTATAGGAGTTTCTGACGTCACCAGGCACGCAGGCACGCTCACTGCAACCAGCACGCTGGAGAGCGATCGGCTTCTCCGTCGAGCTTCCGACGAGCTCGGTGAAATCCTTTAGTCTTTTGAGGGCAGATACACATCTGCTTGCCGCCCTGCTACGGGTGCCGCTGCCACGCAGCTGGTATCGGCCAACAATAGCAACCCTCGACGTCGTCCCCGCTCTATGGCCACGAATGCCAGTCCTCCGGGTTTCGGGGGGTCGTTACGAGGTGCACGACACACGACCAGGTTCGCAGCGTCCCACTGTACCTAGCCTCGATGCCGCTCAATGCCGCTCGGCGGCCTGTTCAAAGGACGTGAGAGTGGGCAGGAGTGAGGGAGGGATGTACCCAGGTCATTCCGCTTCTCCCCTACAAGTCTTACGTATGAGTGGCGAGGAACTCCGAATACGGCGGCTGGCATTTGATTCGCTCGGGGTCTCGGTGCCGAGAAATAGCGATGCGCAGCGCATGGCATTGACGCAGGAGAATGTGGGGAGGAAGTATGGGGAGCTCTGCGGCGAGTGCGGCTTGCGGTGAATCGGTGAATAGTTGCGTGGGCCGTGGGCGGTGGAGCACAATGGACGGCAAGGTGCGGCTGAATCGATGCAGGGCCACCTACGCCATCGCATGTGACTGCTGCACTGTGTCACCGCATCCAAATGCGGCTCTCCATTGTTCCAGCTGTTCCACAGTAACACGGCGCAGCGGCACCGATCCATGCGGGCAGAAGTACAGGTGACCACGGGACCCCATGGTCCCCACTTGGTTCTCCCCAGTACTCCGCATTGCCCACTCCGACAGCTGATGACGACCAGATGAGAATAGCAGCTGACATCACAACGAGGCTGTGGTGGCTGAGGAATGTCCAAGATGTATGAGCGACTTTATTCCCCGACTCTACTCGGTGCTGTGTATGAAATCGCGCATCCCACTCCCAGGCGGCCAGTGGGACGCACTGGCCCTATCTCTTCGAGTTACGACTTCTCTAGCACGAGAGTCGTCCCGAAGTCAGCAGGTCAGCTGCTAGATTAGCGCGTATCGCAGCGCTGTGGATACGTGAATCCTTGTGGGGCCATAGGCAGCCGACGTTGGAGCCGGCAGGCCCAGCGTTTCCACCAGCCTCTCCCCACTCTGCTTGGGAATGCTGCAGCGTCTGCAGAGCAGTGCGCGATGGTAAACGTGTGAAAACGAGGGTGCGAGAGGAAACATCCCCCGCCCGCTTTCTGTTGCGCCGCTGCAGCGGTGATGACAGCGGCCAAGACCACACGCCGCACGCCGCAACAGTCGCCACGTCACCGCCGGTATGCCCGCCACTGCTTGGCAAGCCGCCCAAGCCACTAGTCATGTCGATATGTCGAACGTGTGAGCTGCCGTTGGAGTAGGCGTACAGCCCTAGTGCCCAAGGTTAGCGTCCCACGGTCCCGAAAGCTTGGCCTGCAGCGCCGCAGCTCGACCGACGTACGATTCGACTCGCATTCAGCGGCCTCATGACCAAAGATAGGTCTGCTTCCAGGTGCGCGATTTAACTGCCATACTCGCATGCCACTGTGATACAGTACAAAGCACATGCTGCACTGTAACGGGCAACCGGCAACGGGGATCTCGGGTACGAGGCGTCCGCTGCGTCAACTGCGTCAACTGCGCCAGTCTAGGAGTCTCTGTACCTCTGATGCAGTCTCGGTGTTCTGGCAAGTCGAGACAACGAGCCAGGCCCCAGACACGAGATCTTGATCTCCTCGGTCGCCTGCGCGTGCCCGCCATATCTGGCATGTTTAACCCCATGCCCGCGCAGCCTGTGCCCAGCGTGCCCGTTGAAAGTGCCTCAACGACAGGTCGATGTTAGAGCCTCCCTGCTAAGCATATCTACCTTCCTACCTTCTAGCTCTATGGGTAACTCTATCCGGCGATGGGCCGCGTGGGGCACGATACACGTTGGGCGAGATAGATCTTGTGGGCTGCGCTGGAAGTCTGCTGGAGATAACTGTCTAGTCATGTGCCAACGCGTTCACCATCGTGCGTATCGTACAGTGCAATCAAGCGCCCGAGCCGCAAGTCTACTCTTAACATCAGACCAGTGGAGCCCGCGGAGCACTTAGACTCAAACGCATCAAGCGCGCAAGCTGCAGTCTAGAGGTTGTCGCGCCGCGTCTGTGAGGCCATGAAACGCGGGAGTCCAATGGATCTTTGGTGCGTTTCGTGCGTTTCGCTCGGTGTGTCCAAACATCGGACCTGCGCGTCGCCGAGCTCCTCTCTGGCCTCCTCCCTCCGAGGGTCTCTCCTCCGAAGCCCTATGGCTCCGAAAATGATGTGATCGGGGTCACCACGGGTCAGACATAAAGCGCACGCGCACACCGTTCCACGTGTGCGTTCGTGCCATCTTTGGAACCAACCAGGTCAGATGATCATCAGCCCTACCCATCCGACGTGTCAAAAGTAGCCGAGTCAAGACTTGTCGGCACGACGTGCACGACTGAATCGGCCCCGCGATCCCCCGCACCCTCCAGTGCCTATCGTCCAAACAATTCGGGGTCGTGCACCCATGCAAGAAGGGAGGCCTGAAGTCAAATGCCGATTGCGCGACTGTGCAGTGTTTGCGCGATGAAGCAGGGCATCGCGGGGCATGCACACCCCAAGAGCATTAGGTTGTGTCCGTTCCGGACGCATGCTCGCAGCACCGTCAAGCCGAAGGCGGAGGTCAGGTGAGAGTTTCACAGCAGTGCAGGGGCACTCGGACCTGGGGCCTTGTGTCGGCGACGCCCGGGAGTGTTTGCCCCCACAGTGCCAGTGTGTTCTCCATCATATCGGACTGCTCTATACTCGGACTGCTCGGAGTTAGGATGCATTTGCTCGCTAGACCCATGTGCTGAACAGACCAAGCAGACCAAGCGAAACTGGGCAGACTGCGCGATCTGGTCTGGGATCTGGATATCTCATCTGACTGCGTCTGACACCGACGCTGCCTCACTCATTGCATTCCATATACACTGTTGAGAACAGCGCGTCTGCGCAGACATTTACGACAGTGCATTGCAGCCACGTCCCACTCGAATCTCATCTTGGAGTTAGATGGCTGCACTGTTCGCATGCCATCACTGGCACCGTCATCGCGGCTGTTGAGTTCAGGCTGTTCGCGGTGTCTCGGGCCGCGTTCGCTGGAGCAATGCAACGGTCGGTGGAATGATTGCGTCATGCTGGCATGGCTGGCTGGCTGGCTGGTTGAGTAGCATGGCAGTGTTTGTCGACGGTTAAAGGGTCGGTGCCGTGTGTCCCTGTGCCGTTGTTGCCGCCAGTGCCGGACGCCGGAGCGGTGGCGTGCAAAAGGCCGTACGTGCTGGTGCACTGGAGCTGTGCGGGATCAGATCGGCGGGCGTTTGAATTCCAGATGGGCCAGTGGGCTCACGAATCTCGCATCAGGCGAGCGACGTCGCGACGCTGTTTGAGCAGTTGTGGAGATGGAGCGACAGTCCGGCAGCAGCATTGAGGGATTAAGGGTCCCTGTTGCGGCCAATAAGAGTTGATTGCGGGCTCTCCGAAAGTCGACGGCGAAACGGGACCTAAAAACAGCTATACCCAGCATTCGCCCAAGACACACGCTGCCCATATGCCAGCTCTTCAGGTCCCAGGTCCCCCGCTGTGCCTGGCGCTTTGGGCGTAGAGGTGTCCACTGGCGCCAGTTGAAATGGACAGTTGGACATTTGATCCTGGGTGTGTTAATTCAATTTTCTCCTATTGATGTCGCTAATCGCCCATCACCAACTTACGGGTGGCGAATGCGGGTGAACGACCCAATCCACTCACTGTCGTCGCCAGGGACCGACCGGGCGGCCAACGGTCCACCAAGTCGGGAACCCCCTGGCTTTCCGGCCGCTCACGCTCACGGCTGGTCGAATCTCAAATCTTACCCCCTGCACTCACTCCCCTCTGGTCGCCCCTGGCCGTCCTCCTCTGGTCCCCTGGCAAAGGGAGGTGGCCCCTGTCGTTTTCTCCCATGCTACTCGATGGACAACCGTTGGCACCCCCCGGATGCGGCCTCTAGTTGTGTGCATCAGAGCCTGAGCCTGCAGCCGCCTACGTGCCTACCGACATGCTGCCTGCAGTCCACCTGCACCTCCTGCTCCGGCACTAGCCGCATCGTGGTCCAAGGTGCAGTTAACGGGGCTTTATTTGTGTTCTACATAGTCGAGAGGTGAATTCGACGCCTCCGACCGACTGACCGACCGACCGTATCCACCCTGTATACCCGCAGACACCCCTGGTAGCCTCGCAAGCCTCGAGTCCCTCCCACACTCACACCGAGCCCTGTATATACCGACACCGGCCACCCCCTCTTTCACCTCACCTCCCCTTCGACCCATCCCATCGACTCTACCACTCTACCATCCTCCATCCTCTTTTTTTTCAAGGCGGCCTGCGTCGTGCGCGTGTTCGGCTTTGTGTCGTTTGCGCCGCGTTTCGCTCGAAAGTGCCCCGTGCTCGTTTACAAAGCTTGTTAGTTACCAACTGCAAGTAAATATTTTTGGGCGACCCGACATCTCAGCAATCCGATAGATTCCGCTCTGTCAACCCCCAGCGACGGCCAGCGTTTTTCCACCTAGCTCAGCTCAGCCAGCGACTAAGGCCTGTTCCGCGACAATAGTTAGAAGAGCAGCAAGCCCCGCTTCCTCCTCTTTTCTACCGCAAAGTCCTTTCCGGCCACGCCTCCCGTGCGCACACGCATCTCGCCGGTTTGTCGCTCAGACAACCAATCGAGAACGCCACTTTGACGCCGTTGCTTCTCTGATTGCAAGGTTACGCCTAGGCGTCTCTTCGACAGAGCCGTTCTTTGCACCTCTGTCGCTTCTTCTGAACGCACGCACGCACGCACGCCGCGTTTCCCGGTGTATCCGAGCGTCTCGTTCGCGTCGCCCGCTGCCCGCTCGCATAGCGTCGCATCCGCCGCAAGCTTCAGAGCCAAATTCAAGTTTCATCAAACGTCGGTTGTAACGCTCACGCGCTTCTGACCGTCCCGAAACTTGACACCCCCATCCGACATCCTTACCACCCATTGCATCAGCTGCATCAATTCGCGCACACCTGGGCTGTCTAGTCCCTGGCCAGTTGATCCAGCGCACGCACGCCAGGAAGTTTGGCTGATCTAGGTGAGTTGAGTTGTCGGCTTAGTGCATTGCCTCGATCTCCGACCCGGCGCCGAGTTTGTGTGCGACCTGTGACCTGTGCTTCTGCTGCATGGACAGGCAGTTCGGCGGCGGCGCATGAAATCCCGCAATCCGGCACGCCCCTGCACGCCCGCACGCCTTGGCCCACCTGGTAGACTGCTGGAATGGCGTTACGCATTCCGTGCCTCAGCCTGGTGGTCCTACTCTATGGCATGCCCCTCAGGTTATTCCATTAGCGTTGTCCGGCTGTGCGGCACAGGTTCACAGGACAGACGAGGTGCGCGCTGTGTCCGGTGTCGTTGCACATCAAGCATAGTCCACCACTGTCCCTCTCTGGTTCCCCGCACGCGGGTCCTCCAGATTGACTGGCGTCCCCATGACTTGCAACCCCCCGATCCCTAGTCTCATTGCTTCCAATGATCGTCCTCGATACGTCATTTACTGACATCCCTCTTAGCTTCTTCCTCCTCCATAGCCACCCATCCTCATTATCTTTGCCCGTGTCGTCCTCTCCCCTCCCCCCTCTTTGCGATGTTGAGGTCCTACTAGAAGGCGAGTCGACTCTGTTCGGCACCATCTCATTCTAGTCTGTAGACCCAGCTGTTGGGTTCTTCACGAGGGCTACCACCGTTACAATCAGCTCGATCGTCCACCAAGTTCAAGCAATACTACCAAGTGCGACTTCCTTTCCTATCGACCTTCAGTTCTCGTCGTTTGATCAATCAGTAACAGGATCGATCAAGACTCAGCATTCTCCTCATCACCACTACCATCACCATCACCATGTCCTCTGTTCACAACATCCCGCATTCGCCGACTCCCCAGCCGGCGAAGAAACTGCGCCCGTCGCTGTCCCCAGCGCGTGGCTGCCTCCGCCCGTCATCCCCTCCCCTCGAGTTCGACGGTAGCCGCTCGTCGTCCGCGCGGTCTAGCTTTTCAGACGGCAGCGACTACAGGCGCTGCAAGACTGTCCACTGGCAGGGCGAGGTCGATGGCTGTGTTGTCACTGTGAGTTCTCAACAAATTGGCTGTGGGATGTGAAACTGACTCGTGCTACAGAGGTGCTTCGACACGTACTCGGCCTCAGAGTATGACCGTACTCCCCTGGCGCCCCCGTCAGAGCAGGAGCGTTCCTGCGTCCTCCCGGCCCGCGGGGCCCGTTGCTTGTCTTATCTCGACGACGATGAGGACGACGAGAGCGACCACGACGAGGACGTGGCCGAGGCATCTGACAGCGACGATGACACGCGCCCATCATCGCCCTTTGCTTCGCCGGAAGATTCGGATCTGTCCGGTGTCGAGGACGACGGTGACGAGTGGAGTGCATGCTTCGCTCGTCGCCGCATGATGTTTGCGCGCATGAGCTCGCTCGACCGGGAATCGGCCCAGCCCCAGTTCGAGGGCTATCGGTCGTTGTCGGCGACGCTCGTCGAGCTGCTCAAGTCTGTCGGCTGTGACGAGGACGACGACACGACGACGCTGTCGTCCACGCCCGGCTCGTCCGCGGACGAGGGCGGCATGAGCAAGCTGTCGTCTGTCTCGTCGAACGAGAGCATTGCGACCGTCGTCTTTTCTCGTCTCCGCGAGGAGCGCCCCGAGGATGACGAGCGGGAAACGGAGCCCGAGATCGACACGCCGTCTCTCGTCTCGAGCGCGGACTCGGAGGCCGAGTGCAGCATTGCGTCGCCGCCGTGTTCGCGAGTCCAGTTTGTCCCGCCGCCGATAATGTGGACGCGCACGGCGCTGACCTACGGTCCACAAGAGTGACGGCCGCTCTCCTCTTTTGTCTTTCCTTTTGTGCAGGTCCTTTCTCTCCTCAGCATTCATTCCCGCATCTGATATTTGTCCTAGTGGCGAATCACGAATCACCCGGAAGACTGCCTGCTGCCTGGTCTGCAGTACCCAGTACCTCTTACCTCATCATCCTCATCCTCACTACAACAGCCATTAGGTATCTGCATTGCATTAGTGTCGAAATGTAACCTGTATCCTCATTTCGACAAACGTCTAGACTGTACCGATGCATAATCACTGTATTGCACTGCACAAGCCTGCGAGCGAGTGTAGCGAGTACGAGAGCAGGTGTGCATGGAGCGCGAGTAACGGACGATGTGACGATGGGTCTGGGCTTTTGGGGATGTATGTGCGGGGACGGAGGTGAGTTAGGAGGAGTCTGGGGATATTCTTATGCTCATGCTCGGTGGGTGGGTTGTGCCTCGAAGAGTTCCGGAAGCCAAGGCCGAACTCGTCAAAATAGCATCCAGCATGCGACGTGGGCATCGTTAGAGTCGGTCCGAGTCGTAAGAGTCGTAAGGTCTCGGAATCACAGAATGTGGGAGCATGCATAACAGGACCCGTGTAGCTCGCCTGTCTCTGTCGTAGAGCCTTGCCACTCCAGGAGCAGCCAGGAGCAGCCAGGAGCAGCCAGGAGCAGCCAGGAGCAGCCAGGAGCAGCCAGGAGCAGCCAGGAGCAGCCCAGAGCAGCCTCGAGCGTCTTGCAAGTCTGCCAGGTGCGGGTGCGCGGGCAGGCTATTTGGGGGGCGAAAGCAAAGCTAGTAAGTGTCACGTGCCACTTGCACGGAAGCTTAAACGTCCAACTACCTGCCCGTGCACTTTCGCGCTGGTGAGAGTCCCAGCATGGGAGGGCTAGTAAGGGCCGGTGGAGGGCAGTGGAGGCAGAGCGGCGGCAAACCTTCCCCCGCCCTCACCCAGTCCTTCGCCCTTCGCCCGTCCCAGACCTCGTGCGGTACACTAAGCGGACAAGACCGATACCCAGTGCACGCGCACATTGCCCCGCACGGCCCGCACCCGGTCTACCCCAAGCAGTGCTTCCCCAGATTTCTCAACATCACTCTATTGTCAGCTGACACATAATCGTTATCACGAACGAGAGACGAGATATGGGTATGCGTCACGGTGAGCGTCCATCTGCCCCTCTGCCAGCGTCGCACGCTGTGAGAGTCGCGAGGAAAGCTGGAAGGAGGGCAGGAGGGAACGGGGCTAACGGCAGACGCAGACGCAGACAGTATGGGTGACGCTGTGAAGGTCAACGGGCACGCGGCCGGGGGTTCGGACGACCTGATCCCCCTTTCCAACGGCAACGGTCATGACCACGAACGTGCGCTGAACGGCGTGAGCGGCTCCGACGCCGTCACACGACCAGATGCGGAGCTTTACACGGAGCTCGCGGAGAATGGCGACGAGACAGCCGAGGCACCCGGCCAACAGACATCGCTGTTGAGTCTCCCACCCGAGCTCCTAGACGTCGTGCTAGCGCACGTTCCGCCTGCCCAGAAGCTGAGCACGGTGCGGGCGCTGAGTCTCGTGCTCCCTTATTCTGTGTCCAGGCGCTGGCGGTGGGAACATCTCGTTCTCACAAGTCCGAGGCAGTTTTACCCGCTTTACAACGCCTTGGCTCGGGAGAGGGAGAGGAGGACGAAGGAGGACGAGGAAGGCAGAGGAAGGGGCGCGGGAAGAGGTGGCGATGAGCTCGTCAGGACACTTTGCGTGGAGTGTTGGAAGGGCGACGTGGATATGCTTAACAAGTAAGTTGACATGAAGGACGAGCTGACGCCCAGTGTCTTGAGACTCATTCCCAGCCTGCAGACCCTCATGCTCCATGTCGGGACGAACTTTGCCCCGGAACACTTGGAGGATATGTTTGCGTCCCCCCGTCCGGATCTCTCGCGCCTCGAGCTCCGTTTCAGGCCCTACGTTGAGGAGGCAAACTACTACCAGTTCCTGAAGGGGTCGTACTTCGACAAGGCTCTGCATACACTGCAGAACTGGCCCGAGACGCCGAGTTTCCGCTACCTGTCCCTCGTGCAGGACCTCCTGCCTCGGAAACACCTGCCTATCCCCCGAACCCGAGTCGCCAAGCTCTCTGGTGCTTTAGATGGGGAAGTTCCCGAACCCGATGGCGGCGACAGCGAGCTCGAGAGCGATCTGGAGAATCTCTCCCTCGGCCCCAGCGAGGAGGGCACGCCCGCGCTGACGCCGGCGCGCGGGACGCCGGGCACAGTGACACCACGCACGATGAGTGGGGCGCAGACGCCGGCCGATCCTCCCAAGGATCGCGGCTACACCGGACAAGGCATGTTTCCCTACCTGTCGCAGAAGCTGCAGCACGCGAAACCTAAGACGTTTGCGCAGCCCATCGTCTTCTTCGACGTACGGTGTGTTGCGTTCCTCGGTTCGTCACCTGTCGCCAAGCATCTGACGCATTTCCGCCTCCGCGTGCCGTCAAGAGACATTGCCTATGTCCTAGTGACCAAGCCCGAGCCACTGGCGCCAGTCGCATTCTCGACCAACATGCCGCCGGCCCCCGTCGCGAATGCGCCGATGTTCCCGTCCTTGACGTACCTGGACATTTCGACGACCAACGTGCGCCTCGACGCAGTGCTCGCAACCCTGTTGCGTAACTACGACAAACTGGAGCACCTCGTGCTTGACCGGACGAACCTTTTCGGCTTCAAGAGCAAGGACAAGGGCGAGCTCATGTCGCGTGAGCTCGGTGGGCTCTGCGTCACGGTCTGCTTGCAGCGCGCGAAAGAAAGGGAGAAGGCCCTCGCCGCCTGGGACACGCGTATGCGTACCGCGGCGTATCTGAGGGACCAGCGCGCGCAGGAGGCGCAGCGGAGCGCGGCGTCTGTGCGCGGCCTGTCTGCCGCCGAGAGGGCAGAGATGGACCTGCGCCGCGCCGAGGAAGAGGAGGCGGCCAGACAGGCAGAGTACGCGCGTGCGCGCCGTGGGCATCGTTCCGCCGGCCAATCCACCGTCTCCCTCCGCACAAATTCGCGCAGGAACCAAGCCCTCCTCGCAGCCAGTGGCGGCGTGAACCCCGCCGACCTGCCACCCTCCAACCGGGCGTGGTTCGTCTTACCCGCGCTCCCCCGCCTCAAGTCTGTCAACATAGGCGGCGAGGCCGTGGGCATCTCGAAATTCTACGACCTCAACACCTGGCGCCACGCCTTCCGTGACGGCTGGGTCGAGTCTGTCCAGCGGAATTTGGGTTGGGCCAAAAATGCTACCGACAAATATGTCCGCGCCAAGAAGAAGATCGTAGAGTGGCAGGCGTACACTGGCTCCCTTCATGAGAAACATCGGGGGAGCGCCAAGAAGAAGTCGACCGCAAAGACGCAGCCGCCCCTCGACGTCAGGCTGTTCCGATACCCTCTCCCTGGGGAGGACGTGACGGCCACAGGTGAGGGGGAGGAGGAGGAGGAGAGAGCCCTCAAGGGCCTGATCGAGATTGACGAGGCTGGAGCGGTCGAGTACATCGCAGCGTACAAGGATTATCTCGGCGATTGCGAGAGAGTTGGCGGGTTCCCTTGTGTTTTCTGCCTCACGCCCGATTGCGAGGGACCGTACCGCCGCGGAGGTGAGGGAGAACGCGTCGACGGAAGGGGTGGCATGGACGGCCCCCATGAACCCGGGTGCGGACATATGCTCGGCCGGAGGATCTGGGGTTGGGAAGGCGTCGAGTAGAATCATGTAGACATCTGTATCTAGACATTCATCCTGTACACTTCATGCATTATCTATGTCATATCACTGCGCTACTGCGCGTCGCAAGTCGCTCACGCCTCTACTCTATCGAGCGAGAGCGTCTCGCGTTCACCTCGTCGCAGGCTCGAGTCTGGTCTCGCACCCCGCTTCGCTCGGTCCTCTACACGTCCTCCCTCGCACCCAGCGGCGGGAAGCGGCAGTACTTGTCCGCAATAGACGTGACCTCGTAGTCTCCCGGCGTCGACGAGCTGATCCAGTACTCGTACTCCCAGATCTCGGAAATGGTCAACGTCTCCTCGACCTTCTTCTTGCCGTTGTTCATCTCGAACCGGACATAGGTGAATGTGAACGGAGGCGTGCCCTGGAACTTGACGCCAAAGATGGCAGGCTGGTCGCCCTCGTGCAGGTGCTGCGTGCCGTCCTGGATCCGCACCGAGGGGAGCGGGTGCACCGTCTTTGTGAGCCCGTCTAGCGTGCGCTTGCACTGCGCCGCGCCGCGGCGGTCCTTCAGCGCCACGGAGTGGATCTGGAACACACCCGGCTTCTCCGCCTCACGCGTGAAGCGCGCAGACGTAGAGGTCACCTCATAGCGTCGACCCTGCCACTCGTACTCCACCAGCCAGGGCGACTTGCCCTGCAGCTCAAAGTTGAGCGTCTGGCCGACACACACGTCCTGGTCCTTCGAGAGCGGGACGACGCGGGCAGTCTCGACGACGTCGACGGGCGTCGCGATACTGTCCGCCGACGCGGGCGCGTACGGGCACCCGCTCGCGTCCGAGACCTCGAGCAGCACGACCTCGTACCGTCCCACAGCGGCCACCGTCTCGTCCAGCTCGACGTCCCACTCCCGGCCGGGCACTTGCACCGTGTGCTCGACGAGCTCGGCGCTGGCGGGGCGGCGCACTCCGAGCGTGACGGTGAACGGTGGCTGGCCCGTGAGCTTGAGCTTGGCATTCGTCTCGAGCTTGGTGTCGCGGCATAAGTTGAGCGTGTTCTGGCGCGAGAATACGCCACTCGGCCGCCCGTGCACCGTGTGCTCGAGGCTGAAGTCGACCTTGGTGTCCTCGTAGTTCGAGTCGGTCAGCTTGAAGAACTTGTACAGGTACGTGCCCGGCTTCTCGGACGTGAGGTGCAGCACACCCGTGTTCTGCGCGCTGTTCAGGACCGACGTCTGGCCACCGCTGCTGTCGATGTAGCCCTTGTAGCTGATCGCGAACGGCGAGGCACCCTCGAACGAGATCGCGGCACCCTCCTCCTGGCCAGAGCACACGCCAGACGTGCGGTACTTGCCGTTGCCGACCGACTTGATGAAGCTCGACTCGGCGAGCGACGCGACGGGCTTCGGCAGGAAGTCGACGGAGTACTTCGCGTCGAACTCGCCAATGTCTCCGGGGCAGTGCGCGTCCTTGACCGACGTCAGGACGTACAAACCCTTCTGCTTCAGCTGCAGCTGGCTGTTCGACTCGCGCGTCTTGAACGCAGGCTGGGGCTTGCCGTCGAGCGTGTACTCGAGCGTCCAGGGGCCGTTACCAGTGAAGCGGAGCGCGGCGTTGACCTGCGAGCCCTCCTTGATCGTGACGCGCTCGCTGGAGGCGAAGCGGGCGGAGGGCGTGTGGCGGTCGATGTCAACGTCGATCTGCTGCGACTGCAGGCGTTTGACGCATCCGTTCGAGTCCTCGACCGAAACCAGCGTGATGACAAAGCGGCCAGACGCGCCGGTGTACGCGTGCAGCTCCTTCGGCACGGGCACCGAAAGAACCTGCTTGCCAGACTTGATCGGGACAGTCGTGTTCATCGACTGGCCAGCCCAGTTGGTGCGGTACTGCAACTTGAGCGGGTCGTTGCCCTGCACGTCAAGCTCGACGCCGACCTCATCGGGCGAGCAGTGGTACAGCTGGCGGTGCTTCGAGCCGGTGAGGATGACGCTGGCGGGAGGTCGCACAACCTGGTGGATAGCCGGGTAGTTGATGGGGATGTCGGTGTAGCGGGCGTCGTTTAGGCTTGAGAACGTGTACGTGTACTTGCCCTCGCGCTCAGGCTTCAGGACAAGTTCGCCGCCAGCGCCGCGGAAGACGTGCTGCTTCTTGACGGCGGGGCTTCCCTTCTTCTGCTCGGTGTAGAACACAGTGTACGGCGGCGTACCGGTAAACTCGAACGCAACGGCGGATCCGACGTCGTTGGAGCTGGAGTTAGTTAAGCGGCGCCAGAGTGAGGCTCACCATTCGTGCAGAGTCTTGACGCTGATGTCCGCCGTGGGAGGGGGGATCATGCGGACCGTGCACGTCGACGGCTCAAGGACGCCTCCGGGGCACATACCGCCGACAGACTGGAGCGTGAACTTGCCCGGCTCGTGGACATCGATGTAGGCGCGCTGGTCAGTAACCTCGACGTTGCGAGCAGAGACGCCACCGGCGGCGTTCGTGAACGTGTAGTTGACACTGAGTCCCTTAGACGCACTGCCATGGAGTTCGACGGGGAGCTTGGCCGCGCCACCGACGAGAAGCTCGATGGGGCGGGGACAGTTGAAGGAGACGGAGCGCTTCTGGAGAACGTTGAAAGCCATAGTAGCACCTGGTCCCGTCGGCGTATGCGTGTTGCCGAGTCCGTCCACGACAGAGGCGAGCGTGATCTCCTCGGTGCCGATCAGATCGTGGCGGAGACGCAGCGGGACGTTGTGCATTTTGCTGACGCGGCTGAAGAGCTCGTCAGGCTGCTCGTCCTCGATGCCCTTGACCTCTCCGCCGCTGACAACGCTGCCATCGACGATGCGGTTGTAGGTGACGTGAAGCGGGGCGACACCGCGGACCTGGAAGTTGACCATGTCCTCGGAGCCGACGCATCGCAGCTCCGGGGGCGCGTCCTTGACACCAGGGTACGTAACGGTCTTGCCCTTCTTGTTCGTCTCGATGAAGTCACCGCCGGAGGGGCACTCGTAAATAACAGCCTCCCTGTGCGGGTTCACGTTGAAGCGGTCGCCGTGCTTGTCCACAACCTTCAGAAGAGTGACAATGCTGGGCTCCTTGATCTCGAGAAATCGGATAGACTCAGTGTCCTTCAGCGTGATTGCCAGCGGAGCGAGCAGACTGTCGGCGGACTTGATACTGGAGAGCTTGGCAGCGTCGAGTTGCTTGGAAGCCCGGACAAGGTCGCGGATCGTCTCCGCCTCATCTTCCTCGTCTCCCTCGTCACGGGACAGGCTGAAGCCGCGGTGCGACTTGGCGACCTTCATGTGCGAAGCGTAGACAGAGTGCGTCTGGTTCTTTCCGTTCTCGCCGTCGACAAGAGACGAAGTCCTGTACGCGACCTGGTCGGGGTCGGAGTTGTTGAACAGAACCGGGATGTACATTGGTTCCCGGCTGCCCTGGGGGATGCAATACGTGAACGAGGAAGGGTTAATGGTCGCGGTGCTATAGGGCAGCATGCGAATGTGGTGAATGCCTTGGATATGCTCTGGAGCACCAACCGTGGTCCTCTTGATGAAGTGCCCAATCATGTAAACCCAGCTCCAGAAGAAGCCTTCCTCTCCGAGATGGACAGGACCTGTCTGTCAGCCTCTGAGCGAGATGATAATAACTCACCAAACATCCGAACGTTCGGGATGAACGCTCGCGGGTCGGCGACAAACCAGCAAAGAAGGTTCCACCCAGCAAGGAGCAGGACAAGCAGCAGGATTCCAACAGGCTTCGAAGGCATCGGGGAGAACCCAGGTACCCGCAGAAGCGAGACGAGGCCAAGCAGAACGAACTCTGCGACGCCCCAGAGGGCGGAGCTGACAGGACCCCTGATGCGAGCCGCACTCGATAGCGTCGTCGGCAGATCGGAAGTGAAGTGGGGGGCCACAGCGTCCCAGAGCTTCATAATCTGCTTGTTAGCTATCTGGATCGTCGCCTCGAAGCTTACCTCGATCAGTCCAATCGCCCAAATGATCAACCGCCGCTGCTCATCGCCGCCGAGCCATCGTTGCGGGACGACAGGCGCCTGCGGCCCCGTCTCTGGTGTCGTCGGCTTGAAGATGGTCTCCTTTGTCTCGATGACAATTTTCTTCGGTCCGTCCGCGATCCACTCCTCCTTCTCTATCCGTCCGCCGGCGCCTTGACTGGAGCTCAGCCGCTGGGACGAGTTCAGCGCTCCGCCTCGGCCCGTCGGCGTCGCTGGTGATCCGATGAAGCTCATTCCTTGCTGACTCCGTCCGATTTCGCGTTTCAGTGGTGAATCTGATCGTAGGGGAGTTCCTCCCGATTGTCGTAGCCGGGAGGACATTGATGACGGGTATGGATACGTTGGAGGAACAACTTTCAAGTGACGTTTTGTTGATCGAACCTGCAAGCGGCGCGGGAGCAAAACCGCATCGTCCAAAGTGGAGGTTGGTGGCAAAGATGTTATTGTCCCAGAATCTGGGCCTGGATGCGGCGAAGTAATGCATACAACCAGAGCTCTGAGTAGATGGACTGTAGAGATAGTACAACATGAATGCTATGGAGTCTATGCGGGAGCAGAAACCAATGGAGCGAACATCGCTTTGTTCAGGTCGAGGAGGGACTGGAACTCGCTCGTCCGTACCGATGGGCACTCCAAAGCGATCAGGTCACAGATGCCGCGGGCGAGCGACTTGATATGGGCAACCTGCTCCTTCTTGCTGCCGTTCGAGTCGTCGACCATGTCTGCTCCGCCCTCCCCGGGCCACCTTTCGCAGAGCATCACCCACATCTTCGCAACCATGTTCAGGATCTGACCACGCCATCTCGTGATGCGACCTGTCCCCTTCAGAGTCTGTGCAGTAGCGAGCAATGCCGACAGGTTTGCCTTCAAATGAAGCAGATTGCTCGGCATAGGGGGGATCTCGAGGGGAGCAAGAAGAGAAGGGATGACGGCCTACTGTCAGCTAACAGAAGCAGAGAGTTTCAGATCACCTTTAGCCACCTGGCTATTCCCGTGCCGAGCACACCACACATTGTCTCCCAGTCCACGGCTGCCTGGATGAGCATCATCTTAGCGTCTTCACCACTGGCGTAAGACCAGGCTGAGATGCACGCCTTGTCGACGATCTCGTTCAAGATGTCGGCTCGCTTCTCGCCCTTGAAGTCATCCAGAAGATAGCCAACAATCGTATTCAGAACGACGCCCGAGTCCTTGGCATGAAGGCTGAGGGTGTGCAGAAGCGATTTAAGCAGGAGGCTGTTCAAGTTCCTCCGCTTCAGCTCCTCCTTGTCCATGTTCTTCAACCATCCGCTGAGCACCCAGATGCCCTTTAGCCGCCAAAACGGCTCCCAGTCGTCCATCATCGTCAATGTCGGCGGGAGGATGAGGTTCAGATGCTTCTCCAGCTGTATCGGAGGAAGAACAGAGCTCGACCAGTGCAGGAGGTTGGCGCTGCCCCAGCCATTCTGCGCCTTATACGTCGACGTCTCCTGCAGATCATCCATAGCCTCCGCCCCGCCCAGTGGCTTCACCACGGCCCTGTTGTTCGAGATGTACGGGTGCGGAGAGAAGAGAGGTCGCAGAATGGAGTTCAGAATGTACTTTGAAAGGTCGGTGGGATCAACGCCAGAAGCAGACACGATATCTGCCGTCAGTTCTAACCCACTGCCCTGCCGTGTAACTCACTGTCGACCATGTCACAGATACCGGAAGAAGTCCAAACATCGTTCCCTCGAAGACGAAGTATCAGGGCTAAAGTGGAAGCTTGCTCCTTAAACGAAAGAGACGCCCAGTCAGGCGTTTGAATGAGAGGGAAGAGCTGAGCGAGGCATTTCTGTACCTGGTCTTTGTACGACTCGAAGACGATCGGCGCTGAGGTCAGGTTTCGAGCCGCTATCCGGCGAGTCAGAACAACTCACCAGCCTGTTCACTCATGAACGCTGGCAGAAGATCAGACGGAAGAACCATCTTCGATGTCAGGTCCTGCAGCTTCTTCTGAAATTCGGAGGCCGGGGAGGAGGGTGGTGCCGAGGTCGCAGCCGGAGGAGGTGGAGGGGCCTTGGATTTCCGAGGCTTCTCATCCTCCTCATCGGTGATCTCCTCAAGCTTGATAGGAGACGGCGACCGCGGCTTGTCGTCCTCGATCTCTTCGATAAGCGGCATGATGATGCTGAGTGGATAAGAATGTTGACGAACCTCACATCGGCACTCGGTGATCTGCGGTTCAGCAACACAGCGTCATTCTCCCACGGTGGCCACATTTCAGGCACGATGCCCGCCTGGCAGACACGTCCATGAGGCAACTTCAGTCGTGAGCCAGCCGGTCACAACAGCAATCCCATCACCATGTCGGCGAGGACGACGCCGAGGCGTCCGAGCGCGTCACCCATGTCGCCGAACTCCCAGAGCTCGGGAAGCGGGTGGAGTCCCGTCCCGTCTCGCCGGGGAACACGATCACGGACATCCACGAATCTCGGTGGCCCAGCTCCCTCCTACGTTCGTCGCCCAAGTACGCTGAGCGCCGTTCACCCGCCTTCATCAGTATCAACCGCGTCAAGCGCCCGGGGAAAGTATGAACCGGCAAACGATCGCGACTGGGCGGGCATGGAGCCGGACGATGTCTTCCGGCGGCTACCGGTCAACGAGGTCAAGCGAGTCGAGGCGAAGATGCGGACCGATGCGCTGAACAAGCAGTCCGAGCTGCGAAGCATGGTCGGGTGAGCCGCAAAACCCGAGGCGTGTGAGCTAACGATACAGAACTCGCTACCGTGATCTTCTGACGAGCGCCTCGCAAATCACGGCGTTGCACGAGTCGTCGCTCCGGTTGAGCTCGAGTTTGCGGACAGTAGCTGGCGCCTGTGCGAACCCGACAGAGCTGGCGAGCGGGGAGATTGTTCCCGAACAGTCCTCAGAAGGGGAGGACGTCGCGACAATGCTGCCGATCGCAGCGCACATGAAGCTCCTGATCGACACGCCAGAAGCTCTCTATTCTTATCTCTCCCACCACGACTATCTCTCGGCGGCGTTCCTCTGGCTCGTCGCCCGCGTCGCCAAGGATAGCCTGGCGGACATGCCGGAAAGCGCCAACAGGGTGAGTCTGCGAAGCTACCATAATGTTGTTTCCAGCTGACCCCCAGACATACCTGCCGCTGATGGAGAAGCAGTGGGCGACGCTGCTCCCGTTCCGACAGCAGATCGTGCAGCGAGCGACGGCTGCGCTCCGATCACGACATAAGCTCGACGCGAAGGCTGGGTCGGACACGCTGCTCGCGATTATTTTGCTGGACGAGACGCCAGTATCGGAGGCGCTCGACCTGCTACTGTCTCAGCGTTTGCGGGCTGTCCGCGAGATCCTGCACGCGCCAACGATGTCGAAGCGGCAACGGCGAATGTCGCGGGTCGATTCGAAGCACCAGGGCGAGGACACGACGAAGGCGATATCGGAGGCGGTGCACGTGCTGCTGGACGCGGTGACGTTGGCCAAGTCAATCTTCGAGAAGCGCTTCAGCGCGGGCGAGAGCATTCTCGCCGAGTCGATCCGCCTTGTCCAGGTTGGCGAGGAGGTGCCGGTCGTGCAGACGCAGCCGGTCGCGGCGCTGGGGCACCACCGCCGAGCCTCGCGTCTTGCGTCCATCTCTCTCCCGCTCCCACCACGGGCAGGTCTCGGGCACGGCGACACGCCGCCCGTTTCGGCCGTGCGTGTCATCCAATCTCTCCCCTCCTCCCAGATCCTCCTCCGCTACCTCCCCCCGTCCGTCACGGGCTTCACGCCATTCATCCCGCCAGCGGGCGCGCCGCAGCTGAAGGAGAAGCTCGGGCCGTGGCAGTCTTCTGCCGTCGACGTGCTCCGGGAAACGGTGCCTGCGTGGGTCCAGCAGCTCTCGGCCGTGTCGGACGTGTGGTCTGTGCGCGAGTCGCTTCGCGAGATCCTGAGCGACGATGAGGTGTTCGAGTCGCAGATCGCGGCAGCTCTGGAGTCCGAGTGGGGTTCGCGCGTGCAGGAGATCTGGACGACGAAGCTGGACACGATCGTGACGTCGCTGTCGTCCAAGTTGACGGCCGCCGCGGCGCAGGTGCGGAGTGGGCAGGACTCGGGACTCGACAACCATTGCGAGGCGTTCATGTTCTCTGACATCCACTTCCCGACCGTCTCTGCGGGTACGGGCGGCACGGCCACGGAACACTTCCTGTCAGCGCTGAAGAAGCGCTCCCTGTTCCGCACGCCCTTGCTCGACGGCATCATGGCCCTGCTCGAGGACGCGGCGCAGGACATCAAGCTCGACCTCGCGGGCCTCCCCGCGAGCCTGTACAATGACTACAGGGAGAAGCTGAAGAGCGCGCTGCACGCGCTCGTCAAGGTGCTCGACGACGTGCTCGCCGACGCGGGCGGACACCGCGACGCGACGGGAAGCGTCGCGGCCGAGCTGTTCGTGGGCCGCATCGCGCTGTACCTCATGCACGCTTCGCCGTTCCTTAACGACCTCGTGGGAGGCACGGAAGTTGATCTGAGTAAGTTCCCCTTTTGCCTCAGCTTCGAAGCACTACCGCATAGCTGACAACAGGCGGCATCAAGTCCGCGCTGATGGAGACGCACGCCTCCTCCCTGGTGCAGTGGCAAGGCAAGAGTGTCTCCCGCGCGCTGGCACTGCTGAAGCCGATCCTGAAGCTGCACCCAGTCAGCTCCGAGCTGCCGTCGCGCGTCTCGGACCCGGCGACGAAAGCCCTAATGGAGCTCAGCAGCGGCGTGAAGCGCCTCGGCGTGCCGCCTGGCGTTCAGCTGCCCGTCGTCGAGAGCCTTTTGCGGGCGTTCATCGAGAAGGCGCTGGGGCTGGACTGGGCCTCAGTCGCCGACGAGCGGGCATCGGCACAGGCCGCGTTCGATCTCGCGTTCCTGCTCCGTCTCAGCGGTACGCCTGCCTCGGACCTGATTTCCGACTCGACAGTCAGCTCGCTCCTGAACAAGGTGAGTGGTTTCTCACTGCATTCTGCTGCAGGCTGTGCGGACGCGAAGTTGACGTTACAGGCTCCCAGCGAGCTACGGGAAAAGCTCGAGAGCTCGGTCGAGGAACATCTCCGCCGGACGCAGCTCACCCTCGCGCCTCTTACGCAGCACCTCCCCGCCGTCGCTCAGCAGACGAGGGAACGCAACGCGGCTCTTCTCCGCCTGGGAGCGCCACAACTTGGTCGCGCAAGCGGAACCGGGTTCAAGTCCCCCATCGCGGTCGCGAAGCCGGGCAAGCGTTTTGGCCTCCTGTCCATTGTGGCATGAGCGAGCGCAGCGAACGTGACGGGTGGCCAGGTCCGCGAGGGCAAGAGCGGCGAGCTCCATCGTAGGCACACTTCAGCACAATGTAGACCAAATCAATAGACCGTCAGTAAACAGCAGCACCCAATCGTCTAGACATGTAGATGATGCATCACGTGCTCGGCTTGACGGCGACGGTGCCGACGACAGCGGCACGCTTGCGCTGTAGCCTTTCCTCCTCACCCAGTCCCTTGACGGCCGCATTCAGCTCAGCGAGCTTGTACAGTTTGTCGACGCGTTTCCAGTCGGCATGAGACTCGAGCGTGTCCAAGCTCGCCAGGTTTCCCTCAACGATCGAGACGATCTGCTCATAGAGCTCTTTCTCCGATGCCGGCGAGGCTGAGGGGTCTGAAGAGGAGGGAGAAGAGGAGTCAGGACCTATCCGCACAACGAGGAGACGCTTCGTCTTGTCAGAAACAGAGTAGGCGCGGAGCGCGTCCGAGATATTGTTGTTCGTGTTCAGCGCCAGGAGAATCTCGGAGTGGATGTTGTGCGTTTTCGTCTTGAGCGGGGGTGATTCCGGCAGCTCATAGGTTGGTGTCGGTGTAGCAGAGGGGGTCGCGGACGGGGTTGATGAAGTGGAAGTGGAAGAGGGTTGCGGGAGCGAGGTCAGGAGCGCGGTCTGGATGGCCGTGAGTAGGTGCAGTCTCGACACGATCTGGGAGTCAGCTAAATTCAGAGATCGCACCAGCTTCTCCCTCCTCTCCCTACTCTCCCTTCTTCCTATTTCCTCTGTGTTTCGCTAGCTTGTTCGGCGAGGTGAAAGGTGAAGCTGGGAGGAAAGAAGTAGTGAGGGAAGAAGACCGGACTCACCACGTCCGCCTCGACAAAGGCAAAATCCATCCTCCGCCTTGCCGCATCTCCCTCCGGCCCCTCCATCAGTGCACTCCGCACGAGTTCCTTCTTGATTTCGGCTGCGTTCGCCACATTGTCGAAATACGCAATCGACAGTCGGCGGTAGGCTGGCGGTAGCTGGGCGAGGGTGTATGTCTCCATGCTGCTTCCTTCAGGTGTTCAGTCGGAAGGAAGTTGAGGTGGTGAACAGTCGCTCGGGGTGGAGGCTAGGCGAGTCGAGTCGAGTCTAGTCTAGGCGATTGAGCAGACTAAAAAATAGAGGGGGGAAGTGAGCAGGAAGGTGTTTATCGAGTCTAGGAGAGGATAGTTGTTGTTGCTGACTGCCTGATCGGGGCGCTTGGACGTCCAGACTCAAATTCCTGGTCAATGACGCCGAGAGTGGAGGTCGAAGCTGATGCTTCCGCCGCTAATTGATATTAGTCACCGATTAGCGTTCTTCCACGCGAGACTATCCAAAGTCTAATCAGATTACATGCATGACTTGCTCTTATCGTACAGCTTCCTCTCTGCCTTCCTTCCTCGCCTACAGCGCTCTATGATGCACTCCCCTATCTTGCCGTGGCGGTCTCGATTCGCTCGGCCGTCCGCTCACGCCTTATCCATAGCCTCCTTGATCCTGAGACAGCACTCGAGCAGCTGCAGCTCCTCGTCACCGCCCTCGCAGAGCGCCTTGTCGCACTCGGCAATCGCGAGCGCCGCATTCGACTTTGCTATAGTCGGAACGGCGGCGAGCGGGATCAGTGCATCGTGCATCTGCTCAAGCACCTGACCCGTGGACCAGCCCTGGCGTCCGACAGAGCGGACGGCCTTGCGCACGCCCTCGAACCCGCTCGCCAGGGAGAGATTGAGGCCTGAGCCGGGCTCGATGCCCATCGAGCGGAGAAGGTTGTCGATGACGAACGAGGGGACGACGCCCGAAATCTCGTGTACTGCTGTCAGCTCTTGCTCTCACAGCGACTAGCTGCTGCCGCGCCACTTACCACTCATCGCCGTGATTGGCGTCGGCGGGTCGGACGCCTGGTGCAGTCTCTGCGCTGTCTGGAGGTACGTGATGGCCTTGCGGAGATCTCCGCCTGCGAGCTGCAGGATGAGCTCGAGCACGCCCGGGTCGGCCTGCACGCCCTCGTTCTCTGCGATCATCTCGATACGCGCCTGCGAGGAGCTCTGCTCGAGTGGGCGGAAACGGAACTTGGAGCAGCGCGAGGCGACGGGCTCAATGATCCTGAGCGTTAGCGGATGTTTGAGTCGGAACCCATCCTTTATTTTAACTTGAATGGCTTGAAGAAGGGAAGGGGAGGAGGAGAGGAAGCGAGGAAAACTCACCTCGTAACATAGTTGCACACGAGACAGAACCGCGTGATCCTCGAGTACGTCTCCATGATACGCCTCAGCGCACTCTGCGCGTCCTGCGTCATTGAGTCCGCCTCATCGAGGATGATGAGCTTGTACGGCGGACACGGGTACTCCTTGCCGTCGCTCGCGACGCCGGGGTTGTGGCGCGGCGTCTCGCGCGCGAACGTCTTGATCTTCTCGCGCACGACCGAGATACCGCGCTCGTCGGATGCGTTCAGCTCGAGCACGCGCGACTTGAACAGGTCGGGGCCGAAGAGTTGGCGAGCGAGAGCGAGGATCGTGGACGTCTTGCCCGTTCCGGGAGGGCCGTAGAAGAGCATGTGAGGGAGCTGGGGTCAGCTTCTTGACACCCCATGCCACAGCGATGATGGGGAAGCCTGGAGCGTGGGCAACGAGGAGGGAGTAATGGACAGGGAGACTCACGTTTGTGCTCATCAGAGCCTTCCTGAGCACAGCGACGGTGTTGTCCTGACTTGACACATCGTCAATCGTCTTCGGGCGGCTGGGCGTTAGCTGACCTCAGGGAGCTCGGGCAGCAGTGCAGAGATCGTACCCAGACGGCGGCTCCACCTACATCGCCGCGTGTACTCACTACTTCTCAACCCATGGCTGGAGCTTCGGGTCGATCGTATGCGTCTGCTTCTGCGTGAGTGTCGCCGCCATCGTGTTATTGATGCGTGTGGAGGTATTGAGCATGCCCAAAACGCGATGCTCAGCGTCATGACAGTGGACGCGTCGAGTCGCGTGGACTCGACTTTCCTATTTGCTTCCGTCCGATTGGCGTTGCCTCCACCACCGTCACTGGCAATAGTTTCCCACGGTAGCCCGTCAATACTTTCCCACGGTCGATCTTCTCCACCCTGCAAGTCTCGCGAGTCCTGACGATCCGCCCATCTTGCTCAGGCACCGCCGGACCGGCGTGCATCTGGCTTGGTCGGAGCGGGCGCCTGTTCGGTTCAGCTGTGCGGTGGCACTCGACTCCCACCTCGCACCCCGTGCCCCCGCACGCAATTTCCTCCAATATAAGCGAGTATCGCAGCAATGAAGGGTTAGAGATGGCTCGGGGTAACACAAACAGTGGCATAAATAGAGGCAAACAGAGTCTACAACGGTACAACGGCAGAGGGCTCTGGGCTGGCAGGGCTGGCAAGCGGGGCGCGGCGCGCGCGGCAGGAGCATGAGAGTACGAGCGAAAAGCAAAGATGGGTTCAGATCGGTGGGCGAAGAGATATTGGCTGCAGTGTTGGAGTGTATGTCGGCTGGAGGTGCAGAGTGTCGGAGGATTCCTGCGATATTAAATTCGTGCCACATGGTGTGCGTATAAATGACCTTGACGTCTCTGGGGGCGGGGAACGCATTTGGCAATGCTCGTGTGTATGGTTGGGGAGTGAATTTGGGGCCTTGATCGGGGAGAGGGTGACATTGGGTGCCGGTGCACATCGGCGACTTTAGACTGCTGAGTTCTCGTAGCCGGTCACAACACGTCGCTGACTCGGCTGCACCATGGCGCCAGCGGGGGCCGACTGGCTGAGGAGTACTAGGCTGCCGAGGTTGGTAGGCGGCTTGGGGGCGTCCTCCCAGTCGTCTCCAGGGAGCTGTCTCGGAGTCATTGACATGGAAGGGATGATCTGCGTTTGCTGGCTGGAGGAGGAGAACGACCTGTCCTGCGCCCAGGACGGGAGCTGGGTTCCGGTCGGCGAGAGGGGGAAGAGCGAGTTGGAGAAGTGCCTCGGAACGAGCATGTTCGACGGGCTGTTAGGGTCGTAGTAAGTCGATGCGGGCTGAGGTGAGGCGATGGGACCTTGCTGCACAGGGCGGAGGGCGCCGTTCTGAGGGAACGACTGATCGACTGGGGAAGGCATGAGACCTTGGCCGAGCATGTCACCGCCCTGCGCGCGCTGAGTTATCGCATGCTTCATTGAAGGACTCAGGGTGTGCTCGGCCTTCACACCATTCTGCGACTGCTTGGAGGGGTCAAAGAAAATTGGCTGGCTGAGAGGGGAGCTGTGGGCGCTGGCGGCCATCCGTGGCACCTCGAGGTGATCCGTCTGCGAAGTCACGATACTGTCTGAGCTGTTCTCGTACTGGTTCACGAAGTGAGGCACGGTGCACCCGGCGTCCGGACCGGCACCAGGAGGAGCCATAGGAATGCGCTGCATGTTGACGCCTTGGACACGCTCGTGCTCGGACCAGGTCTGGCCGCTCTGTCCACCGATGGTGGGGGGAATGACTGCCGCAGCAAGTGCGGGCGAAGGCACGGGCGGCTCCTCGATGTCACACCAGACAGCCGCCAGGTCCGTGATGGTGTCGTCCGTGTACTCGTTGCTACCCTGGACGTGCGTGAGGTACTCGGTGGGCACCTTCATGGCGGTGAACTGGTAGGGCGTGGCGGCAGGAATGTTGTGGTTCAGCCGTCCCCCCGCAGCGATCAGCTGGCCGTACGCAAGTGGGCGTCCAGGAAGATACGCCGAGTTGCCGTATCCGTTCGCCATTGTCGAATATCCCATCATGGGCGGAGCGTCGTTGAACTCGATGCTCTGCTGCAGGGCGTCGTACGACATGTCGGACTGTGATGCGAACATGGGGACGCCGCGGTCAACACCGAAGGCATGGTGGTACTCGGGTGAACTCGAGGTGCCCGGAAGAGAAAGTGCGATAGAGCCGGAACGAGAACTGGAGGGGAAAGGGGTCGACATGAGGTGTCCCATGACAGGCGTCGAGTGGGCCGGGGTGGCCGACATGTACAGGGGATGCCCTTCTGCGAGAACGTCAGCTGCCGAAAGAATTTCGAAGGGGRGGGGGGGGGGGGGGGGAGGCGTCAGCATAACAGCCAACAAGCCCTGTGATAGATGTAGGAATGTCGGCAACACGGGGCCGAGGGATGGCGGGAATGTTTCCGCAATACTGCAAGTCATATGAGCCAGGCGAGCGCCACTCACGATGAGGACCCAGGGCATCGACAGGCACACCGTGGAGGTATCCCTGGTCGGAAGACTGGCTTGCATGGCTTGAGGAGTACGAATCTGTTCGCTCCAATTGCGTCGAGCCAAATTCCACCGAAGGGGACCGCTTGTGACGAGAGTTGCGGCGGCGCGTAATCTTGGTGGCAGCTGTAATGAATTGTCAGGTCCTGGCTTCGTCTTAGATTACAGCGGTGCCCATTGTCCTCTGCGTGTGTCTCAGGTTGCACCAATGATACGAATGCCGTCGACACAGGCCACAGAGCGCCACCGGGCCATCATCACTCACCCTTATCCCCAGCCTTAGTGCGACGGCACACGTCGCGCTCGCGCTGCCTCGCCGCCTTGTGCGCCGCCTTCTCGTCCTTGCGCATAGGTTGAAATTTGTAACCAGGGTACAACTTTTTATGCTTACAAAGTCAGCCTTGTCTCCTTTAGAGCGTGAAACGAGTGCGGGGCTTCGTGTGCATGCGAATGCGAAAGCTCCGAGAAGCCTTTATGCATTGAACGACGCGGAAAGATAAAAGTGGGGGACGGAATGGAAACTCACCTCTTCCTTGGCCTGGGCCGCGAGATTTTCGTAGTGGCGACGACGCTCGGGGTCTTCTCTCTTCCAGAGAACGCTGATAACGCGGCTGATTTCGGCTTGGGGCAGGCCGCGACCTCCCTTGCCACTATCGAGTTGTCCTATGAGCTCCTGTGAGCCCCTGGCCGGAGCCTTCTTGTTAGACTTCTTGGACTTCTTGCCGTCCTTCGGATCCTCGGTCGGGTTGTCGAGCTCCTCTAACGCCGCCTCTAACCCTTCGATAGGTTTGCCCTCACTCAGATGCTTGAGCATCTCGGAGCGATAGAGGATCCAGGCGTTTGGGGGGCGAGCGATCTTGCCGTCCTTTTTCCGGGCAAGATCGTAGGGAGCGTCCGGGTCATGGGCCGGTCGAGACGGCTCGCCAGCAGTGGGGGGCTGCTGCTGCCAGTCCGGCATGGTGACAAGTGGGGGAGCGGTGAAGCCATCCCAATGCTGTATCGATGCCTTGTCGTCCTTGAATGGGTTGTCGGGGCCGGCAGCCGACAACGCAGCAGCAGCATGACTGAAGTAGTCCTGGGCATTTTCGTGGTGGTCCCCGGCAGACGACGATGAGGTGACCTGGGGAGAGTAGCTGGGAGCGACCATGGCAAGACTGATCCCGCCATTGACGAGAGGAGGCTGGGCGTGGGCGGCGAGGAGGGAAGGGTCGATGACAGGTGCCGGAGGAAGGCTTGAGGAGCTCTCTGATGATAAAACTGCAGCTTGGGACGAGCTGGAGGAGGGGTGAGGGTAGGTGTGAGGACGGTGTGCGAGGATGGGACGTGTGGCTGGAGGCATGTCAATGTGGGATATGCTTTGGCGCGTAACCCGTAGTGGGCCTGAGTTCGGAGTTGCCATGTTGAGTGGCTGGTTGAGGATTGTCGGATCTCTGCGTGAAAGTCTGTTTCGTGTCAGATAGGGCACAACAAACAACAGCGGATGACGAGGGACAAGTTCGGAACAGCGAAGACACAGAAGGGGATAACGTGAGGGGGAGGGAGAGTGTATGGGTGTGGGTGTGAGTGTGGGCGTGGGTGCGGGTTGTTTGTTGACATCAAGCCAGAGGTGCACTCCGTCCGTCCAATACTATGTACTTGATGAGTGCTCAAGGTAGGTGTGGTGCGTAGTGCTGTGGCGTCGTGGGTGGCGGTGTCGAGAAGGGGAAGCCTTGCGGTGATGGAGACGGAGAAGGAAGGGGCAGGGCAGGAGAGCAGAACAGAGGGCAGGGCAGAGGAGAAGAGGAGAAAGAGTGAGAGGCCGTGGAAGGAGACGACAGGTGCAGAAGGGGGTCGGAGGTCTGGGCGTGGCGGAGAGCAGCCAGCAGCGAACGAGGATGAGGAAGAACGTGGAGAGCCAGTGCGGTCGAGGCGGGCGGCGTGTAGAGAGCCCAGCTAGCCCATGGGTGGCAACCCAAGGCACGATGGCAGAGACGCGAGACACACAGCGCCCACCACTGTGCGAGGGCCGTGCGCACACCAAACCCTTCCGTCAACCTCCTTGTGGTTGGATGCTTCTAAGCCTCGTTGGCCGTGTGATAGGGATAGAGGATACGGCAGATTGGATCCCAGCCATGCAGTACTCACCGACACAAACTTCAAAAATGAAGCCGAGATTGGAGGCGGCCGAAATAACGGACCGGTGTTGCGGTAGGCTAGACCGAAGGGAAGTGGATCGGCTGAGACGGCTGCGATGGTTCCAGGAAGACGCCGTATGAGATCGCAGGAGTCGACCGAGGATAACGGACTAGGCGATGGCGTCGCAGGGTCTCACAAGTCGCTCCTGTTCGGGCTGGTCTGACTAGCAGGCTGACAGCTGGTAAAGGTGTGGCAGGAGAGAATATCCGAATGCGGGACGTCGACTTGCGAACAGACGTCGGACCTCGTCCCTTGACTATGGCTCTCGCAGTCAGCATCGACCCAAACTCTAATTTGCTGCGCGCGTCGTAGGGGCTTCCTCCAGAACGCCACTCACCTAATGCCTCAAGGACGGTTGCCTTATCCGTTAATGGCGATCTTCTCGTCGTGGGCGTGAGCTTGAGCGATGGATACCCTTCGAGTCGAGCGCTGAGGACAGAATCTGTCCGTTGTTGAGATGCTCCGATGGCGATGGAGTTGTCGAGGAAGAATGAGGACGGGATGGGGGAGGAAGATATTGTTGATGGAGATAAGAGACAACAAAGGTCGACTGCCAAAAGTTTATGTAGATCCACGCCTTGATACGGACGTGAACACGGTGGTGTATTCGTTGTGTAAGACGTCACTCAGGCGAAACAAAGGGCCCTGTCGAGCTTGACAACCTTTGTTCTCCTGGCCGTCAAGTGGGACAGACAAAGACGAGCCCTACGTTTGGTATTGAGATGAGTACGAAGGACAATAGAGCGTTGATGGAATTACTTGGTCGTCCACGGCTGCGCAAATGGGGCCTGAGGGGCTTTAGCTGATCGTCTGGGGCGGGTGTAGATCGCGACAAAAGAAAGTAAACAAGGGAAAAGAGGATCGTTGTGAAGCATGAAGCACGCAGCATATAAAGACAACTAGGCTGGGTGCGACGCGTTTCTCCTTGGCCCTTGCGACCTCACACTGCTTTCTGCCTCGCGCCGCCAACGTCTCGTTCAGAGCTGAGCTGTTATGGAGAGCGTTGCGCGGCTTTCATGCGACGGAAGACCCGTGCATGGCTTTCTCTCCCCCATCCCCAGTGCATGACGGGGGAGGCGTTTCTCGGGGAATGCAGCTAAAGTATTCTTTTTCCGGGGAGGAAGGAAGAGCTTGAGCCCAGCTCAGAGTGGAAGCGCAGCGCTAGAGTCCCAGTGACGAGCCCCATGTTCGTGAGAAAACACGCGGGAGCTGCAACCCGTGCGTCTTGGGCAGGTGGCCGCTCGTGTGCAAGCGACTACTCCGGGCATTTACGTCCCGACGCTTGGACTGGTCTCAGTGTGCACAGTCGAACTGCCTCAGCATTTCATGAGCGCGCATGAGGGCATGTCCGAGTCCGACCGGAATAGGCGGTCCGGGCTTCCAGAAGCGCCAACTGCGCCATCGGCTGGAGGCTGGACTGGGACGGAGAAGCGTCCAAGACCCCAGTCCAAGAGCCAGAATAGTCCAAGAGCCAGAATAGTCCAAGAGCCAGAATGATGGAGAATGCGTGCGCCCAGGTGTGACTGTGACGCATGACCAGCAGACACCCCTAGGGCCAGGCAGGCAGACAGTCAGGCAAATCACGCCAGGCAATCTGCAGGCAAATCCCGAGAACAATAGAACAGGGAACAAGTGACGCGGTGCCATGGTGCCACAGACAATTATTATCGAATGGCTCGAAATTTGTCTCTGATTTCGATCGTTACCTAGCCTGCGTACCTGCTGCCTCGTACCTGAAGTCGCTGGGGTAGGCATGACCAGTCCGGAAGCCATGTGGGTACGCGCCAGTCACCTGGTGCGCAGCACACGGCAGCGCCATTGGCCGTCGCCGGAGGCGTGCCTCAGTACCTCGTCGTACCTGGGCCGCCGCACTTCCGCTTCTGGATATCGCCTGCTGCTCACGACATCTTGGCGGGCTTCTTCCTGTTCGCCCTCGTGTTGGGGCTTATCGCCCCACCCCTTCTCAAAGGCGCCAGAGTATAGCGCAAGGTCTGACGATCACCCCATGCCATAAAAAAGTGAGGAAGGACTGAGAGGGAAGAAAGGGGACAACTCGTAATGGGCCAGAAGCAGCCACACCGAAACGCCAGGAGAGGAGTTCTCCAGGCACCGAGGAGACTCTGCTGTGTCCAGAGATAGAGTAAGAGAGCTGCAGAACTGCTCAACGGAGGCATGCAGCTGATCTACGCTCGACAGCTCTCATGCCATCAACCCAGACTTCTAAGCTTCTCTGAGGCACGGTCGTCCAGGCACTGAGCCGGACGACTGCATCACCTGCTCGTACCACAAGGAACGAGGCGGTGATGACGATGAAATCGACAATAGAAGCAACAGGGACCAAGGGGAACAGAGAAACACAGTAGGGGCAAGACGGAAGAAAGACAGCAGAAACGGACGAAGGCACGAGCAAGGGGAAGGCCGGGGCAACTCACTGGAAAGTTGTGTGATCCGTGGGGAATGACAATCCGTTGAGCAGGCAGCAGAAGGTGATGACGCAGGTGGCAGGCAGAGTTGCTTCTTGCGTTTCTGTCACAGAAGATATTGGCGTCGGGCGTTGCTGGTAGGCGTCTGGCGCGTCTGGCGTCCAGCGTCACCGGTCACCGGTCCCGGCCGAACTATTGTTGTGAGGGATCTTGTTCCACTCTGAAATCGACAATCACAGATCTCGCACTCCCAAAAGTTCGGAGATCGGAGACGCAAGATCGGGAGACAGTGGATAGAAGGGCCGAGCCCGCACCGGACGAGGCAGTCGAGCAAGGTCTGGCGCGAGGTGGATCGCTGCGATGCCGGAAGTCGATGGGTTGGTTGAATTGATTGTGCCTGACAGCCGGTGTCTGGTGCCCAACGTCAATGAAGATGTTGGCCGGGCTAGGCCGAGGGTGGAGGTGCGATTGGGGGATGTGGAGATGACGACGTTGTTGTGAGGAGGAAGGAGGCGATGTCGGTGGCGAAAGTCTGGGGTCTGTGCTGAACACTTAGAAGTCGCTCGGAAAGGTCAGCTAACTTAACGGCTTTTCGATACGTGGTTGGCTGGAAGGCAAGTTGGTAGTTGAGAGTGCGATGTAAAGTCAAGGACTGATTTGAATTATTATGCCGAAACGTAAAGCCTAAAGCGATTCGAGAGTCGGAGCACTGGGTCGGCAGGAGCGACTGTACAGCGTGTTAGCAGTACTTCGCTGGTTGAGCTGCGAAAGTCTGAGTGCCGCGCTCAGATGGTCGAGTCGACAATGGGAAACCGCAGACGGAAAGAAGAACATCAAAACCAGCACTATGCATGCATATCTTTTATGGAAAGTTGCAAGCAGCACATCCCACTACTTGCGACGCCCCGCAGGACGCTTGTAGACGGCATGGCTGTCTGGAAGGCTTC